>JARGXW010000077.1:0-368233 GCA_029204085.1 Mycena sp. CBHHK59/15
TGATGGGCCATGTGGTACCTGATGAGCCAAGCCCCAGAACATCCCGTATGATGGTGTGGGTGATTTTCTGATGCACCAATGACACACGCACATTGCGAAACCGTGAGCTTCACCTAGTCTCTTGTAGGCAGATGCTACACCTTGATGCTCATACCTTGCATGTTGTAGTCTGTTGACAACCCTGGCCTTGTGTATGGTGGTGAGGGTTATTATATCATCAGATGGGTCCACAGAAACCGTTTGCACCTCTTCTTGGCTGATTTTATTTTACATTGGAGCATAGATCCTTAAATTTATTTATTTTCTGTCCAAAATAATTTCAAGAGAGCATGGCAGCAGTTAGTTTTCGTTCCGAGCGAGCACAGCCACTGACGGACCCTTTGAGACGTGTTTTGTTACTACCAAAGCTCGAAGAAAATGGTGATTCCACAAGTACCCATATAATATGATTCCAAAGTGTTTTGTCTCTTAGAATTTTTTTATTGGAGGTCTGTGCCGCGATATAACAGCGGGCAAAAATTCCAACTCCTGACATTATGTAATAACCCTCACCACCGTACACTGAGGCGCGGTTAACACTAGACTAAGTTTCACCATAACCAGCTCAAAGGACTTGTTTTGTGGGCACCCAAATTCTATAGAGTTTTGAGTGACTATCTTTCATGTCATTATCAAGTCGGTTTGTGAGACTACTCATTCAGGTGACGCATGACACGGCCCTCTGAACTGAACACTTTTGGCACTGGTGACGGTGATAGGCACATTTGGGCCCAAATAGGCCGAAAAACCCGTCGAAAATTCCAAAAACTCCCGGCCGGGTTACCATTTAAGGCAATTCTTGACAGGATTTGTCAGAATGAAGACTTGGAAAAATGAACACCATAGGTGACATGTAATCGAAATAGTACAGTACTGTACCATTTCAATCAATTCGACAGGGGGGGTGACACGTGACTCCTCGGACAGTTCGACAACTGCAAAACTTTGGTGTGACCCCCCCCAAAATTTTCCACACAATACCGAATTCTGGCTTTTTAGTGGATTTCAGACGCGTCGTTACGAAAAATGGGTTCGACAGACCCCTCCGTGACGCATGACCCGGACCCCAAATTCGACACGACAGGTACCCCCGTGACGCATGACTGTCGAATTGATGGAAATGGTACAGTATTGTACCATTTCGACCAAGAGTTCAGCCACTGTGATCTGTGACCATAAGTGTTCGCTTTTGAAGTGTTCATTCCGTGAGAAATTCCCATATTGGGAGATGTTTCGGCATTTTCCGACCCCACGAAAACACAGTTCAGGCCAGCCTGTGACCCGTGACTGAACACTCAGTCGAAATGGTACAGTATCTACAGATATAATCGCACACCGCAGGAATACACCTCCCTCCTCCAGGTACATTAAAACAGCGGGCCAGCAGTGCTGATTAAAACTGGTTTTCAGGCACCTTCTTGTCGATGATCGCGTCGTCGGACGCCTGGCTTTTGATCATGATGGCTGTCCAGTGTTTGGGTTGCATCTCTGTATCCCGAAGGTCAGGCACAGAAGAAGAAGAAAATCAGAGCAGGATCACACCCATGTCATCCTGGCCGTCGTGCTGCGTGAAGACGTGCCGGTCCACGTGCACCTCAGTGCGGATGTGTTCAGAGCGCCCCCCGGACATGGGTCCGGATCGGGTCTCCTTGCTCATATCGACAATGCAATCCTCGAGCTCGAGATCGAAGACGCGGATGCCTGTGGAAAGAAACGCGAGTGTCAGCAGATGAGGAAGGAGCTCATGAATGTGCTCACCTGTGCTCCTCGCAACCTTGATGATGAGCTGACTCATGGACATCTCGATGTTGAGCTACGATGCGGGGTTTATGATTCAACCACCGAAAAAAAGGCTGCAGAAAAATAGCCATACCTTAACAGTGTACGCGACCGAATGCTATCGCGTGGTCAGAAAGTTTGTCAGGCAGTGAGGGAGTGGGTCGACGCACGAACTGCATGTACACGAAGTCATTGACAAGCGACATCATCCCAATGATCAAGACATCCATCGCGAGCGACACGCCAACGATCCGGATATTGTAGCGCACCAGCTTGTCGTATTTCTTGAGCTGCCATGTCAAATAAATTTCAGCATCGTCGCGACGACATCGACAGAGAGGGAACCTACACCGTGGCTCACAAGGCGTTGCTTCACGGAGCGGATAAAGAAATAGTTGAGCATCCCGTCTACCACGAGGTACAGGCATTTCTGGAGCGGATTAGATGGCAAACATAAGACAACCAATGCATGATACACACCTCGATGCGATCCCACCAGATGTTAATGCTAATATATCTCTGGTTGATCTGCAATTTAGAGGGAAGCCAGATATTATAGACTACACGATCGGTGTATCAATTTCGTCTTCAACAGCAGGAGGAATGAATATACTGACCGCTGATGTTAATGAGCAAGATCAACCCAGCGACTCCGTACTTCAGCATATTCTGGTTTGATTTTTTGTTCATCAGCTTCATGCAGACCCCACAAAACCGGTATGAGACCTACCCGTTCCTTTTCATTGCGCAGGAGGATACAGATCCGATTAACAATAATTTGTCTGTCTCTGGGATGAGCCTTCGCTCGAACTGGGGGGAAACTAAAATACGTACAACAAGAGTTGCACTTGAAGCGCCCATAGTCTACAAGACGAGGGCAGGATCAACATCGATGCTACTTCTTTCAGGAAGGAGCATGCCACCCTACGCACGTCAGGATAGAAAAGAAGAAAGCAAACGAGTGTGGAATGATCTTGCGCAGGTACAGCCAGCAGATGATCGCGAACGCGAGCGAGCTGCATCGCGTTAGCGCAGGGGAGGGGCCAGGGGGCGCACTCACACGGCTATCTGCGACCAGATGAGGACGACGTAGACGTTCACGCGGTGCGTGCGGCGCGTCTCGCGCACGGCGTTGCACACTACGAAATATCCGAACCCGAGCGTCCACCCGAATGCGAGCGAGGCGACTGGTGCGCGGCGTCAGCGTCAATGCGCGAGCCTCGTGAGTCGCGTAGGACGTACTCAACATATCGCCCTCGGTGACGCGCAGGTCTTCATACGGCTTCGCAGTCTTGAACGGCATGGCTTCTGGGTGAAGACGGTAATGGAGGAGGAGAGGTGGGACCATTTGTCCAGTGCTGCTCCATAAATGCACTGGCTCGGCGTCGAAACGTGATGTCGAACTGTAATAGAAAGGAGTCTGAGTTCGATCTTGGCATCCACCTTATATATTATTAGAAACGATCCCCAACTCGTAACCCCCCTCGCTACGGTTTTGCTTCTGGTTTCAGGTAAGTGCGCATATGGACACTGTATCCAGCAGAACTAACCAAACTCGGATCGCCGTGCAGCCGGGACGGTCAAGAGCGTAGTGTTGTAGTGAATAGCCTTTCGAAACTTAGACCTGCAAATTAACTGGGTAAATTATTGGCCTTACCATAGCGACCGGTGGGTTCGAGGTCGAAAAAGGGAATAACTTGTCGCGACCCTGAGACAAGGTATGTAAGCACGAATTCTATCATCCACCTGCTTTGGCCCAGGTTCCTACCCAGTTACTGAGTTTGATAAACCCCATAATCGCGGCTGGGTAGGAACCTGGCTTTGGCCTGCTCCATTATGCACCGGAAACATGGACACTCAAGTCACTTTGATCCGATTCCACCGATTACCTCTACAGGGGACCATGCAGGTCCCTCCGAGATTCAGCACCTCTACTGCGTTTCCACCGACCATCTGCCCTCCTCTGCCCGACTTTTCCACACCCGCACGTCGAATCGGAGCGACCTCACGGGTAAGTGTTCATCCACCAATCTCGGATCTTCCCGGCGGGCATTGCCTGGATGGAGCTGTCACAAAATGCGAGATGTCTAGCGGCGCTGTTCGCGTTCACGTACAGTCACTGACGCTGCTCGCAGATATCATATCCACGGCCGTCGGCCAGTCCCAGTCTCCGCATAGTCTCGCAAGCCGACTTTACATAGGGATAATGAAGACAGTCGTTCAACCCTATATAAAGTCTTGGATTTGTTATGTACCTCCACTGAGAAGCGACATTTTGATGGAGCGGAGTTCGAAATCTGGGCCCATCTAGCAACTTTTATCAAAGGGAAGGTGCACGGGACTTCGCGTTTTCAGTGTTCTCGCTTTGAAAATTATTGGAAAAAATAGGCAAGGCAGTTTGTCTGCATCTAATTCGAAATGAATAGATAATGGGTGCAGAATATGTGGTGGGGCTTGGAACCGTGCCATTTGAACCATCCCGTGCCGCCTTCCCCATTGAGCGAAGTTGCCAAACGGGGACACCCAAGTAGTCGCTTCTCACTGGCGTAACAAGTCCGTGACTAGTCTCCACATGCAACATCGCGAGAGATCGCGAGCGAAGTAAGTATACGTCATAATCCTTAATGGTTGCGGTGGAACACATGCACTGGCAGGGTCACTTTCTCATTTGACATTCTCTGTGCTTCCCTACACATATCCAAGCCGCTAGGATTACCGAATGCCACGGATGAAACTGAATCTCGATATGGATATCTACCGACTTCACGCGGGAGCCTCTGACTGTTTCTGCGAACTCTTGTACGACATCTCCCATACTGAGTGTCTAACAGGTCGTGGTTATTAGCTCTGGTACAGCTCCGGACAAACAAAGTCAACAAATTTGGTCACTCAATTTTCGTGCCATCCACAATTACTTGGGAAGTGCGGAAATGCCTTAAATAGTGTATCTTGATCACGGAGAACAAGATTGCACGTGCAGATTTCCCTAGAAATAGATTTTGACATCTTAAACCTCAAAAATTTGGCCGAACACCCAAAACACGTGGTAAAAATATGAAAAAATAGGCAATTGACAGTAGTAAATAAGCACATTCTGAGCCTAAAGTTTAGACATGATTCATCGAGGTGTTCCTATGATCTGGGCCCACCAAGTTTTCTTCCTCATCACCATGGGCAGCAAGCATGGGCGCAAGATGAAACCAAAACACAACACACCGCCGCTCTCCACCACCTCCGCCGCTGCCCACACGTTCTTATAGCCCGGACTGGCCCAGTGATCTTGCTGAAAGCAACAATGAATCAGATAATGACTGGGATGCACACTTCTACTTCGAAGATGGCCTGAAAGCTGTGCAAGAAACTGAGATCGAGTCGGATATGGAGGTGGATGGGGATGACGGTGATTACAGCCTCGATTCTGTCCCTGGATGACGAGGTTCTGCTGGAGAGGCTGTTGACTCAAGCAGACAGGGTTGGAGATCCTGTTGATGAGGGTGAGGAGTGGCTCGTGTTCGCTACCAGCACCAACATTGCAAGCAGGAAACTAAAGGTCAGTGTCTTCCCCTAACCTGGTTCAGAATCACTGGGCTGAACCACCTGGATGCAGCACGTGGTCCATACAAGAAGGGGCCGGATGTTGCATCGAAGTCAAAATGTACACAACGACGATACAAAAATGAAAGTAGCCTCACCCAGCAACCCAAGTATATGCAGAGTCAGTCCAGTGATGACGACATCAGCAAACCCTGATTTTTGCTGTAGTGCCTGTAGTGCCTGTAGGAATCCACAAACTACATAGTGCTACTGTAGTGCTACTGTAGTACTATGTGGGAGTCAAATACTACATGGCACTATGTAGTAGTCAAATACTACATAGCACTATGTAATAATCCAGTACTACATAGTGCTAGTGTAGTAGCAGGCTCTGTGTTGTGCAAAGAACCTCCAGCCGTTTTACCAATTTACATCTTTGAATACATGCAGCTTCTCTCATGTACTCACGATTCCCCCTCTTAACAGAGTCAAAAGGTCTTGAAAAATCTGGAGTGTTTTTGGAATGATTTAACATGTATTTTGGTACTATTTCTCTGCTAAAACTCTGGCCAAAAATGGGCTAGTGTTTATTCCACTTACAGCCTCTGCTATTACAGCTCTCTGCTGCTCATATTTTATTCAAACTTTTGATGTATCAGGTGCTATTCAGCAGTTACATTGGATGTATTGTTGTTGATTTTAGAGTCTTTGCCAATGTGGCCGTGCAGAATGAATTCTATACCCAAAATTGATTGGTTTGGGCATATCAAAGCTCTAAATCAAAATTCTGCAACAAGAGTTTAAAAGAAGAGGCCCATGCCATCATATTTCTCCATACAAAGTAGACCTCAAAGTGGCCCTACCACTTGGTGGGCAAACATCGGAGTTTGAATTTGGCAGAGAGTGGCATTCGACGCACCAAAATCACGTGCTCACCAGCCCAAGTGTGCCTCCTTTGGTCAAGGGTCTAGCCTTATGTTAGCTACATGTGTTTGAGGTTTTACTATACTTCCATAGTCTAGTTGGTTATGATGTGCATGTTTTGTTTTGCATGTCATCAGGATAGCGCAAGTTTGAATCTCACTAGTTGCAATTTAATTACATTACATTACATTGCATTACATTACATTACATTATCACTTACTGTAGTACAAAGAATTTGAAGGTCAACAGAATACAAGCAGGTTCAGATTGAATGAATTGAAATGCCTCATGAAGTGTGGTAATGTTCACTTTTCCTTTTGGGACCTCCTACAGTGGAACTACAGGAACACTACAGTAATACTACTGCAGTGCTATGTAGTGCTGGGGCCAAGTATGTAGTACTACATAGTCAAATCCCCTCACTACAAGCACTACAGACACTACAGACACTACACAGTATTACTTGTAGTACTATGTAGTGGACCCAGGGTTTGCTGATGGAGGAGATGGATTCAGCACTGCAAGTGGATGGTATGGAGAGTGTGGGCAGCAATATGTCTGGCATGGAGGGTGATGAGCACAACACCGATATGCACTCGGTTAGCTCAGCTCGGTTGACACACTCAGATTCGCGATCATGTGCCATGTCTGTCAGTGACTCCAAGTCCAAGTTGGAGCAGCCTGAGAATGGCTCATATGGCAACGAGTCATCACATGCAGAAGAACAGACTATCGGTGACATCAGGGACAAGGAGGGCAAGCATGAATGGGAGATGGAAGCTGAATACAAAACTCTTACGTTCAAAGCTGTTGAGATGGTGAAGGGATGGCATGAGCTGTGAGAACAGAACAAGCTCAAGCTGAAGAAGAAGGGCAAGTCACTCACATTGGCGCAGGTGAATCAATTCACCATCCTTCCCAATTTCACCACTCTTCGCCTCAAAGGTGCAGGTCACATGTCGGTGAGCAAGGAGATTTCATGCCGGTCGCACAAGGGTGAAGGACATCACTTTTCATGCCAGATCCATGCACTTGCATGCCATTACCAACACTTTGAAAAGCTTCCTGTGGAAACATGTGGTGGAGCCTGCACCTCTTGCGGCATTCTCTGTGACGAGAAGGTGCACTCAGCAGCATGCAATTGACTGACATCACAGAAAGTGGGTGCTGTCAAGCCATCAAAGTTCCGCCATGCACTGAATAATGAGACTTTACCCGCCATTGGTGTGGAACCAAAATCCCCTCTGTTGGAGCACACAGCACATCGCTGGCTTGTGAAACTTGGCTTCAGGAGGACTGTCTATTGCAAGGGTGTTTACGTTGATGGCCACATCAGGAAAATCCCCCTTTGCCAATCCCCAGAAAAATCTTAGAAATTGTTGACAATCCTGGAATTTCGACAATCATCAACATTTGGCTCGCATTTGTCAACTAAGTATTGCCACTCCTTGGCATTCTCAAAACATTCCAGCATAATATATTGAAACCCCTCATAATGACCCCAACATGTAAGGAACAGCCCAATGGGATCGATTCTGATTGATTGTAAGCTGGATGACCCAGTGCAGCGCATAAAGCACAGTTTTGCTCAATCTGGTATCCTGCAGAAAATTTCCCAAGCCATTCAAACTCCACTCAATTCTGATCAGTGCCAAACACAGGGCCAAAAGTTGATGGGCACCCACACATCTTTCTTCCTTTTCTCCTACCACTCATGATCGTTCCTGCTCCAAATCCCCTTCCCTTCCCTTGCCCTTGAGTATGTGGTGGCCCTAGTGTAAGTGCTCAGTGTTATCTTCCTCCCTGTTGCAAAGACTGATGATCAAATCTTGTCTGAAACTGTTCTTCCACCCCACATGGATCCCTTGTGTGGTGCCTAAGTTGCACTTGTCTCCAGGCTGATCTGTTCAACAACATGGATGTCGTTCATTTTTCGCAGAATGAGACCATCGATGACCCGCTTTCTTTGTGGTATGTCTCTCATTTGTGTCTGTACTTCCCTTGCCAATCATGCTGTCTCCCCTAGGCTTGATGCTCTCCACCATACCCAAGGAGTTAGTGCATCAACCATGTAATGCACCAACTCCTTGACTCTTCCTACCACTGTCCAAGTGCTCCCTATGCATGCACACCACCCTATCCTCACCGGTCCTGTCCCTGCACCTTTGGTGTCGCACTCCCCTGCACCCCTGGTGTCGTACTTCCCTGCACCTTCGGATTTGGATTTGGATTCCTTGACAAAAACTGTGTCTGCTTCGTCAGCAACACCGACCCTGGTTGTGAGAGGGATGACATGTTCGACAATGTTGACAAAGAGGACATTGAGCCACCGGATGCTGAGTGCAATGATGAGGACCTCGACTCGGATGAGTTGGCAATGGACGAGGTGGAGCTGGCAAAGAATGTGGATGAGCCATAGCGCGAGGCGGGGCATGGTTGTTCATCTGTATATTATGTACTGTATGCTTGTATTTAGCAATGCAATATGATCATTTCAATCTTTCAATTGTGTTTTAGGGCCTGCTCGGGTGATCAGCTTGATGAAACCGTCTGGCTACGATCCGCTTCAAAAAAGAAGCCAGAACGGATTCCCACAGGTTTGCCACGTAGAGTCACATCTGTCACAAAAAATAAATACATGTCAACACACACTCTTTGCACGTTGCTCACGATCTACTGGACAATATGGCGCCAAATAACCCACCCATGACATGCCTAATAGCCATTAGGGGCTCTGATGCCTGTCTCTGAGAGAAGAAACTCAGAGAACGTGAACACTGATGCAAAAGGCACCTAATCACGACTTTGCTGTGTACACTGGTCACATTCACCACCACATCGCTTGTCCTCACGATGGAAAATCCCATCCCTATGCATATGTCCCTGCTCACTGGGCAGATGTGGCTCAGTGAGCTCCTCAATGGCCATCCTGGTCGCTTCCGAGACCAGATTGGGGTGGCAAAGCATGTCTTTCACCGCCTCGCCTTCGAGCTGCAGGCATTCTCAGGCCTGGTCATCACACAGTATGTCTCTGCTGATGAGAAACTTGCCACCTTCCTACACTTTGCGCGCACTGGGTGTAGCACTCGGATGCTCCAAGAGCGCTTTCAAAGAAGTGCAGATACAATCAATCGGTATGTTCTTGTCCTCTTGCTGGTGGAGCATGTATTGAATATTCCTAGGTCTCTATACACCATTCTTCACCTCCTTGTCGGCTCTTTCTACCAGAAACATTTGCACCTCCCTCGCAATGAGACCCTGCCTGAAATAAAAAACAATTCGAAGCTTTACCCGTACTTTCGCAATGCGTGTGGTGCAATCGATGGGTCGCATTTTCATGCCCGGGTCCTTGCTGATTCCATGACTCGTTACTGAAATCGAAAGGGTTTTATTGGACAGAATGTACTTGCAGCATGCAACTTTGCCATGCTCTTTGTCTACATCCTCAGTGGCTGGGAAGGGAGTGCCTCTGACTCGGCCATATTTGAGTACACACGTGCCCATGACCTTGCTGCCCCCTCTGGCAAGTACTATTTGGCAGATGCAGGCTTTCCTCTGTGCAATACATTGTTGACCCCATTTCACAATGTGCTCACCACCTCAAGGAGTGGGGAACCGTGCGCCAGAGGTTAGTAATTAATTCACGATGTTTCAGTGGGACTTACTCTTGCCTTTTCAGGCCCAAAGACACCAAAGAGCTCTTCAATTTGCGTCATGCACAAGCCTGCAATATTGTCGAGAGGATTTTCGGCGTGGTTAAGCGCCAATGGTCCCTTTTTATGTCCGCTCCAGAGTATCTGATGGCAACACAAGCCATGTTCATCCCCGCGATCGGTGCTTTGCACAACTTTGTCCGCATCCACGATGGGGACGAAAACACAGAAGATCTTGCTGCCCAGGATACACCAGAACACGAGGAGGCTCGGTGCCTCAGCGGATTTGTCGAGACAGAGCCACATGAGATTTCTGTGGAGGAGCTCCGGTGGAACATCCCTCCCAAGGAGACGGTGCACACTAGGGCGCAACATGACAGGATCACAAATCAAATGTGGGTGGACTATGTTACTTACTTACAAGACCATGGCAAGGAGCCCAACACGTAGAATACGATTAAAATGTGCCTAGCATACAGGAATTTCAGAAACAAATGAATGATGTGATATAGTAATTAAAGCGCGCTGTCTTCGAGGATAGAGCGGATAAATCCAGTATGTGTGCTCTTTTTACGAGACCCAATATATGTCTGTGCGACAGCGGTGTCCTTCGTGAAGAGACACATTACATGCACCTCTTCATTGTCTGAGAACTCACTGTCGTCCTCCATCTGCCTGATTGTGCACTGGCAAACCTCCGGGCTTCCAACCGTATTGAGGGTGGTGGCGACGCGCTTGATGGCACCAGCCATCTTGCTAGCAGCCTTGGCATTGTGCTTGCACCTCTTGCTGTCAGAGGTGGACGATGGCGATGCGGCTTGCTTTCGATGTGGACGGACAGGGGACGATGGTGTCAAGTCGTTGTCTGGTGCCTGCAGATGAAGGACATCAGCTCATGCCTGTGAATGGATGGATAACATACTGCTCGGGAAAGATTCAGGCCATTGGGGCCGGGAGAGCTGTGATTCAGGGTCGCCAGGGGGTCGCCTGGAGTGGCAGATGCTGTCGATTGAGTGATCGCATCCGTGGACTGTGTCTTCGATGCCCCGCCAGCATGGAACACACCAGCGCCAGTTGCGATGATTCCCTCCACGAGGAAGAGTATATTGTCATACAGGGCGAACGGGGTCTTCCTCCAGTGCTTGGCTTTGGGTTTTTCTAAAGGCAGATTGGCATAGAAATACCGCATGAAAAAGAACACAAATACCGATGGGGAATTTTCGTGATGCATGAGAGACTGGATGTGGCCAAATACCACAGTGAGGTTTTCCTCCCCCAGATGGCTGAGTACGAGTGCCAGATGACCCAGTATATCTTGTGCAAAGGTAAATAGGTTCCGATCCCACCAAAACTGGCTCCTGGCAAGAAAGAAATCATTGCTCTAAGCCACGATGAGTGCTGCTTCCCTGCATTCGATTTTTTGAACTCCGTGTGGTGAGTTAAAGACGGTTGACCTTTGTTACTTATTTCTGAACATCCATAGGCTTGCTCATGGACAGCAGCAGTTGCGCATCAAATCACGTGACCGCCTGATTCATGTCTCGGACTTCATCAACGAGGTGATTGGGCATCTTGTTTACTATGTTTACTATTGAATACCTTGCCTCTGTCTAATAAATGCCAAAGCCAACCATGGCAGGTCGTGTGTAAGTTAAAACAAAGAAATCCGGAACATCTGACTTAAATCAGCTGTCCTGATCCGTCCACCTGACCCATTACATAATCCATCCACAGAAATCCACCAAAAATCGACGAGGGAGCACAAAAGTGATGGCACTGGCCTCAAACACTCTTGAAGAGGTGTTGAAAATGAGAACATGTGTCTAAAAATGATATGAGATTGTTTTGGGGGCTCCGGAAAGCAGCAAGAGCTGGATGCGCAGTGTGAAGTGCAGATGAGAGTGGTCAAAGTGGCAAGGGAGGGCGGGGGCTTGTCTGGCTGGGGGCTGGTGTGTTTTCTGGGCATTGTGGGTGCTATTTCCGAAACATCATCTTAGTAGACGGCACTGGGCATGATCTGATGATGCGAGCAAGTGCCCAAAGCTTGCTGGGGCCAGAACAACAACTTCAACAACTCAAGGTGGTTGTGGTTGTGGTTGTTGTGCATGATGAGCATGGCTACATCATCGAGGATGCCCATACAGTTATTTATCCTTGCAGCCAGGGTGATCCATGGTGGAATCTGGATCAGCTCCTCATCCAAGTGAAATGTGCCATCCAGCTCTTTGAGAAGTTGCACCCTGGCTGTCAAGCACTCTTCATTTTTGACAACTCATCGGCCCATGCTTCGTTTGGTCCAGATGCTCTGCACACATTTTATATGAACAAATCAAACGGCAACAAGCAGCAGCATGTACAAAAGGACACCATCATCCTGACTCTGAATCTGTCCCAGCTGTCCACATCATGGACAACCACAGAAGATGACTCTGCCCAATGGCCAACAGAAAGGTCTTCAGCAGGTTCTCGAGGAGTGCGGATTTGATGTCCAACGCAAACAGGCCAAGTGCAAGCCTGTATGTCTGTTTGAAAACATGGACTGCTGCATGGCTCGGATGTTTAGCCATCAGGATGATTTCAAGAACCAAGTTCCATTGCTTGAGCAGATCATCACAGATTAAGGCATGGAACGAGTCCGGGTCACCTGTGAGTCATTGCGGGTTGAACTGTGGGAAAACCCGGGGGTTTACTAACTCGTGGGTTCAGGTACTCGTGCCTGTGCATAGCCACGGATCCAGGTATGGATTTCAATATATTTTTTTGTGCAAACCTGTGGGTATTTGACAGTTTTTCAGTGATTTGAGGGCTCTTAATTGCTACCAGAGCAACTTCTGCAAGGTTTTAGGCTGCTTAGAACCTTGTAAGCCAAATAAATAATTCCATGTCAGTCAAGAAGGGGTTCAAGACACTAAATGATCAAAAGACTGCAGGTACTTGCAAGTACTTGGAGGTTTCCCCAAACTTGCAAGTACTCGGATGACTCACATGTTTTCTACCCACGGATCCGAGTTTGGCATTTTTCATCGCAGATACTCGTGGTCACAGATTCGAGTCACTCGCAAGTGGACTCATTCCATGCCCTATCACAGATGCTGGACATCTGTGCATTTTCTTGCCCAAGTTTCATTGTGAACTCAACCCCATCGAGATGGTACATGTCATTTTGATTTCAGTTTAATTTACTCATTAGTTGAGTAGTACTGGGGATGGTGCAAATACTGCTACCATGAACTGGAGAAGAACAATTTTGAGCAGGCAAAAAATGTTGCATTGCAGTGCCTAGATGCTTGCCTGACTGACGTGATTCGGAAGTTTGTCAACTGATCGTGGCGCTTTATGGATGCTTATCAGAAGGGATTGACTGGGAATGCTGCAGTGTGGGCTGTGAAGAAGCAAAAAGGTCATCATCGCATTTCTGAGCATGCCATGGAGTCTTTGGAGACTGGCTCAAGGTCCTAGATACACTTGCTGTAGGCTGTCATCATATTAAGTCACGTTTTTTTTTGTCAAAATTTTGGCCACACTCAATTTCTTGTGGAAAAAATCAAATCAACCCGGATTTGAGGGTTTTCAATCTTGCTGAGCATGATTATGAACTCAGAATCACCCAGAAAATTCAAATTCTCAAGATATTAAATTTGTTGACTTTGTTTGTCTGGAGCTGTACCATATCTGAGATAGCCCCAGGCCTGATATGGACGACCAGGCCCGATGTGGCATGCCAGGCCTGATTTGGTCTGCTGGGACAGATTAGGTCTGACAGCACCACCGCAGACCAGATTGGGCCTGGATGGGAGATTCTGAGTATTTCCCATGCTCTCTGTCACTAGGTTCTTTACTTTCTTTTTACCAATTGTCAGTGTTTGAGTAGTCCCAATGATGCCCCAAATTTTTTGTGATGCATCCCAGCGCCACAGGCCGAAAATTTGGAACAGAACCTCATAAATGAATGAAAACAAGAGTGAAACATTGCTGTCTGTACAAAAGTATTACTTGGGTTGTATTGCCACCACAACAGAGTGTGCTGCAGGCCAGAAATTCTTGCATAACTTATCCGAATGGTTCTATATATAGAGGCCAAAGTATTACCGAAATATTTATGGTAAAAAAGGGGGATTTTTCAATTTGGAGTCTTGGTTGATCATTCCTCAACAAGGCAGGATTTTTGGTCTCTGAAAGCTATGCCTAGGCGATTTTTAACTACTTACCATGTGAGTATGAGAGAAGTGGCCCCACAGGGCTAGAAAATCTACATTTTCACATCACTTCTCACATAGATTTACTATTGAATGACCTCATAGTGCACTAATGGCTGTTAGTACCAGGTAACCAGGATGAGGGAAACAACATAGAAAAAACAAGGATAGATATTCAGTCATACAACTGTATATGAGGAAGTAAAAAATGATGTGTGCATTGAGATTCGAACAAGCAACGAGTCTAGATAAGGCAAAAGATAATGGATTGGACAACAACCACCAGACTACACAATACATTCCTAAGAATGGATCTGAAGTGTATATATGATTAGCTAATCTTTGAATAATTTTTGAATTACAATTTTTTTGTCCCTGATATGACACCAGACACTGGTTGAACATTTCAAGTTTTTTGGTGAAAAAACTAGTGAAAAATGTTTTGAATTTTACAGCAATTTTTCAGTGAAAAACCAAGTGAAAAGTGAAAAACTTGTAACTTCTTCATGAATTTTTTGAACTTCAAAACTTTTTCAGCACTTTTTCAGAAATTTTTCACAAGGTTCAAAAAGGTCACCAAAATGTTTCAAGTTTTTCACCTACTTTTTTGGCAAAAAATTACTGTAAAATTCAAAACATTTTTCACCAAAATTTTCAGTGCAAAACTTGAAATGTTCAACCAGTGAGAGCCTGGTTATTTGTCATGCAGTGAAAACATGATGGGAAAGGATGGGGGTCTATTTAGCAACCCCCATGCCACAGATAAGATAACGAGTAAAATAATCACTGAGGCTGTTCTGGTGCATTTCCCAGCCTAAGAGCTTACTTTTGTATGGTGCTCACAATATATTTGACTCTAAGGTTATGGAGCAGACTCGTAGATTTTCCCCAGCTTTTTTCGGACCTTTTTCAGTGATTTTTGGTGGACTTGGCACAAAAAACTCAGTATAAATGAGCATTATAGGCCAATTTAGCTTTTAAAAAACACAGAAAAGATAGGAATCACAAGGATTAAGATTTGAAAATTTCCCCTGAATTTTATTTGAGGAAAACAATTTATTTTCAGGGCTTGTAGCCTCTGCACCTCTGGGCATGTGCACTACCATCAACCACCATCAAATCTGAACATACAATGTCAATGGGTTGCTGAATAGTTGCAACCCCCCATGGTTTCGATGCAGGAAACTGTGCCAAAAGAATTAGTTTCAGCACAGCTGAAATCCTTTTGATCAGGGACAATTCTATTGACAAACCCGGCTTTCAATAGAAACCTCTCTGAAATAGATTTTTCCAGGGTTTCCCATCACCGATCCTGGTGACAGTCAAAAGGGAGTGGTACACTTTCCAGTGGACAAAGCCTGCAATTGCATTCTCAATTAAATCTCCACTCCCCCATGCATTTTAACACTCAGGGATGTGATTCTCATGCACACAAAGGCTCCAGGGAAACTCTGTAGCCACATTCCGACAACAAATGATGGCAAGGTAATCTGTCCACAGGAATCAACATGTCCTTCTTGGTAGAGTATTAAACAGTCCTGAGGGCATCGACTGAAGTTAACCTGCCAAGACTTTCTTCGGTGCAGGTCGATGCCATCAAAACTGTGAAATTTCGCTGGTTTAAATTGCTGTATCCACAAAAAGCCTCTTAGTGAGACAGCACTCCCTAAGTGTCTCTATATCGTGGACATCTATGTGTTCGAATATTTTCACAGACTTGCAACCAGTGTACAATGAAATCTGTAGAAATTGTGGTGGTGTGAACCAGGGGGGTAGAAGAATAAAACGATGATTTATTGGCAGATTCTCGAGGCCTTTTATACCTCGAGAACAATGGTACAAATAAGTAATAACTACTACAGTTTCAGACCAGCTGAAACCGTGGTTGCCCAGAAACACTGTGTGTATCCATGAGTACTGTAAACTGTTTCAACCGTTGCATGGTTTCAACTGCCACAGCGTTCAGCCTTGTTGTACTGTTTCAACTCGGCTTGCATTCCAACACTCCCCCTCAAGCCGAAATTAATCCAAGTGCTTCAACGAGCGGTTTGAACTTGAAGGCGGCAAGAGCTTTGGTGAGCACATCGGCGGTCATCTCCGTGGTTGGACAATAGACAACTTCGAGAGATCCCTCTTCGATCTTCTCGCGAATGAAGTGATAGCGGATGTCGATGTGTTTGGTGTGAGCGTGGAATTGGCCAAGTTCGGTGTGTGCGAGGGAAATCGCGGATTGATTATCATTGTAGATGAGGAAGGGGAAAGTGATTGGTCCAAAGAGTTCGGCCATTAAGTAGCGAAACCAGATCGCTTCCTTCACCGTGTAGGTGATGGCGATGTATTCGGCCTCTGTCGTGGACAGCGAAACAATTTCCTGCTGTTTGGACGACCAAGAGACTGTGGCGCCATTCAGAATGAACGTGTAGCCAGATATGGCTTTTCGGTTCTCGAGTGACATCCCGTCGGCGTCGGTAAAAATATTGAGGCCGAGCGTGGAGTCCGATGCGTGATAAGTGAGCACATGCGTGCGTGTGCCCTTCAAATACTGAAGCACACGTTTTGCAGTGTTCCAATGGGGAAGTCCTGGGTTGTCGATAAAGCGGGCCAAGACGCAGACTGTAAATGCCAAGTCTGGTCGAGTCGCTGTCGCAAGCCAGACAAGACCGCCAATCAACTCGCGGTAAGGTATCCCCTTCATCTCTGCGAGAGCCATCGGAGTTGCGGGACATTGTTCGCGACTGAGTTGAACCATGGGATCGAGGGGTACCGAGATTGATTTGCAATCAATCATGTTGAATTTCCGTAAGAGGGAGTCAATGTAAGTCACTTGGGACAACGCCAGTGTGCCCTTGTCACAATTACGATTGACCTCCATTCCAAGAAGCCAACTTATTGGTCCCAGCATCGTGATATTGAATATTCACGATATCTCATCCTGGATTTCATCAATCAGCGTGGGTGAGTCCCCGGTGATGGTGCTGTCATCTATGTGGATGGCGAGAAGCGCTATATCGTTGCCTCGAATCCGGCGGTAGACAGCGTGGTCGGAATGGAGTGGATAGATGTCGAGTGTAGCGAGAGCTGAAGTAAGCTTCTTGTACCAGTTGCGACTGGATTGTTTCAATCCGTAGATTGTGTGTTGAAGGCGAATGACTTCCTGAGAATTTCCGTTTGAATAGTGAGGAGCCTGCTCCATATATATCTCCTCGTCGTGACCGAATTCGCTGTTGAGAAATGCCGCAGAGTAGTCAAAGACTTTGATGTCCCAATTAAATCGGGTCGCGATGGATAAAATGGTGCACAGAGAGGATAATCTGGCAGTGGGTGAAAAGGTCTCGAAGTAGTCCACATGAAGCCTCGTGCAACGAGACGAGCCTTGTATTTATCGATCACGCTGTTTGCCTTGTGCTTGATCTGAAGCGCCCATTTAGATCCAATGACATTCTGGCTGTTCAGTCTGGCAACGAGCCCATTGCCGAATGTGCTGGTCCTCTCCATCGCTTCCATCTCGAGGTCCATTGCCACCTTGAAGAGCGGCCAATCCTCCCGGTTTATAGCCTCTTCAACTGTAGGTGAGTCTGACAGGCCTCCCATTCCAAGGTAAGCATATGCCATTCCAACATTATTCAGATGCAGATCATCCTCTTTGGCATCTGCAAGGTGAGCAGCGCGTCGCGTCCGAGTGCCTTCTACGATGTTCCTCGGGTCAATTGCGCTTGAAATGTCACGTGACGCAATTGGGGTTGCTTCGGAATTCCTCGGTGGGGTAGATGGAGGTGTGGTGAGTGGAGAAGGTGGAGTTAGTGCGTGAGCGGTCGGTGCGGGCTGCGGAGATATATCAGGTGCGTGCTGGATGCCCTCTGAATTTTCTTTGGCCCTAATCTCCGAATTCTCCCCCTCATTCAGCACCCTATAAATTTCACCACTCCTTTTGATCTCTGGAAACTTCACACTTCGTTCGACACGGATTGACCGCTTGTCAAGGTAATAAATCCGATGTCTGTCAATGCTGTCTTGGTCGTAACCAAGCCATCTGCCATCTCGGGCCCGTCCATCCAACTTTGACGTGTCGGCAATGTGAACCGAAACTTCACAGCCCCATTCGTGGATATTACGCAGGTCTGGTTTCGACTTGTGGAATGCCTCGTAAGGCGTACGACCACCCAACGCCTTGGTAGACATCCTATTCTTTAACCAAACCGCATGCTTTAACACTTCACCCCATAGATTTGTTGGCAATCCTGCGGCATGCAACATTGTGTGCACTTTTTCCAAAAGTGTGCGATTGAGTCTCTCGGCGACTCTGTTGTGCTCGGGGGTGTGATGAACGGTGAGGCAGCGCTGAATTCCCCTCTTTGCAAGGTATTTGTCGAACGCGTGGCTTTTGTACTCGCCGCCGTTGTCCGAGTGCAGAATTTTGATTCTGATCCCATGTTCAGTCTCCCATCGACCATCAACATCTTGAAATGACTCGAATGTCTCGTCCTTCGAGTGCAGCGAGATCAAGATGGTGTAGCGCGAAGCTTCGTCTGTGTAAGACACATAATACTTCTTGTGCTGAGGCGTTTCAACAGTGGACGGACCCCACACATCCGTGTGGACTTCATCACCAATGTTGCCGTTTGCAGCGCGCTCTGTCGCCTTTGAAATTGCCTTGCGAGTCATCCTGCCATGCAGGCATGATTTGCAGTCGTCCTTTGAGGTAGGACCTGTCTCATCGAGTTCAATTCCTTCCACCAACTCATTTTTGACCAGCTTCTTTGCTGCGTCAACGGGAAGGTGTCCCATCAAACGATGCAGCTCTTCGGGCGTCGCAATTATAGGTGCGTCCAAGGCTACATTCGCGTTGGGCAGTGCTGGATTAGAAACCCGAACGGTGTAGAGTCCGTGAACAAGAGGGATGGCGCCAATTTGTTGATGTCTCCCGTCGAAGATGCGGCACTCTTTGTGGCGGAATTGGACTGCGCAGCCGGCTTGTGCGATGCGACCGATGGATATGAGGGTGGGACCGGGTTTTGGTACGTACAAGACATCCTTCGCGAGGACTCTTGTCGACTTGTTCACCCCATTTGGCACTTCAACATGCATATCCCCCATTCCAACAGCGTTGAGCCTCTGATTATTGGCGGCGATGATTCCTCGTGGCTTAATAGCCCGATAATTCGTTAAACGATGCCGCGAGGGAGTCATATGAAATGAGGCGCCCGAATCGTAGATTTCGAGCCCATCTTCGGAAGTGGCGGCGGTGAATACGGCTTCCAAGTTGAGTGATGTCTTCGCTGAGTGCTCATTGTTTTTCTCAATCTTTTCAACGTCGTCAGCTTCATCATCGCTGTCCGGCGCGTCCATTAATGGTGGTAAGTCCGTATATTCATCATCCGACTCCTCCTCATCCAGTTCATCAAGCTCGGTATAGTCCTCTGGCTCGCACAGTGCTGCCATCCACGCAGCATCCAAATCCTTGCCCGCTTTTGCAGCGTTGGCTTTGCCATGTCCCTTGCGGTGAGGGTTTTGGCTTTCCTTCCCTCCTCCTTTCACCCAACAATCCTTTGCCATATGCCCCTTCTTGTGGCAATTATAGCATTCCATCGTCTTCTTTGACTTGAACTTGCCGCTGTTCCCGTAGAACGCGGCCTCTTTCCCTCCCTTTTCTGTGAGTCTGGCCGATTTACGGTCGGCTTCGTCGCTGATGCCCTGCAGGACAGTGTCGGGATCGAGTGTTTTGCCAAGAAGCATGGCGGCACCTGTGAGCGCCGAGAGGTATGTTTCATATGTCGAGGGGAGGGAACCGAGTATGATTGCAACGAAGTTTTCATCTCCTGGGTCGGCACTCATTGCGATCAAGTCTGCCCTTATCGTCCGTAACTTATCGAGATGTCCCTTCACGTCTCCGCCGTCTGCGCATCGCTCATCCTGAAGCTTCCGCCGCAGATCGACCGTGACCATTTTAGATTTCTTCTCATATTCATCCTTGACCTTCTCCCACATCTCCTTCGCCGTATCCGCCCCCTTGACCTTCAAGAAAAGCGCATCTGGGATGACCGAAGCCAGGCCCTGCTTGATGATGGCCTGCTCTGACTTCCAGATCCGCCGTCGGGCCAAGTAGCTGTCGTTGGGTTTAACTTCTGCTGCCGTTGGTGCCGTAGTATCGACAATGTTTGGGGCCACCGGTGCAGCAGCGATGGGGTCGAAGTGATCTCTCAGACCCGCTGCATCGAGCACGAACAGGAGGCAATCACGGAAAAAGACCCAATTTGTGCCATCGGCTTTGCAGGCGGGAAGCTTGGTGAAGTATTCACCAAGTTTGGTGGTTGAGGAAAATGTGTTGGTTGACATGGAGGTGAGGTGGATGAAGAAAGGGTTTTTGAAGTAGTGGAATTTGTTTGAGGTTTAAGCCAATAACCTGTAGAAATTGTGGTGGTGTGAACCAGGGTGGTAGAAGAATAAAACAATGATTTATTGGCAAATTCTCGAGGCCTTTTATACCTCGAGAACAATGGTACAAATAAGTAATAACTACTACAGTTTCAGACCAGCTGAAACCGTGGTTGCCCAGAAACACTGTGTGTATCCATGAGTACTGTAAACTGTTTCAACCGTTGCACGGTTTCAACTGCCACAGTGTTTCAGCCTTGTTGTACTGTTTCAACTCGGCTTGCTGTGCGCATTCCAACAAAATCTTGTGATTTCAACAGTTTGGTGGGGTTTCTCATTAGATATTCTGAAGGAGTTCTGTGATTGGTGGGGTTTCTCTTGAAAACTGGGTTCCTCAATAGAATTATCCTTTGATTAGACTTGATTGGCTGACAATGGGATTCAAGTGGTGCCAAAACTAATTGTTTCGGCTCAGTCCTCCATGATAGCTAAAGTAAATGATTCATAATTATTTTCATCCACACCTAAAATTTTCTATTTCTGGTGTGCGTCCACTGCCATCAGTATCAAGCCAAAACTTCTGGCATCAGCTCCCCAAAAACCACCAATCAGGACCCCAGAACCAGAGACCACTACCACTGCCCACATTTGGGAGTTGGATCACAGACCAGAAAACACCTTCACTGGTTGTTCACAAAGAGCATGAAAGCACACTATGAGACATTAGAAATGTATTGTATATATGTTCTGGCACCCAAACCACATTCCATACAAAAAATAAAAAAGAATACTTTGGGACAGTAGTTCATCAGTAAATTTAATGTCGCACCAGTGTTCAGCATCTAGTACACTGCAGGGCTTGAGTATCATATTGGAAATGCCCACTATCTTTAGTAGTGGGTCCTGTAGGTGCCCTAATTTCAGCTCCTCTGCCAAATTTTGTGAAGTCACGTGGAATATAGAATGTGGTAATCCAACTTGTGGGATGTTCGAAGTTCAAACCCCACCATATCTGTCCCTTTTTTTTTTACCTTCCCCAAATGAAACTTTGGCTCTGAATATCCAAATATCTCCGAGAATATCTCCGAGTCGGTTCAAATATGCCACTGTCAAACAAAGACAAAGCCATGTCAAGATTTTTTGCCAGCTCATCACTTTCTCTTTTGCCCCCCACCACCGTCTCCTCTCATTGCTCAACCCTCCATACCAACCTCAATCCTGGTTGCTGGTGTCTACATTAATCTTGTGGCTTTCTCTGGAGATCCTGTGACAGCAGTCTCGTCTTCATTCGCTGATTGTGTTTCCCCGTGCCACCGCAATAATGTGCTTGGGCTTACTATCAACGGTGGTCCTCTGGGCTTTTTCACTGCTGTTCTGGAGTGCTCCGTTCGTCGTAATACCGACTTTGATGTCTCTCTCAGCTCCGATTGGACGGCCAGCGTGCGGGAATGGCTCGTCAGTCTCAGTTGTCCTCATAGTCCTGATGTGGTACACGGTCTTGTATCGGCTAATAGGCCTTCAGGTTCTTCAGGTGCATGACTGTTGTTCCCTTTTTGTCTTTCCACACTGATGTGCTCTCATGTCTCAGCATTGCCCGAGCCATCGTCCACGTCAATGGCAGCCACATCAGCAGCCGACATTCAATCAATCAACATCCCTTTTGACTGTGAGCTGCACCATCCTTTAGACTAGATCAAACTCACTAAACTTGATGTAGCTTCATCCCCGTCCCCCCATTACCCTTCAAAATGTGCTGATGCAGTCCCTATGGGACTGGCTGCATCGGTACTTGTAGTCCCCTGCACCAATTGAAATGTATAATAAAAAAACCGGATTTGAAACGAGGTCGGGAACAGATAAGAAACAGTGCTTTGGACTGGCAAAGTAAGATGTGACACACTGTGACACCTATATTCATGCACTGTTTCTTATCTGTTCCCAACCTCGTTTCAAATCCGGTTTTCTTGTGATACATTTCAATTGGTGCAGAGAATATGCTGGCAAGTAACGAGAGCGATCGGACTAGAGAAACTCACACAATATAAGATTTTGTCCCAAAATGGCATCCAAATCACTTAGTAATGGACTCGGAATCTGCAGTTCAATTGTTTCTCACCGATCTTCCTCATTTTTTTCTACGTAGTCTCATGTAAAATAAGTGTCGGTTTCATTCCCGGAAGATCCAGAGGCAATCCGTTGAGAACTGAGCCCAAGTGAGGGTGATGTTCAAACTCTAGTCCAAATTCATCCCGATGTTACCCATAGTATAGACGATGTTTTTCTTTCACTAGATCCCCTCACAAACATTTTGAAGTGTGAAGTGTGATGTGTATACCCTATACAATCAGCTGGAATTCCACGGGCTGTCGCCAAAAGGTTTGAGTGTTAAGCAGTGTCGACAATCCCTGATTTATCATATAACGAACAGAAGTTGTGCGATGGTGAATCCAAATGGATGCAAGATATTTTCGAATCTACGAGGCTGCCACAATCTCAGCTCGGAGTTCAGTTCCGCCACGGATATGAGCCATGTTGCTCTCAGTGTTGTTTTATCTTCCACTTTATCTGGTCTTGAATTGTCGCTTATCGGTGAGTCCATGGGCTTGTTTGACTTGTCAACTGTGTGATCCATGCTGGCTGATAAGTGTTCGCAGTTAGTATCAACACACGGTGCAACAAATCCCTTGCACTCTGTATTTGACCGCATTGAAAATTTTCCCCGCCCGTCTTTAGTTGCACTCGGTGCTTTGCATTGATTGAAGCTGGGTGAATCCTCACTGAAAAAAGCAAGATCAGTTCTCGGCGCTCATGTAAGTGGTGGTGAATGCGGACTTCACAGGTGTGGCTATTGGCATTTGGGTTGTGCAAATCTCCTTCATTTGTCTTCCTCGACACTGCCCTGCCCAGATGTGGATTTTGATCCTGTAACTGCACAAATATTAATCCTTGGGTCGATGGTAGCAACCATGGCGGCCCGTCCATTGAAGAGAGTCCTTGAAATCCACGGTGTTGATTTCAGCCCAGCGGATAAAGTCGGTCAGCTGCGAAAACATCTGAAGGCGTACCTCAGACAGTTGCGGCAGGGTAAGAGGACAGAACACAACACTAAAAGAGCAGCCAAGGAACTGCTCCGATCCCAGGAAAAAGCAGTGTTGTGCAATGAATGGCCGAAGCTTGTACCCAAGTCCCTCAAGGAACAATTGATACAAAATTTCAACTTCTGCATATCCAGTGAATGCCAGTCAAGGTTTGTGTGCGCTAGCTGCTCTGGGAGAACATTGATGAAGGATCAGCGGCGGCTTGGATTAGAAGACTTTGATTTGAAACTCCTCAACCGCCCGGACTGGAATACCATTGAGGACGAATCTGATTCCGAAATGGATGTTGATCGTGACATGGATGCGGAATCGGCCACTGACGCTGCGATGCATGACCCAACTGGGACCATGGATGTTGACGACCTCAATGAAGGACCAACCGGCCAACACCCCCCACCGGATCCGTGGCTCGATCATGATTGTATTTCGCCTCCAATGCCTTTTGACAAGGGCACATTTGCCGAAGCTCTCATAGATCCAGATGGTATTGTCTCCGACGATGCTGGAAATCCGGTCCTCCTCACCTGTAAAAATTATTGTTCATTTTCGAAGCGGGGTAAAGTTCCACGCCTAGCTTTGGCCAACTACAATTTTCGGGCCCAGTTCCTCTTGAGCTCACCAATCTCACCGTAATTGAGGAAACAATGATAGCAAAGTGCCGTGCAAAATGCTGGATTATCCAACTCAAGGAGGAGGGGGATTATTCCACTCCAATAACTCAACGCGGTGTTCGAGGCCATGTTATTGTTTACCCACAGCGCCCATCTGACATCGCGAAGGTGTTACCACCTTCAATCGACGAAATTGTGACACCAATATGTGTGATATTTGTTGGTTCAAATCCGCCGACTCCGGAATGGCTTCAGAAAAAGCCAAACCCATGACCGCACTCAATTGGTTGAAAACTCATAATCCCCTCTACAAGGACGTTGAAATTAATAAGCATTTATTTGATGGGCAACCTAACGAAGCAATTCTCCCCTTTCATGTGCAACACATTCTACCTTCCACAGGCATTGCTTCTGCGACATCTTCGTACGTCCCAGCGCCGCAATCGGATAAGCCACTTAAGCGCTCGAATGTTGACGATGTGAACAATGAGTCCACAGCCATTGAACCCAACTTGTCCACGATAATGAATCCTCCAACCTCAAACCCCATACCATTTGAATCGGTCGTCGTAATGGGCGTGGAGGGCCATGCTTCATCCAATGAACTTCGTCAGGCCGGGATAAAACACATGAACATGCCGGGTAATAACTATCTTGGAATCCCGCATGACAAGCACCCAGTAAACGAATTCGACAACCCAGCACTGTTCCCCATGATCTATCCTACTTTGTATCCTTATGGAATTGGTGGTTGTGAAGACAAACAGCATTCAACTCTGCTGACGATGAAAACACACATCAAACAGCTCTTCAGCCTTGCTGATCGACGATTCCAAGAGCATTACTCCTTTCTATTCACCGCTTTCAATATCTTACAATGGAGACAGGTTTTGTTGAGAACAAGTTTCAAGGTGAAACGGAGAAATTTTGATCATGTTGCAGCTCAGTTTGCCACGGTTTCGCCTCAAGCCATCTGGTATCTGAGAGGATTGCGAATGGTGATACAAAAACTGTGAACACCCCAGAGGAGCGAAGGCTCTTGAAATTAATGCAAGAAGTCAATGTAATCAATGCCCATGTGGAAGGTTCATCACAATCCAAGCTGGTAATGTGAAATCAGATTCGCAGCTTGATGATAGAGAAGGGTCTTCCGAGATTCTACCTGACTATCAACCCCGCCGATGTCTACAACCCGCTGGTCAAGTTCCTTGCCGGAGATGAGATAAATTTGGACAAGTTGACAGCAGATACAGTGCCGGACTATTACGGCCAATCTTGCTTGATTGCAAAAAATCCCGCAGTTGCGGTGCAGTTCTTCAATGTTTACACAGCGGGCAAGTGCCGTGGCCGTGCATTCATGGTGTATGACAGACACTTGCCACAGTGTTTGCATGGTGTTTGCCATATTTTCCTTTGTTCTATTTTTAATCGTGATCGTGCCTTCGTGGAACTGACTGAGACCGACTGATCATCTGAACAATTGGGTCATAGAATCTTGAGCCAGGAGATGCTGTGAACCCTTGTACTTGCAGCTGGGAGTACTGCAGGGTGCAGAACAACATTCACCTTGAGTTGACCCTACACCGGAATAAAAACCTGGGCCCGGGGGAAAAAACCGGGACCCAGCAAATTTATGGCAGCACACTAAGACAGTGTTGGCTCAAGAGATAGAGCAAGATTCATGCAACAAGGTTCATATTTGTTGCGATACAAGCATTGAGTTAGCAAATGATGCCGAAGTTGGCATTCATGGTTTTTTTTTTTTTTTTTTTTTTTTTTTTTTTTGGAGCGTTTGGGATAACGAGATCAAAGTCTGCAGAAGCATTCTGAGTCTGTCCGCTTGTGTTGCTGGTTTTGGGCCAGTCATGCCGGTGAGTTTTGTCCAGGAGGAAATGCCGTTACGCACGATTTTTTACCAGTGTGGGACTCTGGCCTTCGAGAATATTTATCCTATACCATTCATTGGCCACATACCCACTAAAACCCCCTCTGTGAGTGTCCAATCATCCGGCAGAGCGTCCTCATCCATAAGCAGACCACTCCAGGTGTTCAGCACCATGTCTTTCTTCAATGCGAGTGGGCCGAATTTAACTTTGTTCGTGAGAATGCGGTCGCGTCGTAAGGCCGAATTCACGGCGGTAAGCCATTGGTTGTGGATGCTTGCTGGACTCTGGGTTGCACCTTGATTTTTCATGACACGATTCACGCGGAGGTTCCAAATGAGATGCCAACCCACTGATACTAAAATTGCAAACAGTCTCCCTTTTTCAGGTAACGCACGGCCCCTCGGTGACCTAAATTTCACCAGGTTGCAGCCCAAGATCAATCCCCAGTTCAGGGTTGGCCAAGTATCATATTTTTTCAACCATAGTTGTTTCGAGAGGGCCCAAATTAACTTCTGTTCCGGTGAGTTGCACTCCAGTGCAATGTGCTCTAAGCTCTCGATCGCGTTGCACACCTGGCAGGTCCCATTTCGCTCCAGGTGCTCAACATGGGACCAGAAACTTCCCACTCTGAATGTGTTATGAATACATTTCCAGTAAAACTCCCGTGAGCGTCGTTGCAGCGTGGTGGATCGTATCGATTTCCAAATCATTGAATCAGATGGTGTATAGCTGCATATCTCGTCTACAGCGCACCGAATACGGTCGAGATTCACAAAAGTGAATTTTCGGTAAGGTTTCGCCCGTAGGGAGCATATAATATTTGTGAACACTCTTTGAGATCCCCGGGACAACATCATTCCCGGGTTTTCAAACATTAGGTCTACCCCAGTGTCTATCTCGACTGGATGTACTATTTCTTGGAATAGAATCTTGGCTGGATTTTCGGAAACCTTCTTGAATTGAGTTCTCGCAACTCTCTCATTCAACATGGCCACAACGGCCTTCAAAACTCGGAAGTTAGCGTCCAGGAGGTCATTCTCATAATGTTTCCTCTCCTTCACCAAGACTCGTGCTAAGTATTCGGATGAGGTGCAGATGAGAAGGGGAATGTTTCGCTCGCTGTTCTGCAATATCAGCAGCAGGCTGCCCAAGAGTGCAGTTGAAAATGTCAACGGAGTTTCGGCCCTATCAAACGTGAGAGACAGTTTCATACTGGCTTGTGCACCGTTGGATACCCTCATTATCTTCAACTCAATCCTCGGCCCAAATTCACCGGCATTGAGAATAATTGGGTGTAAAAAATATGTCACCATGCTCGGTGTTTCTCCAGGAATTTGATACCTTCTAGCTGGGACCTCATTAAGTGATTCCTCAGAGGCAAAGATGCGGAATCCGCTCTCGATGTCAACCAAACTGAATTTTGGATCGAACGTCATGAGCCGGTCTGGCTCTATTGCCATTTCATTGAGTTGTACCTCCTCATCCGTCAGGGTAAGCTCGTCACCGAAGTCAAGATTGGGTACGGTGGGGTTCCATTTCGGTGTAATACTGTCGATCAACATCTTCGCAGTTTCAACACATTGCCCAGGATGGTTTGACAGCTCGACTAAAATAGAACAAAGGGACATGCGGTGCAAATGGCAAACACCATGCAAACGCCATGGCAAACACTGGTTGAGCATTTCAATTTTTTCACCTTCTTTTTCAGTGAAAAATGTTGTTTATTTTTCAGACATTTTTCACTGAAAAAGCAGGTGAAAATTTTAAAACTTTTTCAGCACTTTCTCAATTCAAGGTGAAAAATTCGAAATAAAATAAGAAAGTGATGAAAATGTTTTGAATTTTTCACCTGCTTTTTCAGTGAAAAATGTGTGAAAAATAAACGACATTTTTCACTGAAAAAGAAGGTGAAAATTTTGAAATGTTCAACCAGTGAAAGGTCGGTCATACGCCATGAATCCACGGCCACAGCCCTTGCCCCCTGTGTTATATGAAGGCATTTCTTTCAGAGATCTTGGGACATGACCCGAAGCAAGAAGACTTGGATGGAGGCGTTCTTGGGGTGGTCAAAGCATATTACAGTTGTGTCGAGGCTCAAGGGCGGGGGACGTTACATTGTCATATGCTCATATGGCTTGAGGGAGGCTTGAATCCAAACCAGATCAAGGAGAAGGCACAAGCAAATGGACGAGACTTGGAGTTCCAGAAAAGGTTGTTGGTATTTTTAGATGACACCATTTCCAGCAGTGTTCCACCCGACCCGGAACCAGATTTTGATTTAGAACTTGGTAAAGTGCACCCGTGCTCTGCGCGAGGTCCTACAGACTCCGATAAAGCACACAATGAGACCAATTCTCGTCAAAAGGACCTGCATAATCTGGTAAAGAAATGCCAGGTCCATACGTACCACCCAACATGTTACAAATATCGGAGAGGACCCCCGAACCAAAGGAATGTCGATTTGACCTGGACGAGGCAAATGTGATTCCAGTGAGTATGTTTGACCCCGATACAGGTGAGATTATTCTAAGGTGTATGGATGGTTTGGTAAATAATTTCAACAAGACGATCTTGGAGGCTATTCGATGCAACATGGATATTAAATTTATTGGTTCTGGTCCTGCTGCCAAGGCAATACTGTATTATATTACTGACTATATTACCAAGACTCAACTACAAGCACATGTGGCTTACGCTGCTCTGGAGCTTGCTGTTACTAGACTGGGGGAGTATGATCCCAATGTTGATGAATACACTGTCAGGGCTCGCAAACTGCTGCAGAAATGTGCCCGCTCAATGATTGCAAAGCAAGAATTGTCTGCCCAACAAGTCGCGTCGTACTTGATGGACTATGAAGACCATTTTACAAGTCATAAATTCAACAACTTGTACTGGACTAGTTTCGAAAAGTTCATAAATGACGAGGACCCTAGCCCGGAATGCTATTGATCAAAGGCAGATAATTTGCAGAACACAGCACCAGGAGCCGACCCAGAAAATGAACATGTTGAACCGGCTTGTGAAGTTGGCAATGATGTTGTCGGTGCTGCACATTCGGTCGAAGGGAACATTGATGAGAACATCAAAGAGAACACTGAAGAACCTGAAGATGTTGACGACGTTACGTTGATATTCGACAATGCAGGTCGAATGCTTCCTTCGGCGAACCAAGTTTCTGATTATCAAAACCGCGGAGAAAGTTTGATTAATGTTTCTGTCTGGGATTTTGCAGCCCAGGTTGAAAAGGTCTCACAAGGATCAGCGAAGCGCAAGCATCGAGACGAGTCTGAGAAAGAAACCGACGATAACTCTGTGGAAGAGGATAGTATCGAGTATATGGACTCAGAGCAGGTCAATGAATTTGATCATGATATCTTGAATTATTCCGGTCGGTTGAGGCCCAAGGTCTACTTTAGTTCTGATCACATTCAAGCAACCAGCCACTTTTTGCGTGTTATATCTCCAGCTGCGAGGAAGGTTCCTGTGCCTGTTGGCCCTGCCATGCCACGCCGAGATGTCGAAGAACTGAAGGAGAAACACGCACGTCTTATGCTCGTCCTGTTCAAACCTTGGAGGCACGCCAGTGACATGAGAAACGAGGGTCAGTCCTGGCATAATTCTCACATGATGTTTCGCAATGAGTGTTCTGCATTTGTTTGGAGTGCCATTGACAACATTCAGATTCTGCATGAGTGCAAAGACAGTCGTGATGCTCATTTCGCCAATAGAAGTAACCGCAAGAGAGCTGGCATTTCTGCAGAAATTGCACGACGTGCGGATGCTAGTGAAGATATGTTTGATGGAGAGAATGAGACTACATTGCTTGACCACCTCGACACAATTGACCGTTCACATTCGCATCATGCGTCTGAATTGGCCTTACATATATTGGAATCAGTCCACGCTGCAGAGAATAGTGGAATGTTCTCGTACAGTCAAGAAGTACGGAGTAGAACAGGAACCGATCCCGAGGAGCATGAGCTAGTGGTCGACAAAAACCCAGCACAAGAACATCGATGGCAGAAGTCGTACAAAGTGAGGAAGGAGAGGTGGAAGAAATATGCATCTCTTCTAGCCAACCAACCACAGTTATACAGGGTTCGATAAAAACAGACACTCTGGATCTACTCAGAGACGGATCAGAATTTAGGGTTGTGAACTCGAATGGCGCCTCTTATCAGGATGTTACTGGTGTCCCTACTGGTTTGTCTCTGGACATGAACTTCAAAGCCAAGTCTTCGGACACACCTATATCCATTGAAGATGTGATCACAGAATACACCTTGAATACGGAACAATCAAGAGCTTTCAGGTTAATTGCTGATCACGGTTTAGAGAGACGGGACCAACCTCTGTGTATGTTCCTCGGAGGTCCCGGTGGGACGTGAAAATCACGAGTCATAATTGCATTAACTGACTTTTTCACCAGAAGATCCCAAGAGCGACAGTTTCGACTTGCTTCCTATATGGGTGTTGCTGCATGTAATATTTCTGGAATGACCCTTCATGCTGCGCTTAACCTTGGTCAAAAGTCGAAATTTGGAATGAACAGTAAGGCTCGCCGAGACCTAATGTCAATGTGGGAAGGAGTGGACTATCTGTTCATAGATGAGGTCTCCATGATCGGTTGCAAGATGCTGAATGATATCAGTGAGGCTTTGAGTATCGCGAAGGGTAACACAGACACATTTGGTGGAATTAACATTATATTTGCTGGTGATTTCTCGCAGCTACCTGCGGTTGGGCAAAAGAGATTGTATGCCAATATCATTCAGCCAGGAGCGCTATATAATGCTGACACTCGTCCGAAGCAGAACATTGTGTTTGGAAAGTTACTGTGGCTTTTGATCAAGACAGTTGTACTTCTACATGAGAATAAACGTCAGAGTGGCCCTGAAAATGAAAGATTCTCAGCTTTGCTTGGTAGGTTTCGAGAAGGCAGATGTACAAACGATGATTGTGCGCTGTTGAACACTCGGGTCCTTTCCAATCTGAATATAGACTGGACTGAGGATCGATGGCACCGTGCACCGATCATTGTTCCGGACAATGCTATGAAAGATGCTCTCAATGTCCGAGCAGCTCAAGCCTTTGCAGATGCGACCGGACGAACCCTTCACTGGTATTATGCAAGTGATATGATGTCCAGAAATAAGCCTATTGAGGACGAGATTCTTGTTGATTGCTTGAATCGTATGGACTCCGGCCAGACAAACCAACGCCTGGGTAAGATTCCCCTGGTCATTGGAATGCCGGTAATGATTGCTCAGAATTTTGATGTTCACGGAGGTGTTGTCAATGGCTGCTCTGGAACACTGAAGAGTGTGGGATTCAAATTGGACAGCAAAGGCCGACGACAGGCTATTTCCTGTGTAATCGAAGCGCCAGACACAACTCCAGGAATTATTGAAGGACTCCCAGATCATCATGTAGTAGCTCTGGAGGACACTGTGAGTATTGACTTTACCCATTATCATTCAAAGAAGACTCGAACAATTCAGCGGACACAACTCCCCATTCTTCCAGTATTTGCCATGACAGCACACAGATCCCAGGGCAAAATGTTGCAGCACACAGTAGTTAATCTTCGTCAATGCAAAGGGACAGAGGCACCGTATGTCATGATATCCAGAGTCACCTCTTTGGAGGTATTATTAATCTTGAACAGTTTCAGGAAGGATCGCATTATGTGTAGACAGTCCGAGGATGTTCGCAACGAGGCGATACACCACCGGATTTTGGCCCTCAATACCATTGTAGAGACTGGAACTCTGGAGGAAGTCACAGAGGCGAAGAGCAAGCTAGCTATGTTTTCCAGTTCGCGTGAAGAACTAAGTACAATAATTTCTGAGGACAAAGACGAGAATTGCATAGCAGAAGACTCATTTGTGAGGTTGACCTGCCTCGAGAGGCTCAACCTCCGGACCGCTCGCGCTAATATGGCGCCTGCGGCCCAGCTGGCCCCTGGTGTTTTCATTGCACCAAAACAGGTGCCACGAAAACCAACCGGCCCATTGTCGACTGGTATTAACTTCCCTCACTTTCACTCCATACGCCACAGCTTAAATCTCTGATGCAGTGCCAGCAACAGGCTCTGCGTCCTCCTCCTCGACCAAATAAACCATTCGACCAGCCGGTCGAGAGGAGATCTTTGAGCCAACAACACCTGTTTAAGTTTGCCGAGTGAAATACAAACCCACCGCTCCTACGGCTCCATCCAAACCCAAACATTGGAAGATAGATTAGTGGTCTGTTTGTTATATGAGATTCCATGATGCATACTCAAACCTCAAATTTGCAGGTGGCGAAGTTGTACCCAAACGAGGCAGCTTGCTCGGAATGTGCTGGGGATTGACATGCCTAGGGGCTTGGACCACCTCAAGGCAGTGTTGTTTGGAGGCAATGTGTCTCCCTATCCTGTCTTTGCACATCTCCTGGTTAGTTTCGTGTTCGAATGGTGTAATTAGCCCTCCACTCAGATCTACATTCTCATATGATGGCATCACTGGAATATAACACTCCATTACTTATGGGGGCTTCCAATTGGGGCTCTTGGACTTTAAGATTACAATTTGCAATGTTATTCAAATGCTCTATAGATATCTGATGTGACCTCTGGAGGACAGGTCAAAGCCCTGTAGAAACAGAGCCATCACGCCGAGATGGTATCACCACTTCGGATCAAATGCTGCATTGTTGCCTGCGGATTCTCAAGAGATGGTTGAAATGGCTGTGAGACATCAAAGAGATAGTGGGTTCTGCCACACAGCGCGCTACCACAGATTATACGACCAATGGGGACCGGCAACTGGCCGGCCATCGATGCCTATTTGCACTTATTTGTCCCTACACCAAGTTCAGAGGATATACAAGATGGAGTGCGCACATAGATTTGATGTGCGGCACATAGAGATGATTTGCGACACATTGCACAAACGCGACACATTCCCATTTTGGCTATGTGCCGCACTTGATGTAAGCTCGGATCACCGTAGCACGTGCCAACCGGCGAAAAAATGTCCCTCTTCCTCGTACCACCACCACACCAGCCCCCTACGTGACGCGCAGCTACTAACCTCACAGGTGATCCCCTCGTGTGCACCGCACACTGCGAGCATTCACGCTGCGCCAGGAGGACACTCTCCCTAGAATGCCACATGGGTTTGCTGTGAGTGTTCGGAGAAGGTGCGTCGGCTGTGCGGCCGACGGGCGCCTTCATAGCAATGCAGCAGCACGAGGGGAAGACACAGCGGCAGGTACACACCAACCCCCCGCTTCGCCTGCTAACTCCATTTTTTCAGCTTCCTCCAACCGCGCACGCGCCGCGCGAACGAGGAGCTGCCTGCGTATCGGTACGGGTGGATGCGGTGCGCTCAGGTGCGTCCCAAGTCCCCGATGTATGCGCAGAGGTGAACTGGTACGTGCCTGCTCTTCTGTCCCCCCTTCCCTCACTCCCGCCTGCACCACTTCCTCCTTGAACGAGTGTTCGCTGCACCACGTCGCGTGGTGTGCGGATACAGCTTCCTACATTGCTGTGAGGTGCGGGGGGCCACGTGAACTGCGAGCGCCGCACGGTGCGTCATGGCGTGCCACGTTCCACGTACTCGCACGCCGCGGAACAGGACAAGCACTGAGTCTGAGTTGTCGCATCGGAGGGCGACGCGGACGCGGTGCGAGCGGGTAGCGACTGCGGCCCTGGCCCGCGGAGAGCTCCCATGACCACGCCTTCACTCACTCGGTGTGGTCAGGTGCTGCTGCCGCCGAGGAAGCCGCCCCGACAACATGAGGGCCCTATAGCTACTAGCGCGGTGCTTATACTGTATCATTCACTGAAATTATATTGTTACTTGATTACTCCCTGTATCTTACACTTGAAAAAAATTGCGACTCCAGCGCGGGCTAAGGCGCAGACTTAAGCGAGATGCTTAATTATAATTAGACGGTGGGCACGTCGGATGTGTCGCACTCCAGTTGAAGTGCGGCACATAGCTACAACCGGAATGTGTCGCAGATCATCTCTATGTGCCGCACATCAAATCTATGTGCGCACTCCATCTCGTCTATCCTGCCAAGTTCACCAAAATCATGGCAAATCTACTTCCATGCCCTCCTGTTGTAGCCACAATCACCTGGGAACAATGACAACATGAGAAATGTGTTTACTATATTCTATTCTGTGTCTAGTATAAATTACTAGTTCCCAGTGCCTGACATCTCAAATTAAAATGCCCTATAGGCAAGGATGAAGGACCTGCAGCATAGGAGATGTGATGCACAGGCTGTATGGGTAAGTGAAGGAAATGGCAGTAGCAGAACAATTTGTGTTGCAGATGATATTGTCATAAGTATGGCGGTCAAAACGCACATTTAATATTCCGACACTTTTTTTTGACTTTTTTGACTTTCCGACACTTTTTTGCTAAATTCCCCATTTCCGACACTTTTATTCGGTTTGAGATAAAAGTGTCGGGAAAAAGTCAGTTTTTGCGACACTTTTATTGACTGAGGTCAGATTGCCGACACTTTTATTGACCGAAGTCAAGTTCCCGACACTTTTATTGAGCAGTTGAACTTCCGACACTTTTTTTTGGAGTCAAATTTTTTATCCCCGGACATAAGTCCAAGGTAGCGTACGAGATGGTACCAACTGGAGAAAGCTATGTTAAGTCCACGGATGCGTAGATACAGCCTTGTAAAGAGCAATCAGTGCTGGACTCGTTTGCTTTGTGATCCTGTCAAGCCATTGCGTCGGATCAAGGAATCCGAAGGCTTGCCCGCGCCGCCCTCCGAGTCTGTCGACTCACCGTCGTACTCGTACTTCGAGGTGTGGCTGTCTACTGCGCATGTACTTCCAGGATATTACAGGCTCTTCAGAAGTGAGTAGCAATCCGGAACCCATGCATAGTTCATCGTGAATTAGTGATGTCGACTTATATGCTTAAATTCAACCTCTTAACACCGTAAGTTTGTAGTCCGGTTTTAGGCTTAACCGTGTTCTTACTGAGTTGAAAGACTGGTCTGCACCGCGTAACCTCGTAGCTTCATACTGATAGTTTTCATAGGCGTTCTGAGGGACAATGCCAGAGGCATGTTCTTGGGCGACACAATATATGATGACACCAACGCTGATCAAATCGAGCGCCTGGCCCGACCCAACCTCGTAGGAATGTTGATCTCAAAACCATCAATACAGAAAAAGAAGGTACAGTGCCTGTACATTTCCCATCGAATGTCTCGTTTGAGTTCCTGATAGGTTATATCAAAAGCTATATCATACATTCTCTCTCCAACCATGTATGGTCTAGCCAATGGAAAGTTAGTGGATATGGGAACCAGAATAATCACACTAGTCAAGTGCCCTCTCTCATAAATACGGCTCTCGATCGTGGGTATAGTGAAATGATTGGAGGGGGAAAGAATATGTGGCCTAACGTTGAAATCCACGAGCGTGTGTTTAAACTGTACGTTTCGATATCAAGGAACTCATCTCATTCGCCGATCTTTACGTCAAGCTGTACGACTCCGTTGTGTCGAATCCTGCAACCGGACATGGACGCAACGGAATTTATTCGTCGCCAACGGGGAACACAAAATGTATGATTTGGCCAAGGAAGTGGCTGAAACTCTTGTCGCTCTTAGAAGGTGCAAAACCTTAGATCCAACTACGTTTACCAGTGAAGAAATACAGCAACGAAGGATCTGTTGGCCAGCATTCATCCGGAGGTACAGGCTCTGCTGGAAAGGCAAAACTCGACGCTTTTGGAGTGCTGAAGTGGTTCCATATTCTCACTGAATTTTGTGCCCTCGAATGTCAAGCCACGACGGTCATTCGACCCCGAGCTATCACTGATACCACCTTACTTCGATCTTACTACAATTGGCTTAGCCGCGTACACCAATATCCTCCAATATCAGCCTTCAGGCCCATCATCACTTGTATACTGTTGATGACTGTGATGAACACGAAAATGTCATATGAGGCTGCCCTGCTTGGCGCGTCTTTTGCCTCGTGTGGTACTCAGGTAATAGAGTTTTAAGTGTTTCATTCAATTACACGGTGTACTCAGGTCTATCATTTTAGATTTATACCCCTCTGCATACAATAAGCTTGAGGTGCATAGTTCCGAGCCTGCCCTTGCTGCCACTGTATCTCCAGGAAGATTTTAAGACCCGTGTTTGCGGTCTAGAGTTTGCTATAAAATGACTGTGATATAGGCCGTGGAACACAAGACAATGAAGTCCCTCTCAGTGATTGCTCTGTTCTCTGCTCTTGGCTCCTTGTGTCTTGCACAAGAAACCTTCCCTGGAGCTAGATTTACCATCTCGACCAACATCACCGGCTTGAACGCATCTGCCGACTTGACCAAACCTTTTGCGGTAGGTCGTTTCCAGATCCAGCCTCTTTTTACTTTGTCTTGATTTGCGTCTGATAGACGATTTCTGGAACTATTCTCGAGCGCAAGACCACGTCCGGCACTCCATTCCTCGCCACCCGACAAGAAGGTCTCTGGTCCGAACCCCCGGCAATCACTACTCAGCTCACTCCATTTGGCGATTACCTCTTGAACGGCACTACTGTTGTGAAATTCTCAAACTTTAACATCTCCGACGGCGCTTTGGTATGCCATTTCCGAGTGCAAGGGATACACGATTATTGAGCCCCATAGATTGATATTCGTTTGGGGGTCAAAGGCGCGCCGGGCGCTATCCCGAACATCTTGTTCACTGTATCGTACAGCAGCCCCTGCTCTTCCTTTTGGACAGTGTGAGTGAATTCGCACCTACTCCTCTTAGGACATGTTTTATTTACCCGGGAATCATCAGCTCGGGTAACATCAACTTGTGGATTTATACATATGAGGGGTTGGTTTGTTAAACTTAACAAAGGATACATGTGCTCGAATCTATGACCGGACAGTTGATATGTATTGACGTACCTTTAACAAACAAAATGGATGTGATTCAGAAAACCGGAGGAAATAAGGAGGATACCTACTGTAATTGCCTTGACAAATTCTGAGTGGAGAACTCGCGGTCCCGGACAGGCCGTAGTATCACGATTAGAGGGGTTTCCGCAAACCGTCCGCTTCGCTAATCGATTCCTCCAACGCTGCCCACATGTCTCTCAAGTGTATTTGAATCCAATACCGGATCCATCAATGCAACAAGGTTATGGCCATGGCCTGCTTGTCGATTGGACTTCTATGTTTTCGGTCGGAATCAGTACGATGACAAGCTGAAACGTGTACGATATATGTGGTATTTGCACCCAAATATGCACGGCAAGCGGTTTAGAAAAGAGAGAGATTTGCTAGCCCTCCGTGCATGGTAGCCGCACACGGAAGGCCGGGCGGAATGCATGCACTGATTTTCTGGTGTGTGTTTGCAGACGGCGCAGTGCGGATGTGGAGGAGGGGGGCCAGGCATGACGGCTGCACGCAGGCGGCGCCGCGGAAGGCGCGATGTTCGGCGTGTGCAGCGGGCAGAGTGCGCACACAGATAACGCGTGTGCTGCTGTCTGGTGTGCGGTGTTCGTCGTATACGAAGGGCGTAGCCACGTGCATACAGCAGCTTCTGGCCCGGACGTGCCGCTTTCGCTGCATGCGGAGCGTGTAGCACGGGCACACGGCACAAATCAGCGCAAGTAGCCGCACCTGGATGGTACTAAGGCTCCAACCATTTCTGTTTATAAATGTTTTCAAATGGTAAAAACCGTTTTTATTTCCATTTAGTTCGCGGGGGCTCGCAAACGGTAAGCAAATGGTTTGTAAACAGTTCAAATGGTTGTCCAAACTCACCCACTGTGCTATCAATTATATATCAAGTGTTCAGACCCAGATGCAATCTGAATATCGTTCATGAAATGCACCCAAGGCCCATAAATGAGGTACTCACTAAGGAGTGTTGATTTGGTTGCAATCCAAGCGATATTTCCCAATCTGGTAATTATTCACGTGAGTGATGGCACGCGGCCATCTCCGCCTCGGCACCCGCCAACCTCCTGCCCTCGTCCCGCCGCCCCTATTGTGCTCCTGTTCTTCTCCGAGTGGAGCATAGGGATCTGCCTGTCTATCTGTTTAAGTCTGTTGTGGATAACAATTTCAAGTCTACAGGCCTGGAATGTCTCCGCAAAATTGCCAGCCGAAATTACTGTTTATAAACAGTTTCAAACGGTTTTAAAATGTTTACTAACCGTTTCCGTTTAGTTTGCCCATTTCTTCAAACGAAAACTAAATGGTTGGAGCCTTATGCACATTGCTTGAGGAAGGCTCGGGCGCTGTGGGTCGTGTGTGCGTCGGCCGTGACAGAGGCGGCTATGACAAGCAACGAAGCATCGTAGCAGGCAGTGTCAGGCTGGAGGCTGGAGGCTGGTGGGTTCCCACGGCGAAGCGAATTGAAGATGTCGGGGGTGGGGTAGGTGAGCGCCGATTGCGTGGCTGCGCATTCCAGTATATGCACACCTAAAAGGGCAATCTTTCAGCCTTGTTAAAAGGGAGGTTTAATGTTAGAGGGAATTTTGCTACTGGTCCGGGGCGCACACATGATAGCCGCACACAGTAGCAGCGCGCAACGCGCGTGCTGCTGTCTGGTGTGCGGTGTTCGCCGTTCACAGCATGCCTTCCACACAAGGCTGCTTATATTGTTCACGTGTGTTTTTTCAGTGCCTTCCCTCACTGGTCTCACCCCCCATCAACCTTAGTCACCATTGTCCAGCGACGGAACTAATCAATCTTGATGCATTTTCGCACTTTTATCTCAACCATACAAACACACTGCTATGGACAACACCATACCTTTGACTTCTCCCAACATCTAAGCAGTAAGAAACTTCCCTGCCAACTATGCACAGGAATGGCTAACACCTCTGCCAGCTGGATAAGATATTGAAGAAGAGGTGTTGGGCTGTTTCAGCCTCGTGCATGATTTTTTTTGACAGAGTGTAAAGTGGCCGGCAATATTGCCAATCTCAACACCACCATCTACCTCTTTCATCATGCTGCCTACACCTGGCTTCCTGCACATCCAGAATTGTCAGGATCTCTGAATCGTCTTTCTGCAGTGTTGGCAACATGATTCAGCTATACAGGAGACTTACAAAGATATTCTGTTGGCTGTCGCACTTCTTGGTGGTGCTTGTGGTGGTGTCAATGTACAGGCTCTGGTTGCACTGATGGCGAGTAAAATTTTGCTGCGACATTTACATTTAATTGAAGTGTTATGTCTTCTAGCCATCAGATCTGTCGGCCATCGAGGATGTCTCTGGGGACATGATGGCATTTGCCTCCGATATTCTCGCTGACTTTAATGGAGCTGTTCATTTGGAAACCCTTGACAATGCTATTTTTATACACCATGAAGCACTATCATTGCACGCACCATACCATCCACAGTGGTGGAAGTCACTTGGTGAGCTTCCTGATGCTCTTCTGATTTGATTTCGTCTTGCTGGCCAAATGGAAGCATGGCAGGAAGTGGTATCATTACTCCAGCTCCACCTACTCCAGCCCAATCGATCAACCTCCCTCTGTGCTGCTCTATTATTATTGAGGGAAATGGGATGACCAATCCATCGCAGATGCTGGAGGCTGTACATTTGCTTCAAAAGGCCATGGAATCTGATAATGACACAGTGGAAATGGGACACTCAGGGACCAAATTTTTGAAGATTTTTCATGAGTCTAGAAATGTCTCAGACCTTGATGCTAGCATTTCACAATTGAAAGAGGCAGAGTTTCAATTGCCATGGGGGCATTCCTCATGGGGAGACATGATCAACAATCTTGCCATTGCAGTCCAAACTTGGTTTGAGCAGCAGAGGGATCTGCAGGACATCAATGAGGCCATTCAGTTACATCTTGAAACCTTCACACTTTGTCCTTCATCGCATCCAGATCGTGGCGGCTTTCTCAGAAATCTTGTGGCCTCTCTTGTCTGTTCTTATGAGTGCGGGAAGGATCCCAATCGCCTTAATGATGCCACCTCTGTCTTTCAAGAGACATCCCCATATTTGTCCTCTTCCCCACTTGCCCGCTTTGAGTGTACACACCTTTGGGCCAAGACCATGGCTAAGTATACTCATTCTTCATCTTTGGCTGCCTACCACACAGCCATCAACCTTCTTCCCCAGTTGGCAGCACTTCATTTAGATGTCAAGTCTCACCAGCAGCTCTTGACTACTAAACAGGGTACTGACCTTCTTGAGGAATCTCCAGTCTGGGGTGCACAGACAACGACAATAATCAGGGAACCCATTAACAAACGTGTGACGTACACTACATAAGTGTCCATCAAATATACAATAATGTTCAAACCCCGACAACCCCATCAGCAATTATTGGTAAACACTGTGTCGAGCTCGCCCCTGTGACCCAGAATTCCTACAGACCTTGCTTCTGGGGCTGTGACCTGTGCTGTTGGCCTGGGTCAATATGATGTTACTCAAAATGACCACTGTGATACAGCCAGAATCAAAGTTTTTGTCCTTGCTTGCCACAAGGGCCAAGTTGAAGAAAACTGAGGAGAGAGTTCCTAAACAATGGCTCACCACCCTTGGTGACACCATGCAGGCTACAGTAAAGACTGTCCTTCTTCATCTATGCCAATCTTTGATAGTGCATTTTGCCTGCCATGGAATGCAGGATGCCATCAATCCTGTTGATAGTGGACTAGTCCTTACTGATGGTCTCCTGAAGGTCTCCGAGATCATGTGCAAACCAGAAAACAATAGTTCGCAGGGGATCGGGAAGAGCATGTCACTAGCATTTCTCAGTGCATGCGAGATGGCGAAAGGCAACGCCAAAGTACCAGATGAGGCAGGATTCCATGGAATAGTTGCAACGATGTGGTGAGCTCACACTAATTTTCAAATGACTTAGTTTCAGCACCTGACTGCACCTGACCGTATGTTCAAAGGATGATGAACGATCTTGATGGTCCCAAGATAACAGACACATTTTATGAACACCTCTTCAGAAATTGTGATCCTACCCCCAACTCCCCTGTTCTCCTAGATCTGGCTGAAGTGGCCCACGTGCTTCATCTTGCTGTTGCTAAGCTGGGAGAGGACCACAATATTCCCTTCATGTGCTAGGTGCCTCTTGTGCATTACAGCTTGTAGATTGTTCTGTATGCCTTCCTGATTCCTGCCAAATAAAGGCTCCTGTTATTGGTACTCGGTTTTCAATGTGATCTAAATGTTGCCCAATAACATAGAATGTATTTTCATTGTTTGACTGTGTGCCCAATACTTGTAGTACATAGCACCAGTCTGACAGAGTGCACACCAAGAATCAATCTGCTGCACTGCAAATGAGTTAGCACTGGACAAGAAGAAGGACAAAAACAAAGAACCCAGTAAGCAGTCCCCAATCCATGCAGACACATGTTCATGCTCCATGGGAAGTATGGTTTCATTGTGCTGTTACAATGTTGTCCACCTGCCAAAGAAACCAAAATGAACCAGGAAAAAAAAACAGAAAATCAATGTTTTCCCCAGAATCCCAACAAGACAAACAACAAGCAAGATGGAGGGGAGACTACGACCACAATGAAAACTGAGGGGGAAAAGGGAATGAGGACCAGAGGATATAGGAAATGACAGAGGGAAGAGACATGAGTGAAATGAAATTGAAAGACTCCAAAGAGGAGGGCAGAAGATAGGAGGAAGTACAGACTGGGTGGATGTCAGGTACATGGGCTCTCATCCCTACAGGTAGGTGGAATATTCCCAGGTGCGGGTACCACACTGTGAGCACATGAATGCAGCTATCAAACCCATCACATCATGCCCTGCCTGCGACAGAGAGGTTGAAAAAGAAATCAGTTCATTCCCAAAATTAAATCGACCAGGAAAGACAGAGATCCAAGAAGGTGCAATGAGGGTGACCAGAGAAGAGGTTGCAAGAGAGACAGAGGTACAATGAAGATAACATGCACAGAGGGCATGGAAGAATTCAAGGATGTGATGAAGACCAAAGCTGGATGACAGTGCACGAGAGCACGACGAGGATGAGGGTGGAGAAGGAGTGTAGGGAAGGAAGGAAGTCATGTGCACGCCGAGCGACAGAGGATAGAGAGGGGGGGAGGGAACAGCATGGCAGGAGGACACACTGCTCGATGGAAGGTGAGGAGACAGCGACGATGCAAAAAGTGATGCAGGGAGGGATGAAAAGGAGCAACGATAATGGAGAGTGTGCAGGATATGTGGATGGAGGAGGAGGAGGTGTCACCGATAAGTAAAAGCCCAGCGAAGGGGTGACTACATGAGAAGATCTGCGCGAAGGGGTACAGATAGAGAGAAGATGTAGACAGAGACAATACACAAGAAATGGGATGGGAATGAAGGCGAAGACCACAGTAGACCAAGCAAAGAAAAAACAGAATACTACCCACCTTATTGCGCACACTGCCACACTAGGCCCAAACCACATACAAACACCCTTGCTGAGCGGCTTGCCCGTGATCGCCATGTGGTACATGCCAAACAGCACCGCGGGCATGTCAAGGAACCACAAGAGCAGGCACACATACAGTACATGTGCATGTGCAGTGGGCGGAGGGGATGCAGTACAGGGAGGGTGTCTGTGGGCGGCACATCAGGACACAAAAAAGAAAAAAAAGATAAAGCAGGGTAAGAGGCACACACCCAACTTGCCGACCCGGCTCAGTGCACACGTGAGCATGTGCACAGCATGCACCCCCACCCTAATGTGGCAAAAGCGGGGCCAAATCAGAAGTTGAAGATAGCCAAATAAGGCAGTCAACTCATAGTGGCAAAACACAGGCTACATCCAATGTGGCAAAAGCAGGGCCAAATCAGGAATTGAAGATAGCCAAATAGGCGGTCAACTCATAGGGGCAAAATGTGGGCTACCTCTGGGCCCAAATAAGGGGGGTGATTTCAGAGTTCCTAAAATAAGGGCTAACTCAGGTGGTCAAAAAGGCGGGCTAATACAAGTTTCGAAACACCGGCTACATCATGAAGTTGGCAGGGATCAAAAGACATGTTACCTCTGAGACTCAGAAAAGGCTAAGTCTGAAAGAGATCAGGCTAGATCTGAGACTTGAAATGCAGGGTTAACTCAGATTCATTTAAACTGGGGTCAGATAGTGGTTTAGGCAAGGCTAACTCGAACACTCAAAAGTCGGGCTAGGTACAAAGATCCTGCCCCGGCTATGTCCAATCATGCCAGTTCAGGCTACATCTCAAGGTGTCATGGGTGTTTACATGTTTTGCAAAACAAATGACCCACGGCAAAGAGCTTTTATAACAGCCTTCAACAAGCGAGGTACGAGCTTCATCATTGAAGTGTCTGTCCAGGAGAGGCTAAGCCCAACCGTTTATTAAAGTAATCCTTCTGCTTTCTCCACAGCATCTCCAGAGCATTGTACGTGTGGTCGGATGGGTCTCCGAACTGCTTACACCATATCCCTATGCTAGTCTCCATCCAGTGTTCCCAACAACATATTGTAGCAGTCGGATGGGGAGACAATGTCTATGAACAGTTAATCCCTGTGATCACATCCCATTCAGGACCTACATTGAGCCACCAGATGACATTGTGATAATCAAAGGGGTAAAAGAAACACTGATTTTTGGTATTCATGGGAGGTACGAATTCATTGATGGCACAGAAGATTCGAGGGGAAAGTGGCGATAATCTGACTAATCGGCCCCATGCTGGCATAGTATAAATCCTACCACCCCATGTCAGTTCCATGATGCAGTTGTATACATCAGCATTTACCAGAATTCCTCCGGTAGTGCACCAGTATTAATGTCGTTCATCATCCGGATGCATCTGAGTGCCAAATCTTCACATAGGGTCCGCGGAGCGACTTCGGGTAGGTGTGGCATGGATAGGAAGAGGTATTTCAGGGTATCAACATCCTCACTGACAAGTACACCCAGAGGCACCACAGTAGTCCTGAGCTCATCCCATGGGATATCCAACAGAACATGAATACACAGCACGGTGGAACTGTTCACATCGTTCCCAATGAGAAGCAACAGCGAGCGAAAAATGTGGAGCAGCAAAGGGGATTCACGGAAGAGACGAAGGCAGTCTTGATTCAGCAGGGACCGTTCCGTTGACAAATCCCCAAAGCCCTGTTGGAAATTGTTAAAAATGCCCAAGAAGCGATAATCTTCCCAGATATGGATTGATTCCTCTGGAAGAGGTTGAATGGCCTGGAGGGGTCAGGATAATTGATACTGAAGGAGAGGTACTCACTTTCAACCAAGAGAGCATATTTCCGACGTTCGTGATCGTGTCACCATGGGAGAACAAAAAGTCCGGATTGATGCATTGGATGAGGGGTAAAAGATCAGTGGAGGGCGGAATCAAAGAGGTAACACATTCAATTGCATGTCTGCCCAGCGTCCTGAAGAATGGAGGTAAGTCAGCTGATACAATTCATTAGGAATGGGACGCACCATGCAACATGACCGGCAACATTTATCTGCTGATCCCCATGTGCATAAGAAAGGGTGTCAAGAACTGAGCAGGCCAGTGACATGCGCTGTTGGGGATCATCAACACAAAAGTCACGCGAACACGTTGGATCAAGAAGGAAATTGTGAAATGAAGCATGGTGGATGGTGATCCTGTCCAAAGTGCGGCCTTCTGGCACATTTAGGACAGAATTAAGACCACGCAGAGCCAACCAAACTTCGCCCGGCTTCAGTCGGAGAAGTTGTTCAATGTGAAGTGGACAAAGTGACAAGTGGACAACAGTACAGAGAATGTCGCGAAGGCAGGGGCGCGGGACGACCTCTGCAAGAATTTGGATGTAAAGGCGATCAAGAGCGTCAAACGGAGAATGGCCCTCCATTCAATGTGGGTTTTCAATTGCAGCCAACCGCTCCACTGGCCGAAAATCTTTGTCGTCAATGAACCTGATGACAGTTGATGCATATATGAAATATCCAGAGGACTTGTTCACCAGGGCCTCCATCTGCCGAGGAGATGGCCATGGACTTGGAATGGCTTCCATCGTTCCCTGGTGTTCCTGGTGAATTCGCGCAAACTCGTCACGGAAATATTTTGCTACATCCTCGAATGCCTGCTCAATATTGAAAGGACGATACAGACCGTGGAGGTGGTCCCCCCTGAACAGGTCGCATAGATAAGACTCCGGCCTACTGGCAATGATCATTCGAAAAGGTGGAGTGGCACCGTGTACGGCGGTGGCAATAATGCGCAGAATCTCCTGCTGGATATCCTTGCATTTGCACTCGTCCAACCCATCGATGATGAAGATAGGCCGGAGGAAGTTTCCCACCAGCTGGAATGGCTGCATGATTAACTTCTGCAGCTGGATGACCATAGCCTTCCCCACGATAGAAGGATCGGCTTGGATTATTTGCGAAATCGTGGCTTTGAATGGAGCAATATAGAGGGCCAGCTGGTATGCAAGTGTCGCAAACAGCATCTTGGCATTGCCACGAGATGCATGACCACGTTTGAAGAAAAAGCTCCCTCCCAAACACCCTGCGTCTTGAGATTGTTCGGCAAATGTCCGCATGAGAGCGGATTTTCCGGCACCAGCAGGTCCATAAAGCCACAGAATGGAATCGGCCGGATCCATGCCCTCCGACCATCGCCACAAATTATCTAGCATTTCCGTGCGCGTTTCTGGGTGACATCGTGGTTGAGGGAAGCTATCACCGGAATCGTGAAGGGCGTCTAAAGTGACAGCGCGATGTAGGATATTAATCCCTGAATTGTATTTAGGAGGCAGCAGGAAAGGTAGAAATACTTGATACCTGTTTCATCGGCGTGGCTGATCACATTTCCATTGACGAACGTACCACCACTGATCATCGTGGATGATCCATGACCTACAATCCGTGAGGATTCGAGGGTATTTAATCTGTCGGGGTTTGAGACTGAGAAAATCGGTCCCGGGGGGCGTTGCGGATACATCGGATCATGTATTCCCAAGCTAGAGGCGAAGCCACGGCTTGCCACTGAATATCCTATGGCGGAACGACTGCTAGGAATGCGGCCTAAGGTTGTGTTTGCGGAATATCCTTCGGTCCAGGGCAACATTAGTCCCAGGCCCGGAGTAAAAGGAGCATTCACGAATTGGGGCACAGATCGTGAAGCCCGTTGGTGATCAATTGCTGGAAGCGGTATGATCCTGCGCAACGGATCGCTCTCGAGAGTTCCACGATTCGAGGCGCTTTGAGCCTGGGCATATGGATCTGGACGATATCAGAATATCACAGCACAAGAGCGAGCTCCAATCCACAAGTACCATGAGGCGGCCTGCCGTCTGCGCGATACCGCGACGTCGTCACTACCGCGGCGCCGGACGGGCTATTCCATCCGGCATCACTTGCAGTCATCTCACTGCCCAAAGAACCGTCAGAGACATCGAATTGCTGCTCCTGGCCATGCTGTATCGCGAGGGACAGATCATTCTGGACATTCAAGTCTCCAGACACATCATAAAAGTTCCCGCCGGTGATTTGAAAGTGGGCACTCTGGTTGAACATCGCAGGGGGGGTGTACTTATCGCTGCCGTGGATGTGTCTGGTGAGGTAGAAAGATGGCGGGGCGAAGTCTCGGGGAGGCTTTATGCTTGGGAGAGGCTGTAATGAGGCTGTATGATTGCAGCCAAAACTTCATGACAAGCCGAAGTTTTGACCCAGGGCCTTCTAGATTCAGGATTAGGCATGAAAGTAGGTATAGTTTGTATGTAAAATTTTCGTTTCAAAAAAATTGGGGGTCTCATAGCGTGGGAAAAAAAAACGCAAAATCTGGAGCGAAATTTTCGAAATTCAGTGTGCCTATTTAGCCTTCTGCTTGCCCTTGCCCTTGCCCACCACCCCTCGTAACATTGCATCTGCCTTGGCCTTTCACTCCGCTGTTGCATCCGTGTCAGATTCCATATCACTCTCCCACAGATTGTCCCCGTTGTCGTCTGGTTCAGTTTCGGCATTCCTGGGGATAGGCTGAGATGGGGAAAACATTCCCCCGGTGCCCCGGTGCCCCTGTGCTGGTGAGAGTCGGTTTGAGTGACTCGCGGCATGATGTGGAACGAGAGGGAGCCGTCGGGCGCGATTGATGGCGGAGCACAGCCACCGGTTATGACCGGCCCGAACCGAAAACGCAAAATCTCGGTGGGAAAAACCATTTTTTCACATTTTTTCACATTTGCTCTGGGGGATCTGTAGAGGGCCTTCTTATAGTGCTATTTACACAATAACATGATGCCTGAGTTAAAACTAGAGGAACAGTAGCCATTCCCAAATCGGGACAAAAGTTTGTCACGAAGTTCTGTCTGCAATCATACACCGTGTGGCCGCATGACAGAACTTCATACCATCCTTATGACATAATTGCTTCGAATCGGGGATGAGGCGGAGGGAAAGCGGGCGAAGATGGCACATTCACAAACAGACTTGTTTGGGCTACCGAAAATGTCGCCGATTTGGCTTATTGCTGAACCTTGTTGCAACAACAATCGGCTGTCAGGAATAATCAGGCCGAGTTAAAACAATGTAGGCCTGCCGTGTGCCTCAAATACCCACATTTCTGGTCAGTACAGAGGTTGGGTGGGGTACTGATATTCATGTATCCTATTTGGTCTGTAAATTTATGTCATTTTGTACCAATGTCAGATGTAATTACACGCACATTCAGCATTACATATTTGCTGTAATCTTGCATAGGCTATGCCTGTCGAGTGTTAGGACTTGCGGAGATGGTCCAGTGTCGGGAGACTATACTCACAAGGTGTCTCGCCCACCACATTACTGTACCAACCAAGCTGTGCTCCAGAACATGGTGTATTTTCTTGGCTGTGGACTCGCGCAGCGAGGAGAACAAGAGAGGAGGACACAACTAGGAAAATATGCATGGAAGTGGGCAGAACCAGCAGAGGAGAACGTAAAATGGTGTGAATGCTGGTAGTAGTGTGAATAGAGAGTTACAAAAACTGCATTGGGTCCATCGACGTCTTCGTCAAAGTTTGATCTTGAGAACCATCTCTTGGCAAGAAATTTGACACACGGTCAGTCACCAATATAATAAATATAGAGCTTAGATGATTGGTTTGGGCCTTGCAACAATTCTGCATCAACACTCCCCATCCATTGCATAGCCGCAAACCGAACAAGGGGCGATACACAATGGTATTTGTCCTAGTTGCAACCCAATCTGACTTTTAAGTGCTACCTACAACCCAGGTTATTAATACTAGTAGGTCAGTCATTGCAGGATTCTGTTTAATATATTCCTGAGCCCTACTAACTTTCCTTTCCATTGAACACCCATTCATAAATCCTGAGTGATTTTCCGATTTTCGGTGGGCACATCCAGCATCGGATCCATCAGCCTATTGGTTGCGCGGATTCCACGGGCTGATCCTATTTAAGTTGAGCGTGTTGCTGATCACCAGATGTGCTGAAACAAGACGGTTTCATTTGATTGCCTTCAGTATGGTGTGGCTAGAAGGTCTCCAATTAAAAACAGTTCTATTGGGCCGTGCTATATGCAGCAGCGGAATAAAGTGGGTCAGATGTTGCGAGGTGTATCTCAGAATAACTTGTAATACACTTTGGGACTGCACTGCAGCAGATTATCCAGTGGGTGGGCAACCCCGCCATTCCAAGGGTGATTCAAAATTGGTCGCAAGTAAGGCTCCAACCTTTTCCGTTTATAAACGTTCTCAAACGGTAAAAACCATTTTTATTTTCGTTTAGTTTACAGGTCCTGACAAATGCTAAACAAACTGTTTATAAATGGTTTAAATGGTTGTAACGGGTCTCCGACCTGCTATAGGTCAAATGGTGGGCTCCCATACTCACAGGCCCTCTAAAAGTCCCTCATTAGATGCAACCAATACCAAAATAATAGGATATGAATTGTCAGATGTCCGATTGGCAGGATCGAGGCGCATGCTTCCCAATTTAGTAATTATCCACGTGAGTGATGGCGCACGGTGATATCCGCCACATCACGCGCCTTGCATCCCGACGGTCCCGCCTTGATCCCGCCTTCGTCCTGCCACCTCAGTCTTGCTCTTGTTGGCACTGGCAATGTGCAATTTTAGTGACAGAGGCTGGGGTCCAATGGGGACGGTTTGACCACCCTAATATACCCATCCCAGATTGCCGTGCCAAAATACCGTTTACAAACTGTTTTAAACGGTTTAAAACTGTTTTTGAACCATTTCCGTTTAGTTTACCGGTTTCTGCAAACGAAAACTAAATGGTTGGAGCCTTAGTCGCAAGACCGGTTACTCAGTCCACCTTTTGGAACAAAGCCCGGGGCAATTTAGGACCATTTCCGCGCAAAATAAAGCCCTTGGAATGACCGACGCCAAGCATTGTGCACGTTCACGCAATGTCCAAATTGAAGTGTCGATGTTGAATTGTTAGTTAAGAAAAGGAACAGCGAAGGTGAATAACGAAAACAGCTTCCCCCTTGTGTGCAATACTAGTAGGAAAAAATTGAGGGTGCTGCTGCGGTGTGCAGTTGTCCAGCTTCGATGGCAGGATGGATGCTGCCTCACTTGAAAAAATAAATACTGGCGGCCCCAATGTGTGGCAGACCAAACAGGAGGCTATCCAGATACAGGACTACGACGCTCTGTGGGTATCCATTGTTCAACCACACAGCTACATCACCCTATATTTTAGGGGGGAACGACAGTGCTGCGGCAGCTACCCGAGCTACATTGGGCTACGTACCCACCTATGTTTTTCCTGATGAACGGCAGCGGCGGGTGGTGGCCCATGGCCACCGGTACAGCAAGTGGAAGCGAAGATCGGGCAGGTCAATCAAGCCGTAATCCATTTGCCTCCTGCTTTACACCCCAGACATTGACGCGAATCGGAGTGCGCTGGGTCGGGGATCAAAACCGGTGTGCTTGCGTTACACTCGGCCGGCACGGACGAGCCAAGCGGTGAATGCTGCATCGGTCGGAATCAGTACGACGACAAGCTGAAAGGTGTACGATATATGTGGTATTTGCACCCACTCACAACAAACGCACGGCAAGCCGTTTAGAAAAGAGAGAGATTTGCTAGCCCTCCGTGCATGATAGGCGCACACGGAAGGCCGGGCGGAATGCACGCGCTGATTTTCTGGCGTGCGCTTGCAGACGGACGTGGAGGCGGGGGGCCAGGCACGACGGACGGCGCCGCGGAAGGGACGGCGCGCCGTTCGGCGTGTGCAGCGCGCACACAGATAACGCGCGTGCTGCTGTCGGGTGTGCGGCGTTCGCCGTGCAAGCCACGCGCATGCAGCAGCTTCTGGCCCGGACGCGCCGCTTTCGCCGCATGCGGCGCGGGCACACGGCACAAATCGGCGCACGCAGCCGCACGCGGACGGCACCGCGCTGCTCGCCTCGCACACGGGCAACGGTGCTGGCCGCGTGCGAGAGGGGCGCGTGCGTCCGAGCCGCGAGCGGGGTGCTGATTGCCCGTGTGCGCACACAACTACTGCCCACTCCGCTCGGTTTCACCCTGCGACCGCAAGCAATTGCAGAGCACGCTGCACGGTGCTTGAGGAAGGCTCGGGCGCCGCGGGTCGTGTGCGCGTCGGCCGTGACAGAGGCGGCTATGACAAGCAAAGAAGCATCGTAGCAGGCGGCGTCAGGCTGGAGGCTGTGTTCCCACGGCGAAGCGGATTGAAGATGTCGGGGGTGGGGTGGGTGAGCGCCGATTGCGTGGCTGCGCGTTCCAGTATGCGGGTTAACGTTGGAGGCAGCTGCGAGTGCCCACCGATAAGGAAATTACGCGTGGACATGGCGATGTCCACGAGGACATACGTATGCCCAAATCGGGCGGTCCAGACACCGTTCATGAGCCATTGTTCCGAACCGCCCACTTGAAAATATTATGTTTCAAGTTTTTTTCAAGTGGTGCTTAAGACATAGCACACGAGCCTCGGGAAATGAATGTCGGTGCTTAAATATTCAGCTGTCGCCGATTCAGTGGTAACCACGCTCTGCAATACACATACGATACACTACTTCTCTCTCTCATCTCGAACGGGTGTCTACGTATCGCTCCCGAGCGTACGGACTACTGCAGGCCGGTGACCCGATGATCCGGCTACCGCAGATCGACGATCTCGAGCGCGGCGTCGCGCATCTGGACGTGGCCCTTGTCTGCGTCCTGGGGTGGATGACGAACGGAGGGTGAGGATGGGGACGAAGTGGGAGGGAGAAGCGAGGAAAGGGTGGAGGGAAGACAGGAAGAAAGGCAGGAAGGGAATGGAAGGGATGAAGGAAGGAGGACGGAAGGGGAGACGTACGGTATATATCGGCACGTCGGGGTGTGGGTGGAAGGCCTGCTTCGCGGTGCACTTGAGCACGGTCTGCAGGCCGGGCGGGTCCGTGAGGCGGAAGATGCCGAAGCTGCGGGAGGCATGCAAGTAAACAAACAAGGGAGGGAGGGACACGAATCAGAAACGCACTTGGGATCGGACTTGGGCGCACACACGACGGCGAAGGACTCGGGGAGCATGCGTTGGAAGCTCGCGTGCGTGTGCAGGTCGACAGAGGACATGAAGCCTGCACGTGTGTGAGTTCGGTGGGGACGGGGAGGGAAAGAGGAGGGGGAAGACGCACATGATTGGGAGGGATGGGTGTGGATCTATCAGGGAGGAAGAGGGTCGTTAGCGAGTGCGATTGATCGAGAGGTGGTTATGGCGGAGACGCCGACGACGTCTCGAGAAGCTCGCAATGCAGCGGGATCAGATGGGGCGATAGCTGAGCCAGAGAAGAGCGATGACGTCGACAGGTCATCGGCAGCTTCGCGATGACACCGCAAGAGGCGCGATCCCCACAGCACACTCCGAACGTGCGTGCATGCTGTCAGGCAGCCAGGCACGACACGCCATCGGCATCCCGGAGATAAAGCCGCGCAAGCATCACGATGGCAAGACGCGACTGGTGCCCCAAGACACCTAGTCCTCGCACGCGTTAACATCCGCGCTAACGCGCCCCCCGCATGCGCGGCTGCGGGTCGACCAGCTCCTGCATGCTCTGTCACCGCCCTCCTGCGCGACGCGCACCATAACCGCGCCGTGGTACGGGAGCACCGTCCCCGCGCCGTCCCGGCAAGTATCAGCACGGCAGCTCCGACGCACATCCGCGACAGCTGCGCACGCGACCCTCCCCGCCCGCCCACACCACGCGCGTCATCGCACCTTCCACTTCCACCCCCATACGAGCGACGCATACATCCACGCTGCGCGCACCATCGATGCGCGACGCGCCTCGCGTCCCCCTCCCACCCTCTGCGTCCTGTCTGCACCTACGACGCATACATCCAGTTTTCCCGCACTATCGCCGACATGCGATGCACGACCCTCAGCGCCGCCGCATATACCCTCCCCCGCGCATCGTCATCGTCGTCCTCCCGGTGGGTGTCTAGACCCGCCAGCCAACTCCGAGACGAGTCCGCGCCGTCGCACGAGTCTACTGTCCCCGCGTCCTGCCTTCCCCCACCGCTCCTCCCCCCGCGCGCCACACCCACCCCCCAACAAAACACAAAACACGAAACACGAAACTCACTCACCCACCCGAGCGTAATCAGCCCCCGCGCCTCCGTGAACCCCAGCACGCCCTCCTCCTCGTCCATCGTGCACGTGTCGCTCGTCGCGTGCTGCTTGGGCACCAGCAGCGTGGACACGACGTACCGCGCTTTGGGCGGGTCGGTTGGGGTGGGTGGGTCTTGGGGGGTTGTTAGTGGGGGAGGGGGGAGAACACGAAGAGGGAGGGGGAGGGGGAGGGGGGGAGGGGGAGGAGGGGGAGGAGGGGGGAGGGCGGGACGCCTCCTCGCAAGGGAGTGAAGTGACGGGGTCGGAGGAGGAGACCGCAGAGAAGGAGGCAGGCGCACGCGGGCATGTGGGGAGGGGCGCAGGGGAAAGAAAAGCACGGAGAGAAGGAAACGTGTGGCGAGCGAGGGAGCGGAAGATCACGCAGGAGACGTGGGGTTAGTGGGGGAGGGGGGAGAACACGAAGAGGGAGGGGGAGGGGGGGAGGGGAGGGAGAGGAGAGAGGGAGAAGACGGGGAGGGGGGAGAGAGGGAGAGGAGGGGGAGGACACGAGAGGGAGGTGGTAGAGGAAGGGACCACGGAGGGGAGGGAGACGAGAGGTGGATGGCGGGACGCGCGGAGCAAGGAAGTGGGCGTGAGAGCAAGAAAGATCGCGGGGAAGCGAGAGACGCGGCGCACGGGGAGGAGGGAAACGAGAGCGGGGCGGTGAGGAAGGACGGGAGGCGAGGAAGAGCACAGAGAGCAAGGAAGAACGAGGATGCGAGAGTACGAGGAGAACGAGAGAGAGGAAGGTCACGGAGGGGACGCGGGGGAGACGCGAGGGAGGGTAAGGAAGGTTGCGGAAGAGGAGAGGAAGCGAGGCGCGCGGGGAGGGGGAGCTCGAGCGAGGCGGTGAGGACGGGCGGGCAGGAAGAAGAGCGTGGAGAGGAAAGGCGAGGAAAGGGCGACCACGGAGAGGAAGAGCGCGGAGAGGAAAGATGAGGAGGGGAGCACGCGGGGAGGGCACGCAGGGAGGGAGATGGAGATGGGACAGACGCAGAGGGAGAGAGGAGGCAAGGGAGACGAAGCGCGAGGAGGAGGGGGGGGGAGTGCGCGGGCATTGATAGCGGGAGTGATAAAAATCGGGGAGACGGGGAGGAGGCGACATGCAACGTGGGGGGTGGCGGGAGACGAAGACGACGAAAGGGGGGGTTGGTGGGGGAGTGGCGGAGAAGACCACGGAAAGGACGAGCAGAGGGAGGACAGGATGCGAGGAGAAAAAGTGTGGACAGGAACGCAAGAACCACGCACCCCGAACAACCTCCCGCCCAAGCAACAGCCCACACGTCTCCAAATTCCGCGCCGTATTCGCGCTCGCGATCGCGAGGAACCGCGGCAGCGTCGCGCGCGGGAGCACGACCGTCCTCAATCTCGGTATTCCCGGTCCCCCACCTGCACCTGCGCCGCTATTGGTGCTTGATGTCGTCGGTGGAGGCGCAGAGGGAGCGGGCGGCGGCCGGCCGAGGGGGATGTAGGTGCCGAGCGACGGCTGGCGCGAGAGCCTCGGCGCGGGTGCGGGCGCCACAGAGCCCAGGGGGCCGAAGCCCATCCCCGACCCTGCGGACGCGCTCGAGGGTGACGCGTACGCGGTCGACGCGGCCGCCGCGCGCGCTGCGCCCAGCGCCGCCTCCTCCCTTACTCTCCCTCCGTCCGCTCCTCCTCCTCCTCCGTAGTCCGTGTTCCCCGTCGAAGCAGACGACCCGTTATCTCCGGGCAGTGCCGCTTGCAGCGAGAACATCGACCACGCGCTCGGGACGTAGCCCTGCGTGCGCTGGTGCGACGACATCGGCATAGGGAGGGTGGGGTATCCCACCCCACCTCCACCCCCACCCGCTCCGTTTCCGCCCCCGCCGTACCCCCCGCCAGAACCGACGCCGGCGTACCCCTGCTGACCGTCGGCGGAGGGGTACGCGAAGGAGGCGTGGGTCGCGGTCGGGAAGGGCGGGGGCGAGGTCGTGGTGATGATGGGCGGGGCGGGGTACGAGAGCTGCGGGTGCGGGTGGTTGTGGCTGTGGAGACGGGAGGTCAGCACGTTGTCCCAGAAGCGCGAAAGGAAAGGAAACGACGTACCGCGCGCGCCACCCCGCGCCCGCGCCGCCCTCCGAGTCCGTCGACTCGCCGTCGTACTCGTACTCCGAGGTGGAGGGGCGCAGCGGGAGCGGCCCGGGGGTGGGGGTCGTGTGGGTGCTTCCTCCGTTCTCGGATGCGCTTTGACCTGCGCTGTATCCTCCGCTTGCTTGATTTCCACCACCGCCTGCTACACCACCACCACCTCCTCCTCCTCCTCCATTCCCATAACCATTCCCATAACCATAACTCGCGGCGGCGCTCGCGGAAGACAAAGACGACGACGCGCCGCGGAAGCTCGGCGGGAGCGCCGCGGGCTGCGCCTGCTGACCCTGGTAGGACGCGGCGAGCGAGACGGGGACGGGTATCGTGCTGGGTGCGTGCGACGTGGAGGCGGCATATGCGGACGCAGACGACGTGTACGTGGGATAGTTGGAGTTGGCCGCCGAGGACGCAGAGGAGGCATAGATAGAGGACGCAGACGAAGCGTAACTGGAGTTGGAAGACAAAGAGTTAGCGGCGTCGCGCGCGGCGGACGCCTCGCGCTGCGCGCGCCACTGCGCAGCCTCGTCTGCGGCTGCGCGCTGCGCCTGCATGTGCATCGCCGGGTGGGCGTTGTACGTCGGTTGTGCGTTGGGATTCGACTGGGCGGTGCGAGTGGAATCCGTGGGGCTCGACGGCGACTGCTGCATGAACGCCGGCACGGCGTCCGCGCGCGCGTGCGGCGACTGCTTGTAGCGCTCGTAGCGGTCTACGAGCGCGCTCTTCAGGCGGCCGAGCTGGTGCAGGATGTCTTCCCCGTTCTGCGTTTATGCGTATTAGCTTAGATGGTGAAAGATAAAAGAAGGGTACGCACGGCGGTAAGGTTCTCGCGCTGCTCCTGCGTGAGGAACCGCACATAGTCGCGGTGGTTGGGAATGCGCTCGAGGATAAGCGTCGCCGCGCGCGCGTACTCGATGAATGCGCGCTCCAGCTCCGCGCCGGTGCCACCACTGCCGACACCATTGCTACCCCCAGTGCCGGGTGCGAGGGCCTTGGCGTCGCGGCGGCGCAGCTCGGCCTGGCGCAGGTAGTGTTTGAGCTCGCGCGGCGGACCCTGGTCGGCGTCGGCGGTGGCAGCGGCGGCGGCGAGCTCTGAGATCGTCGCGGGGCGGGTGGGCGCCATGGAGGGTGTTAGGTAGGGGGATGATCATGTGATTTCGGGCGGGCTGCGGGCTGCGGGCTGCGTTCGGAGCCACGGCCCGACTGTGCGAGTGGTTGATTATCATCATGATGGCGTCCTCGAGGTCTCCATGTTCTTCGAGACACGTTCTTCGAGACACTACACCTGGAGTCGCCGACCTGTTTGCGTTGTGGAACGCGCCTGTAATGCTGTCTCCTCGGTGTCAGGCCATCCTCTTCCGTCATGATCTTTTTTGGGTCGTCCCTGGGCTCATGATCATTCATCCTGAGGCCTCAGTGTCGAGCCTCCAACGTGAACGGTGAAGCGCTCGATTAGCATGCAATTATCCCGAAGGCAACGAACAGAATCGCACAGAACCCCTCTCTCCGGTTACCCATTCTGTAGCTGTCCCGCCCAGATCCACATTCCGACTGCGCTGTTTGCCGTACGCATGCCCAGTGCCCACGGGTCTCGCGCTGGAGGCCATCCGTCCTCGCTAACCATTGGTGGTGACTGGATGATTTGTTGAAGACCTATTGCGTTGTGGAGAGTGCCTGCATCCCTTGGACAGCATTCATAACCATAGCTCTTGTAGTGGCGGTTTTTCATCGACAACGCAGTCAGGTTCCCTCAACTCCACTCCATCCGCAACGCGCACGCCCTCCCACGACGACAACCAAACTGAGTCATGGCCACGGATCCGCCAGTCTGCCTAAGGTGATGACGGATCCATTCTGGGTCGTCCGAGTCTATATCGTCTCTCTCAATCCCTGATGGCGTTCTGGAACGTACCTGCATTGGCCAGGCTGTAGAGCAAATCACGCAGGCACCCCGTTCGACTCGGGGTCGGGTCATCATGTTCCATACCAGCCCTTTTCTGCGCCCCGTCGACTTGCTACATAACCCATCCGGCACGCAGTACCTCTGTCACTTCTTTCAATCGTATCCGGATTCTACGCCTGGCCTGTCTCTCTACTCAGACCTTCGAATCCCGATTCCTAAGTTCATGCTGTCTCGCTTGGCTCAGTCTTGCTTCTATCCTGGGCAGAATCGTCTTGCACAAGACCTGATAGTGTTGTGGAATACTCCATCATCCTGTTTCCTCTTTCTGTGTGCACCACGCAGGCCCCGTTCGACTCGGGCGCAGGTCATGAATCTACGATCGAGTACGCTTTCCCCCCCGCCTACCCACCTCGATTTCTCTTGATTCCGATTAAAGGTGACCAGATAGGTACCTTGTAGAGGACTGGATGGTGCTGCGGACCGCTTCTGCTTCCGATGCTCGTTGTAGGCAGTCAACCCGTTCGAGTCGCGCTCTTTTTTCTCAGGATCGCCTGGACCTCGCACTGTTCCCCTCGAGCGGCGCGCCTCTGTCGTCGATCCCAGCGTCATTTACCCCAGTCTGTGCATTGCTCTACTGAGTTTCTTTGTCTCGCCGCCTATATATACCGTAAGCCGCCGCATGCGTCTCAGCCCCGGAATCCTATCCCAAACCGTCATTGTATACTCCGTGTCCAACGAGGGTGCCTAACCCGACATGGACATCCGGCGGTTCATCCAATCTGTATGAAATTGTAGTTTTCATGCCCTAGTTGCGTTATGCTTGAAATAAACTCAAAAGGGTTTAATGCAAAGCAAGAGGATTATGTCGTGGCAATCAAGTGAGTGTTGCAGATTAATTACAAGGCTTTTATATTACGGGAACAGATGGTTTGTAAGTGGCAAAGTTATAATTAGCTCCCAGTGAGCAACGGGGAGAGAGAAAATGCAATTGAATCAAATACCCAGAGTGCTGACCGACACACTACAATTTAATATTTCAACACGAGCATGGTTTTTGTTAATGTTCTCCGCGCAATCCACTGGCGTGGCGGTGAGGTGCCCCGATACCTTGCGAGACCGGATGGTGTTTTTTCGTGGTCTCAAAAAGGCAGCAAATTATTTTGTGTGCAACCACGCACGTCCAGATCTTCTCGCTAGCGCGATGGTTCAGTGCTCTTGGATGTCAGTATTACCGCGCAAACGACTTGCGGAAGAGCCTACATTCAGAAGGCAGTATCGCTAACAACCAGCCTCGTCTATCCCACTCGTGAGGCAATGGTAGAATTGCAGTCAGCAGCGATGCTCTTGGATATCCAGGAAGACCATTTGGGCGCCCAGACTCGCGCCCAGAGGGCTGGCAGAGTTCCTCGTCGATGTACGTGGACAAGTAATATTCATCAGCAGCGAAATTCGGTTCTGCTGCTCCGTGGGCAATTTTCAGTATGCAGCCCGACTTTTCCAGAAATTGAAAGCTTGGTGTCAAAGGATGCGTCGCGTACCTCCGGTGCAGGCCTGGTGTTGGGTGCCGTCGAGGAAACCAAGGTCGATATGTATCTCATGAAGACCGAATATGCAGATGCCCAGAGGCTTCTATTAGCCGGAATACCACAGAAGTCGTCGAGCCGGCCTCCAAAACGCAATCTTGCCCTTGTTGGTACCGCCACGGGAGCTGAACCCGAAATTGTCAATCGCCATCTCGCCACTGTGAGAGCGCAGTGTACCACATTTGTCAATTGGCCCGCTGGACTGCTTCATTGCGACATGTACTCCGTCGAGCTGGATCTTCATGAAGGCAACATCTCTGCTGCACGGCCGATGTTCGAGAAATATTTCTCGCTTTTCTCCGATTCTGGGGACGAGGATAGTACTCTTTTCTATTCGGAAAGACTTGCAGATTGTACGTGCGGAATGTTCGACATTGCGAAGTCAGTAAAATTGTAGAGGGCAGCACGGCCCATGTTCGAACTCTCGTCACAAACGAAGTTAGTTGCTCGCGTGGAGGCCAAACTCGCAGCATTGGAACAAGTCGCGCTGATCCCCGATGAACATATTGCGCTCGACGGAGAGATTTAACACTGGAAAAATGCAAGGTCATGCATCCGGGACTCGAATGTATCGTGGTGTTGGAATTCGGGAGAAGTAGCACTCCAAACGATGTTTACGCGTTGCGGAGAACATTAAAATATATGGTTGTAGACGGCGCTCCATTTATGTTGTTGCAAGACCGAAAAACGAGATCAGCTGAAAACGAGGTGAAATGCAACTGGAAAAGACAGTTTGAAATTAAGAAATTTCGACGATGAAATAAGTACGACAAGCCCGGAGACGATCACACCAGACGGAGAAATGCGAATTAAACGGCCAGTCTCATCTTAATCCTTGTCTCGAACAAAGACAGAGGAGGCACGGAACATGAAGACGTAGACGTATCGACGAGACACGGTGGCCGATCGTATCTAACAGCAAGACACACAAGCGACTCTTTATCTCGGGCCCTCTGGACAGGAATGCAGTGTGGATTTATGCAACGCTGCGAGGGAACTCCAGAATGCAGAGAAGTGATAAGGGGAGGAAACCCAGAGTACGAAGCGGCTAAAAGCAGATGCGAGAAAGCAAGGAAGTCGGGCAAGCATACATGCGTGAAGACTTTGAAGACAACCGGTGTGCCGGAATCAAGCCAGTTCCACGAGTGCCTGGAAGAAAAAGATGGCGAGGGCGCCCAGATGATGGGAAATCTGAATCAGTCGATAAATGAATAGTCGGGAACGCAGTCAGCGGTGGTGCCAAGGTGGCAAAGTTGCCGTGGGACTTGGCGACATTCAGAAGCCCGAAATGAGATAGGGGGGTTATCAGGGAGGGTGGACGCAAAAGCGGGTGCACTTGGAGGAGGAGGAGGAGGAGGAGGAGGAGAAGGAGGAGGAGGGGACAGAGAGAACTATCAACACTGGAGACGGTGCAGAAGGCCTGTGGCTCAGACTTCAGTGGCTGGTGAGAGAGGGTGTGACATGTGTGACCTGTGAGTCTGTTACGGAAACGCACGTGGTTCGCCAGACACACGTGCCAATTTCGGCAATACCCGCAGTTCAATTTCATCTTTCTGGATTCTGAGTCTCACTGTTTGTTCCACCGTCGAGTTTCGGGCCGACATCATTCCAGAGGAAGCGAGCGCTGATTTTGATACCCATCCCTGGCTCTCCACCCTCTTTACTCGTTTGGGGTGGCCGTGAAATAATCTCCTCATTATTCTCAGTGCGCACTCAGGCTCCCCAAGACCATCGGCCGTAAAGATGCGCGCCTAAACGTATTCCCCTTCCGCAATATCCCAAGTACTGGAAAACGTTCGATGCACGGGGAACAAAGCGGGACTTGTCAATGTCGGCCAAATCAACTGGGCGCTGAACATCACACTCCAGTGAGTCTGACCGCAGTTGTCTATTCTGAGCAGCGTTCAAGCACATATTCACCTATTTAAACGTAAACAGCCGCTTTAACTTAGCCTGCCGCTGTACAGGTGTGTTATATGTAATGTTATTGCCGACGAACGTACCGTTAGAAGCAACGCACAAGTGTCGCATTCATGTCATAGATTGTTTGATCCTTTGGAACTGCTGAATGCTTGAAGGTACACCCGCATTTGAGTAAGCATGTTCCCTATGGAAATTTCTTTATAGCGCTTGTCCGACGCTGCAATTTAAAACGGCGTCGCCGACATAGTAGATCTACTGGCAGCCAAATACCCTTGTACATATCTGTACGTCTGCTCCGTGGCTGCAAAGACCTTCCTGTCAGAAGTGTTACGGTACAGGCCTGACTTCGTCTTCTATCAATTAATCTCATTTCGGAGGTCAAGCAAGCTCCGCAGGCCCTCCCCACATATCCGGTTTGTCCAACTTGACTGATGCTCCCCCCGATGTTGGAGGGCCACGATTTGGCATCCAAGCGGCGGCAAGCTAAATTACATCTCCTGAGCGATGCAGTCAGTCAAAGCCCTGTTCACGGGTTGCATAGTATTGAAAATCCCAAAAACGTCACCGCAGCCTTGGTAACCTACATATGGAAAGGCACAGCATGACCTTGTTGGTGACTTTGCAACGAGAATGATCGGCAACCCCGCTTTAAGCGTGCAATTCCAGAGAATACTTGAGTTGAACAACTGTCTCTCTATTATGCGCGCGTACTGTCGGTCGGTTTCTCCGAGGGTGTCTTCGTGCTTCGGTAAACATAAACTATCTGATCAACTCAAGGATCAACTCAAACATTATACCTAGTTCCGCATGTCTGATCAACGAAGACTTTCCCAGGGTTGTCCCGGGAGTGTCAACGGTGAAAGGTCCACATGTTGATCCATGCTGCTTGCAGCCATAGAGGTACAAGGAGATCAAATGAAGATACGTTCAACTATCTTCTAGTCTTCCTCTGTCTTCTATCAAAATTCTATATTGATCTGTACCCGAATATTTGCTTGACTTCGAAGATGAGGTTTGCCGATTCCAGGTTCCTGTTGAATGGATCGAGCCTCGTCAATGCGCTCACACCGTTGCGTATGAGAAATAACAGCAGATATGCTTAATATTATCCGTCGTATCGGTTCTTAAGTGCTTATTCCAGGCATCTATCAAGCGTCTATCTAATCAGTGATTTCTCCGGCGTAAAATGCTTATTTTGTGCCTGGTAAATTGGCAATTTATCGAACTGAGACTATCCCGCATTTGAGTCTCATTCCTCAGCATCGCGTCTTTTTTTCAGGAACTGCAAGCGCCTACATCACAGATTTTCCCCACCAAGCCGCGGTGTCCTCGAAGGTGTCGGCACTGTATCAGACAATAATAGGGGGGCGGCATTGATACGGAAGGCGATAGAACAAGACTGTATTCGTGGTCTTGTCACGGCACTTTTAAGGATTTATACTGCCTGAGTTGTCATCATTACCCGGATATTACATTCGTGCAGGGAGTCAGACAAAAACATGAATGACGTAGAGAAGGCTTGATATTAGAGTGACCAAAGAAAGTGGACGAATCAATTCCTGTCTATGATTACTTTTTGCGAGGAAGGTAAATCAAACCAAACTTATGGGAACGATATCCTGGGGCGAAACATTTTTTGTCGGAAGCACGCTCAGATATAGGGATTCAAAACACGGCGAAATAAACTAGGGAATCTTCTGGCTACAACATCCGATGTCATTGTTCGAATGAGAGCCTCATATCAGATGTAATCTGGAACTAATCTACATCCGTTCAAGGAAAGTGTGTAGTAATGTTTAACAACGGTAGTCCACAATAGATAGGTACATGTACAAAGCAGATTTCCAAAGCACTATCCAAAGAGTGAATGTCAAAATCCATTCCGGGACGCGGGTATGCACAAGAACCGAAGTTGAGGATAAATAAAATAGAGGATGATTTGGGGACAACTGGCTACGGAACCAGTAGACTCGCGGACGCGCGGGGAGATTCATAAGCACTAACAGTTCTTCAACTCTGTGGGTGTTTCGCCCTCGGCTTGATCTTGTTTCTCTTCAGCGAGAGCGGGCGGTCCTTACCGCGAAGGCGCGCGTACACCCCGCATGCATTGCACACCTGGTCACCCGCCTTGTTCCGCCGCCACACGGACGTCTGGCGCGTATGGCAGTGGCTGCATTCGGGCCCGTCGGGCGCGCCCTCGGACGCCTCGCTCCCCATGTCGTCGTCGTCGTTGTCCGCCTCGATGAGCTCCTTCGGGCGCAGCGCGTGACGTTGCTGCAGGTAGAGGCCGCACGCGTTGCACAACGTGTTGTGCGTGACGGGGTCTCGGCGCCAGAGGGGCGTGGTCGTCGCGCGGCAGTGGTAGCACTGTTTCACGCCGAAAACGTGCTCGCTTCCGCCGACGCCGCGGCTGGAAGACGAAGTGGGCTGCACCTGGCTGCTTGGGTACGCCGGTATCCCGGAAGCGGAGGCGGATGTGTACGGGTAGTTGGCGGAGGAACCGTAAGGAGGCGACACGGGCGTGGGGGAGGTCGGGCTCGCCATTGAAGACATGAGCATGTCGTTCCACGACTCTGGGGAGAAGGGCTGCACCGACGCCTGCTGCGCAGAGGCCCACTGAGACGAAGGCTGCATATGTGGTGGATTAGATGGATATTGGGTATTCGACATAGCGGGCCACCGGGAGTTCCCGTTATACGGCGTGTTAGGGCTGTTGGAATTATAGTTGAGGGGGGAGTCGGGGGACATAGGCGCAGTCGCGTATCTGTATCCAGAATTCGCCTGCGCCGCGTAACCGGCTTGCTGATAGCCCTGCTGCGAAAGCGCAGTTTGGCCACTCGAGGTCGGAGGATACGCTTGGCCTGCGCCGCTATAATAATCTGCGGAGGAGTTCCCTTGGTGAGATGCTGCTGGATCTAGAATAGGATATGTAAGCGAGTCATAAAGTAGTATCGCTAGAGTAACGGACAGTTCCACGAAGTGGACGACATTCCGGCGCCGGTGAGCGAATTCACATAACCCCCGCTGGAGTACGTTTGCTGGTTACTCCCTGAATTGGAGGCAGGGTTGTAGTAGCGACGGGGATCACTCATTGTCGGGTGGTGAGGATTGGTGAGGATTGCTGGGTTTCGCATCCCTCCTTATACGCGCATCGGAACAACGTCACTCGTAAGATGACTAGTATCCTATGCCCGGAAGGGAGCGGCCCTGTGTTCTTGCATGGCGAAGGTTTGCCTCGCATTTTGACACCGCAGGGGTGACAGATCATGCCCATATGCGGACAGGTTTTACATTGATGGGGGTGCGGATGCCAAATGGGGAGGATATTCTATAATTGCCGACGGGAATTAACGCTAAAAGTGAGGGAATGGGTCAAGACGAAGTACCGACCATCAAAATGGCCAATTAAACACCTTTCCTTCTAATGCTTGATTAAGGAGATAATCCAAGGGAGAGCAGATGTAATCAATACTTGGTGGTTCCACAGCAGATACACGGATCCGCGCCAATCTATGACAAGGATGCAATTCATATTCCGTGTGCTGGAAGAGAGCATCGCTGCCGTGGATCAAACGTGCACAGTCAGTCCGCGGTCAACTTGTACATCTGACTTAAGGCACCTCCAACAACTTGAAGAAATCCGCGACGAGCGGGAGTTGCAGACTCAGGGTGACTCGCTAAGCGGTGGTATATGTCGGCCTCGACAGCCATGCATGTGCATGCCAATGTACAAAACATACGGATATGTTCTGTCGATTAAGCAGCGAATGCCAACGTCAAATGCCAAAACTGATCGAGTCTAAATAGATCCGCACCTGGAGCGTCTAATGTTCTAATGAGGCGGGAGAGAATATGGAGCGATAGACTATCTTAATTTAGCGGTTTGCCAAGCTGAAAAGAGGTGAAAACTGGTATGGCCTGAATGGCGCGAAGATGATTGTCTGTAGAGTCATACGTGGCACCGTGAGAAAGAGTGAGTTCAATAAATAGACAACACTACCAAATAGCTGATAGCTGCCTGGGACAGTGACGGAACCGAACTTAATATTCATGTATTTGCTTCTCATTCAATGAATTCCGGATTCGCGCCTACGGGTACGGAGTCATATGAGGCTGCCAGTGGTGTCGGCAGAGAGGGAACGATTGTTGTCATGCTGCGCAGCCTTAGACTTCAACAAGTTGCTAGCTACGCGACACCTCATCAATACCTCTCCGCATGAATATGTGGCACTCTTGTCCCACAAGTCATAGTAAGGAAGCACATTGGAAGTCGATGGACGCATATTTTCTGTAATCGCGGATCAGAATTAGCGGTTCAGTGAGCCTGGCCCTCACTTCTGCCAAAAAGAAGAGCGTTCAGAACATTGATAGACTACATAGAGATCTTTTCGGCGCACGTCTTGGCCGCGGCGGTGCAAAAAAATGACACTGGCAACGATTTTCAATTCTCCTGTCATCAACAGCGGACGTCAGCGAGCGCATCGGCTAGCCTTGAACCTGCAGAATTAAATCCCTTAATATAGCTCTTTTTGGCGGGAAATGCGGTGCGTACTTTATTCGCTGGCAGGCTGTGCTGTTGATGAGCCTGCAAGCTGACGGCGCGACGGAGTCAAAGGTTTCGCTGGCGGAATGCTCAAGGAAGCTCGAAATGCTGCTTGAATGAATGTGCAGTGTTCGTTCGGGCTCGCAGAATGTTGAGTGGCTCGTCAGTGCTTCGGTCGCGCTGGCAGAAAGGTGGAGTTGGTAAGTAGGTACCGGTAATCTGCGGATGATGATCATGATTCTGATCAGTGAGGAATTCAGTCACGTGCATTGTTATCCTCCAAGTCCCAAGTTCGAGTGTACACTAAGCCGCCGACGGCTTCCTTCCTCGCCCTCCATTAAAGCTTCATACGTAAAGAAAATCAACACTTGATGTGTCTTTTGTTTACTCGAAGTCTCGACATACCGACATCATTGGAAATCTACTCTAGGCCTCGACTTTCCGAATGGGTCAAAGTTCCTGAATCCTCCGTAAGTGAGGAACACGAGAAGGGCTCGAACGGGCATGCGATGAGCTTATCTTTGCGTCTGACTGACCTTGAGACGCCGTATAGACAGACTGGCACATTCCCGATAAGTGACATCTCACGTCACGTTTGAATCCGTGCGCATGGAAAACTCAAAAGATGACAGACAAGTATCACTGTATAACGCGACTCCTGTAGTCTGGGTAGAATATATCTGAGAGCCACTCAGTATGGATTTGGATGCCATTCCATCTAACTCAATTCCTACTCCAGGTAACTTCTGATCGAAATTTCGACTTGCACTGTTCTATCTAGCCACCGGCTCGTTTTCTTGACTCCCGCGGGTTCTGGAGGAGGGAAACGTCAGATGATTATAGTCTCTGCTTCAACTCAGTTCTATCCCTCTTATGGACCGAGACCGACAGAGGGTCCGTTGACTGATCATGATTCAGGGCCCAACCAAATGCAACTTCCAATCAATCCGCGTACCTCATTTCCTTTGAGTCAGTACCTGTTTCAAAGGGCCTTGAAAACATGGGGACCGTCGATTTGGATGCACTGCCGAGTGTACGTGGCGAGGTCCATCCAGGGGATTCAAGTTGGGAGTTCTATAACTAACACGGAACAAGGGGGTTTTTAACGCAAAGTACTGGTACTTCGAAGGCACTGGTCCATGAGCTGAACAAGCTGCTTTAGTTCTCCGATTAGGCTCCAGCAGAACCTTCTAGCACAAAAACATGGTGACCACCCGGTATTACCCGCGACATCTCGGCCATATCATCCAACAGACGTCGCATCGTTCACTGCTGCTTCGCTCTATGAGCGAGCAGCGCGAACGCATTCGTATTTCTGGGTACGAATCCTGCAACATACCCGGATGTTTTTTGTCTTTGTTTTCAGATGCCGTCGGAATAAACAGGGGTTGGGACGCATACGTACTGGGGGAATTTTCAGGTAAATTGCCGATTGAACGTGTACAGGTGGAACTTACATTCCATCCGCGGGCGTGGGCATTGCTAGCAATTTGGATGGCGCAGTCGTATCATAACCTGCAGACGACGCGCGCGCGTGCATGAGCTACTGCGATTAATCACATGTGTCGACGTACCAGCAGTCCTCTGGCTGCACCCAACCACCTACAGATGATGAAGATCAGCGGAAAGTGGCGTGTTGGAGTCAGGAAGGAGAACTACTTCTGAATTTTTGACCGAGCAACCACCAGTGAAGATGTTCCAAAATAAAATTGGTCAAGCACCTTTCGCACAGTGTCTTCTTTCTTCCATCCATCCAAGGCTGTTGTTTTGAGCGCGAACATGTCCGAGATGGCAGCTGGTCATTCGTGTGGTCCCATAAAAGCATTGAGTGCATCTTTTTCAACTGTGTTGGCGTATGATTGCCCTCCAGAAGGTGCGGATATGGAAGAAGTGTTCCCATGCTGCGGAAGGAACGCATCGGAAAGAGAGAAAGATGCACAAGAAAATTACTGACTCGCCTCGCTCCAAAGTCTGGGAGCCATCTCCTCGTTGCATTGTTGACCTGAGAAAGAGCAAGATATTCGTAAGTCAAGATGAGTGTTACACGATACGCTCAATAATCGTGCTCTTCGTGGACCTCATACAGAATCGATTTCAAATGGCCTGACGTAGATCGCGGAGGGGGTGGTACACCACGTTCTTTGCAGATGTGGGCCAGTGGGAATGTCAAGGAAAGAGAACCAAAGAGGGCATTTGTCATCCATTATAGCCATCTCGCGCGCCTCGTAGGCGGAGAGAATCAACGCCGGCCCAGCAGCGAGGCAGATGTCGTACGTCTGGCTTTGGGCTTCGTGATCAACCGGAAAGCGGACACGTCACTCAGGGAATTGTTGAGCTGAGAGGGAAAGAGAATTACTGTCCGTGTCATCCTGAAGGATCCAGTCGACAGCCTGCGTCAGAAAGATACAACGCAGTGTATTTCGAAAAGGTCTTCTGGAGGATATTCGGTAAGCATTGCGACGCGCTTTCGTTGTATACTATGTAGAACGTCATCATAAAGCTGGCTAAGATCCTCTTTTCTATAGCTGCAGCGCTGAACCTGGTGCTGCACAGCATCACATGATACATGGCACGGCGGAACCGTAGGGAGACTCCTGGGGAGTGAGCGCACTTGTTTCTGATGTTTTGTCTTTATACCTGGATATTGAGCATCGCCGAGAAGGTTCGTTTCTGTCAAAGATTATAGCGTACCACTTGCTGAACAACTATTCCAGCTTCTGGACGACAAGAGCGTTCTTGCGAGGTAACCTCTTCTCTTCGAGAGTCACGAGAACTGGCTACATTTCAGAAACTTCGAGAAAGTCTCTACAGTCGTCTTCGTCCTCTTTACTTGCATGAGGTTCAGGAAACGGATACCGTATGAGCCTCAGGGCCTGTGGAAGAACCGGGCCTATAGCGTTCGGGGCTACGGCACCGTTGATGGAGTATGGATAATCCTCGAACACCGCACGGAGGTGCTTGGACGACAAGGTTATCGCATCAAGCGTTCTTGAATCGACGGAAAACGTGAGGACGCGATCTGCGATGTCGTCGTCGACGGGAAGAGAGTTTGCGGCGCGCATGTTGACTTGGATGGTCTTTGATGGCATAGCCAAGAGCGGAGACCAAATATATACAAAGGGTTTATAAATGAAAATCATGATGAGTCGGATCCGGAGATGTCCGACTTTAGTGTTCACAATGGAACGAACCGTCGCTCAAATGTCAGAAATGAGCACCGACAGCCACTTTGATTTCGGTTTCAGCGGCGCGCTCCATGCCACATGAATGTATCTTGTCTCCCGCGAGTTCCTCCCGTCGGACAACGACGGCAGGCACGGAAGCACAGACCATTGACATCAGGAAAACCCTCAGCAGGTAATTTCGCTTAATTTCACCGGAATTATTTTGTCGCAATATAATTACGGAAAGTTTCCCATAGTTTCGGCAAGTTTCCGGGGAGTTTTGGTAGCTTTGCATTAAGTGTGCAGTATTTACGGTTCCTTAGTAACTACCAATGGGGAAGTCCGGTTCAGGCTTTCGGTTCGAACCTGAACCGAACCGAACTGAACACCAAGTTCAGGTTCAAGGTTCAGTGATTTGCTGAACTGAGCCTGGGGTTCAGGTTCGGTGTTCGGGCCTCTTACATTTTTCCCGAACACATTCAAACCCCGAACACAAAATTTGCCGAAACACCCATATTTTGAGCTTTTTTTTTGGCAGAAATTCATAAACTTTTGGTGCTGTGATGAGTCTTTACAACAAGATGCCGCGCCCAGATGTTGTGGTACCCGCATCTCTCGTAACTCCCTAGTATATCTCTGTCGTCGTCACTCCGCTCCTCCTCCCCCGGTTTTTACCAGGGGGCAAAATGTAGTTTTTTATGACAGTTGTGACCATTGTCGAGAGTATGGATGCATTTATTTATTTTTGGGCCAAACGGAGTGAGTTACAGTCAAGTCACACACGCCACAAACGCTGGCCTAGCAGAAAAAAATTCCACATGCATCTGTTCAATGGAATTTCATGCAGAAAATGACATTTATGGGTTTAAATGGTACTTTGCACATTCTAACAGTCAGAAATCGGTGTCTTGCAGTGGGAGATACTTTTTAGGTTCAGTTCGAGTTCGAATGCTGAACTGAACCTGAACCTGGCGTTCAGGGTCAAATTCAAAGAAATTGTTGAACTGAACCGAAGTTCAGGTTCAGTGTTCAGGGAAAAGTGCCCTGAACCTGAACCAAACTGAACTTTCCCATCACTAGGACTTTCTCGAGGACCCGATAAATTTCGATAGATTTTCGAACGATCCCCTTGGGAGACATAGACATACGGCACGAAATACGATTGGAGGATGAATCCAGCGTGGTCAATCGCCAAAGTGCAGGAGGATCTGTCAGGGGGATGTACTCTGCCAGGATCGAGTGTCGTAAGTCGGATATGACTGTGGCCTTATACCAAGGGGACAACGCAGATGAGGTATGCACTTCCTTCCCATAACTCATATGACCACCCGAAACTGCTCCTTGTAGCAATGGCAGCACGATATCTCGACATATTCATGGCTTCAGTGCGTTCCAGAACAAGCTTTACCGCTTGCCACGGTCATCGATTTGAATCCAGCCATCCCAATTTCGTTCAGCTGTATGGAACAGGCAGTTTGTTTGGTATACATGCTGTGTCTTTCTACTTCTAATAAACATGTGGCATTACATACCCGGTGATACGGCTGAAAATAAAACAAGCCTGAAATCTTGTGAAAAGCATATAATTGACAGATGCTTAGCACCCTGTCCCGGTGATATACAATTAGAGTCAGAGTGAGCTCCAAGCTGCTGATTGTGTAGTAATGATGCACAAAGAGGTGTAGTGAGCAAGCTGGGATATATATACGACACTTATGAACACGGGGGTCAATATATCCAACCAGGCAGTTCGCGAAGCCTAGCTGCTGTGGCTTATAATTCGGAATGAGGGCAAGTCACACAGCAACGCTAGCTACCATACCCAGGAGGTGTATAATATTCAATGGGTGCACAGTATCTATGGACCTGGAGGGTAAACCAAAGGTCGCGACAGGCGAAAGGGTTCCCGGGATCATCTGAAGATGTTCGCAGAGCGCCTTGGACTATTAATAGATCTTGCGGAGAGGTTCGCGACAACGACTCCTGGGAGAGTTGGTCAATGTGACCGTCGTGGAGAAACATGATCGTGGGATACGAGGATCAGCTGAAGCTGTATCCACGGGACTGATGCTGATGCGTCAGCACGGCAACACATGAGCAAACAATATACATCTGGACAGGGGGTATAATGGGTTCGCGGAGACCTGCCTGGGCAGACATAGGCCCGCAAAGTGACTCGACCGAACCCCAGGAGCCAATCATATCGCTGGGATAGTTCCAGCAAGGCCCAAAGTACTGCAGCTGGACAGACACCTCATTGCCAAGCAAGCTGGCAGGTTCACGAGGGCAATAATATAACCATAAAAAGGCATTGCGGAGTCATCAGAGACGGCCTGGACCGTATGTAGACACCCCTAGGGTGGAGCCACTGGAATTATACCCTCCCTTTGACTTGTAGTTACTCAGTGTGTGTATATTTAGATTTCTCGAAAGTAGTATAAAACCCCAGTAAAAACTTGTGATTCAGTAGTACATCCTTGTTCCCCTGGAGCTGCGACCTCGGTCAAAAGCTTACCTAAGGACATCAGTGGCCTCTGAGCAGACTCACGACAGATTTGTTTAAATACATTTCTTAGTGATTGTTGTTCTAAATTTGAAGACCTTTGATTTGTTGGATATCTAAGAAAGCTTTGAAGTATCTAAGCTAAGTCTCAGGGATAGTCCCAGAGCACTCAGGAAAGGTACCTTGTGGAATTGAGACCACAGTAGGAGCTCAATCCAAGGTCTGCTGTTGTAATCAGGACTACAAAGGTAGAGCCTGGTCGCAGTACCCAAGTTTTGGTTGTTGGAATCGTTCTTCGAGTTCGGTCGCAACTATAAGGCACTCCAGTGTGTTCAGGGTCGATCCCGGGAGATTGTGCATTAGTCTAAGAAGTGTGTAGACATTCATTGGAAGTGTCAGTGTACCTTCGTGAATCCAAGTTCTTCATCTGAACTTAATATTGTGTGTTTGCGGAGCTACTTATTGTAGTCCAGGACTTGTTTGGAGTGTTCATTTATGAACTATAACAATGTCTTGACGTTGATTTCACTGTGCCAATAAAATAAGTTCAATCTTAACTCTAAGACTTGAGTAACGACCTAACTAAAATTGAGGAAGCACTGCTAGTGATTGTGTGGTTGTGATGAGTCTTTTCTGGCGCATTTTCATATTCAGATCTCAACTCTGTCACTCAGGTTGTGGGCAATCGGACACTTGCATTTCCGGTTACCATGTAGAAACACATGTCATGCAGGGATCTCAGAACGGTGCTCAAGGCTGTCCCAATCCAAATGTTACTTGCCCAGAGATATGCCCCAACTCTAATAAACCTGTTTGCTGCCAGAATGACTGTGAGCTATCGTAAACCACTCTGAAACTGATTACCTGATTGAGGGGATTTCTCAGTCGGTTACACAAACGTAATTCCTTCACATCTTCAAGAGGATCATTTCTCAGCGGCTTTGGATATATAGTGCGGCTGGGTAGGAGATCCTCCTGGATGCTTCAATGCCGTCTGTTCCGTAGGCAAAGTCGCGATCTGTGAGGAATCTCACTCGTTTTACTAGACATTCTGACGACCATTGCCATTAGTCAGTGATATTCGTGGAGATGCTCCGCAATCATGCTCTGGACCGAATGTTCAGAGGCTTTATTGCTGCGACCCGCCAGCCAGTCTGTGTCAGACTGATTGCCTTGCGACTCATTACTAACTATATGCACATTGCCTTAGACACCGGTTTCTTGCCTGTACCATCTGACTGAGTCCTTCCCACCGTCAGCAACAGTGGTGAAGTTCTGCAAGGTATCCGCTTCCTCTCAGGATGATCTCGCCTACATTTGTTAACACTGACATGTCTTTAAAGCTGCAACCTTCACCGCGGATTTTGATGACAACACCGGAACAGGGGACACCTCTTCAACGGGCACCGGATCAAGTGGATTGGGCGATGACGTCCAGGAGAACGATAGTCCCGCATGTGGCCTCCTGTTTGGATTCGAAATGGTGCTCATGTCTTTGAGGTAGTTTGGAGAGGTCTTCATCTCATCGCCTAACCCTGGATCAGTTAGCTCGTTGGATCTTGCATCCAATTGGGTAATCACGGGCTGCCTTCGTTCCAGTGATCAACCTCAAGAGGTCCTGGTGTATTGCTCAAAATCTCAGTCAGATTCCGACCCCGGATGCGGTCATGTGTTTATTGGACAAGCAGAATATACAATCATACGAATGTCAAAAACGTGTGGACTGGGACCCTATGCCCGAGTCGCTTCCCTTGAAGTGCATGATAATCAGAATATTCTTTCTGAGTATCATGCCGGCCGAAAGCCGTTTTCTGAACCGGGTACGCTGACACACGTTTATCCTTTATGTAAATAACATGACCGCAGTATATTCGCTGAAGTTCGACTACAACTTGGCTGCCGTTCCGGATGAGAATGGCCCCGTTCTCATGAGAGCAGACGTAGCAAGTATCTTCTTGGTAATCTACGTCATGCATTCTCTGAAAAGCTCTGTTCCAGATGGATATGCCGGGATATTGGTATGTTCGAGACCACAAATATCTTTTCCAGAACACACCTTATCCGTGCAACAGGAACTCAATCATCAACAGCCCGCCCGATAGCGGGACAGATTCCACACGACGAAAACGCGACGTCCATCAGCCAGAAGGCTTAGAGAGGCGATGGTTCGGTACGCTTCCCTCCACTGATTGTAGATCTGCTATTTAATTCCACCTCGATAGGCCCATTTGACGACTGGCTGGGTCAGTATGCATTACTTATTTACCGTGTGAAATCTCATATTCATCCATCTTAGAACGACTTACTTTGTTCGACGTGGAAGACAGTGTTGAGCGGAATTTCCATTGGGCCGACACGTACCAAGTATTCCATGCAGAGGTCCGAGCGACAAACCATGGGTATGACAATGGTGATTGAATCATTTGTAGACCCAATGCCCAAATTTCTCAGCCATGTTGGATATCTCAATCAGCGGAGAGTATGTGTGCATCATATATCTGGGTAAATACTGATCCGAATCTCTTCAGTGCAAGCGTAACCTCTCAATTCGGCTACTATCTCGAGGCGTCTGTGATTCCGCCCAGTATTCAACAGGTAATGCACGTGCCATTTTGGTGGACATTAGAATGACAGTTGTCACCATCAGGCTTATGTTTATTTCAAAGCTGGTGCTGGCGCATCAGCTACACTGACGGTGGATGGAGCTGCCGAAGCTCATTTTAGCTCTGATAGAGCAGAGCTCACATCATTTGGTTTCCCTGGCCTGGTACGTTTGGGTCTGTCAATCAATATACACTTGGACTAACGAATTCAAGTACTACCCGGGACTTCTGACGCTGGGACCTTCCCTTCATCTTTATGGCCAACTCTCTGGTCAACTTAGTTTATCTGGCCACTTCTCAGGAACTGTCGGATATCAACTTCCGGTACGTCCTATATTTATCATCAGACCTGCGACTAACAAGTTGAGGAAGTCAATTGATATGTCACTTGGGAAACAAGATAGTAACCACGATGAGACAAATGTCTCCCCTGGAGTGTCTCCTGACAGCAACAACTGGGGATACAACTACAGCGTCGGTTATAACATCGATTTGTCGGGAAATGCCCAGGTCAGTTCGTCTGCTGGCACTGCTCTGGTCCTGATATAAATACGTACACGATACAGGTTCATGTGGTAAACGTAAGCTGAATCTTCTTTCGTCTATCTTCCCACTAAAACACGATCAGATCCCAAGTTTACAACTTGGTCTGTCAGTCCTCGGTCAGTCCATTTGAGCAGTGGGGCATGCAGGTGCTGACTCTTTTAAAGGCGGACTGGTCATGGATGCACAAGTATTCGCTGAGCTTGACTTGTGGGCTGGCGTTGGAATACAGGGCAGTGTTTCATCCGCAGTACATGACTCGTTTGCTTGGTGAACATGTTTTTTAGAAAAAAAAATCCTAGGCTGCACCCCAGTTCTGTCTCACGCCGGTTCGTTACTCCAGTTTATGCATTGCTTTCACTAACATTTTACTGTATTCAGGAATTTGGCGCCGATCTCAATGTTGGATTTACTGGATCTGTACTGTTCTGGGACCCCGATCCACTGGCCCAGAATCTATTCTCCGCCAACTTTACCGTCGCGGAATCGTGCTGGGGATCCTCAGAAAGCCGTGGTAACCGGAAACGAGACTACGGGTATATTTACGAGGGTGCTGCAGGCGAAAGACAAGGAAAGAACCTAGAATCGGACATTCATCGGTCGAACCAGCATATTTGGAGCATGGAAGCCCCGCAAATCGCAGGCAGGTTCATCCCGTGTGGTCCACCTCGCTGTCATCCTCCTCGCTGGATAAACGCGTTCCATTTTTGGTGCGCTATCTATGCATGCTTTGAGTTTTTAATTGCGTCTTCTTAGTTTCAAACAGTCCGGAGATTTGTCCTGCCCCACCAGTGACACACAGATCATCGACACTCCTTCTGGGTCACTAGACTGTTCAATATACGATGATGCATCGGATGACCTGGACCCCGATCAAAGTGATGACCGAGTCGAGAGACGTACCCTTGACGGTGGAGACTTCTCACCGCTAAACTCTTCCAGTGATTTCAAGATCTTGGCGCAATCGAACATGCAATCGTGCTCAAAATCTATCAATATTCCGTCTTATAGATCAACACCTATCACAGGATACTACAATCTAGAAAATCCTGGAATTCTTAGTCCCGCCTATCGCTCTTACAATCCGAGGCCAATCGATCTTGGTCTCACGGGCACGGGTACACTTCGTATGACGACAACCGGGAAAGCCATTGTTTATGCACGAGAACATGTGTATGAGGAGAGTCTAGGTATGTCTGTTATCACTAACTCCCGACTTTCGTACCAAATCAAACCATTAATTGCACAGCTGCGCAGTTTGTTGATTATCTCGAGCAATCAACGGAGCTCTGGTATGTCACTTATTCCTTTGGTTCATCCGTGTTCTAACCCGTTGTAGGCAAAATGCGGCAGGTAAATTTTGATCTTCCTTAATCGTTTTCACCCCTCAAACACCTCTATCTTAGGTACCGCAAACTGGTGTAATTGGGTCTCGGAAAACCTGCAGAGCTCGCCCGCCTATTTCCCTGCGCCTAGCGTATTTTCGCGACTTTCAGCTTGCTATCCATCTAATGACAACATGACACCCATGCCTGTCTGCGAACAGGTCGCAAATGTCGCGAAGAACCTAGCGATGTATAACACAGAGAGGCAACTTAATCAATTAACCAGAATCAAACCACTCAGGGATCCCGACGAGTTCATGCCTAAATGCCCAACGGCGCAAGTCAGGTAAGTTCACCTTGTGCCTTCTCTTCCTTTCCGTTCGCTGACCATCAACTGCAGCGTATATGTAGTGTTTTTTCTTGCACAGGACTGTGCTAATGTTTCAACGCTGGGCGCAGGCATCGAGGCGCGTGAGTATCTCCCCGTCCCTTCAACGTCAACATCATTTAAATGGGCTCTTGTCTCCAGGAGCGGTGTCATTACATGAACGCGGTGCCCATTCGGCAACTCTTCCTCACAGGCAATACCTGCATTCGCAATGTGTGGGATACCTGGCAACAGGTGTATCGTGCTGCTGCCAATGTTGACGCGCCGGACCGCGCGAATGTTGAAGTCACAGATCTTTATGACAGCTGGATCCACGATATCGTTGCCGGCATGGCTCCATGGTTGAAGGACGAAATTCAGAACCTCATCAGGCTTGTTGTGCCCGACCCGTCGACGATCAGCCTGTCTTTCAATGTCCTTTTGGATAACCAGGTATGAGATTTTCTTCGTCAATGATACACGTGAAATGACGCGTTCGACTCCAAGGCCCTGACCAACCCTCAAGGGACACCCATCGGACAGAACGCTCCATACACCACTAATTTCCAAGTGAGTCGATCCGCGCTGACAACGGAGCTTTGGCAACACATAGGGGATATCAATGTATGTTGTTCATTTCGTCCCGAATTGCCCAAAGATGCTAACTGTGCTTCTCAGTGGTAAATAAAAGGTGTATTTCCTTCCTTCAGGCCCGACTGAATATTGCAAATAGGTTGGATCAATTACCCACTCACTGAGCGGGTCACGCAACATCAACATTCCTCGTTGTATCTGAAGACAAGTGGACGCGTTTTCGTTTTTTTATAGATACGCTTGACTGTACGCACGGCATGAGACAATTTCAGCGATATCTGAACTCTTCCTCGTTATCATATAATATATTATATGTGGCCGTCTCTGTGACCCCATGATCGCCCATGAACGCGTAGCTACCAATAAGGGTCGGAAACCTGAAGTATAAATGAATTCATCTTTATCAAAGGGGTAGAAAAAAGATAAATGTGCTTAGAACTTTCGAAAGTGTAATTCATCCGAATGGGAACCACTGGCAGAATTGTGGAAATTTGTGATATTTTGGAGCTGGGTAGATTCAATAGACGAAGCAATGGAATCCGTTGAGTGTGCCTCCATGCATAAACCGCCTTTCATCGCTCCAGACAGGTGTATCGGACTTCCAAAACTTGGGTGTAAGCTGCGGCTATGCCTGGCAGAACTTGTACTTCTCCGTTGAATGCCAGAGTGCCGACTGAAAAGAAGGCAGACATTGTACGCGCTGCAAATCCATTCCAATGTTTTCCGCCAGTATGTATTCATCTGTTTCCGCGCTTTTTTTCTATCTAACACACGCCCCAGGCCATCCTGATCCTCTGAGCGTCCGCGCTGTATCCTTCATGCGGGCTCTGATGAACTACGACTATGGTGCAGCAAAAACGAAGATGTCCATACGGCAAGTACGTTTCATGCTCCAATACCCGTCCCGTGATTTTGTCACCATCTTCGACTTCGGCACCGGGTACCTCGACATCAGGATCCAGCCCATGGGCCCGGAGAATTACGGGGATCTCGCATTCCTGGGCATCCCTTGCGAGGAACATGTCGCCCGCGCAACGCGGAGTGGTGGGCAGATGGAACTGCACCTGATGCCGATGATGGATGGAGCGAGGACGTCTCCTTTTCGTACGAATAATCACAGCTTGCGCGATGGCCTACGGCGAATCGCCCGCGAAATTCCCCGCAGCTCAAATAATTCGGAGCTTAGCCCAGAAGTTCTCGAACGCATTCGTGCGCTGGTCCAAGATACTGGACAGTTGCGATTCACTAAGGTACTTCGTTCTTTGTGCCGTTGATGCACTGAAACAGCCAGGTCATCAGGTAAATCGCAAATCATGCCTCTTTATCTGTACGACTGATCTTTCTTGATTTTATTCCGCCCATTTTTACTAAATTCCATGATGCCATTCGCTTACGCTCAAATTACGCTGGCAAGGTGAACCCTTCGGTTAACACATACTACGTCTTGTCCAATACTTGGTCTTAAAAATGACGGCCGGCCCCGCTTTGAATTACCTCAGTGAAATAACTGCGGTTCCGATTTCGTCAGCTCATTTGACAGGAATGATTTGTTCTTATTTTGTCCGGAGACAAGTACCTGCGGGATCGACGAGAGTCGGCGCACACTCTTAAAATAGAACGGCGGCACTCCAAAAGTCAGGCGGCACATGCATTGCATTGCCAGCACCTGAGCCGCTCATCCACGGCACATGTGCCGTGGATCTGCTGAAGCGCGGCACATTGTATTGTACAAGTGCCGGATCTCAAAACAAAGCGCGACACATCAAAATGTATTAACGAGTGCCGTCCAAGTTCAAGTAACTAAAGTATTCAACATGCTGGAGACCCCATTTCACGAGAGACTGTGCGCGCTTTAGAAGAAAATCGCAGTGAAAATCCATGCAACTCACCTTGATCGGGGTTTTTTTCGGGGTGCGGCGGCCGCGGCGTCGGCGGCACGAGTTGAGATTGTACGCTGCCGTTTGCCTTTGACGATGTTTCGCTCACACACCTCGAGATCCACATCCTGCGGGGCGCGCTCTGGACTGTCACGATCATCAATCGGGTCGCGTTCTGACGCCGCATCAGGCGGGGATGACGCCGGGGGGCGGGGAAGTATGAGGAGCTCCTGAGGTGAATGTGCGGACCAGTTGAACACCTCGGAACCTGTATCCCACGCTGCGGGAGCGTTATGAGCAGGGACAGAATAAATCTCGGCCATAAGCGTCGCCCATTCGCTGTCAGACTGAGACATGGAGGCACCCAGCGCCTCCGCAGAAAATAGAGGTGTGCTGTCAAACCCGAACAGGCTCGGGTCGAAATTGAAGTCGTAGCCTGCCCCGAGGAACGTCGAGTCGGAGTGCGAATCAAAGAGGGCGGGGTCGAAGTCAAACTCAGGCAGGTTTAAGTCCCCAGAATCGAATGCCGGGAGCGCTGCCGACACGTGAGACAATTTCGTAGCCTATCAGAGATCGACATACGGTTCACATAGTCGGGGATTGTCGCAGCCACAGCTGGCATCGCTTGGATCTCTGATTTGAAGACCATTAGCAAGGAACTCCGGTTGTCAATGGGCGATGAACTGCGTACCCTGCGCGGCTGTCACGATCACCGACGACGCCGGAGCAACTCGGAGCGGCTCAGGGAAGTCTGCACAATATTTTGGTTAGTCTCTGATATGCGCCACGGCAGTCCGACTCACCACTCGTAGTCTGTCTCGGGACTGTCACCGTTTTCACCCTCCCACACGAGCTGGAAGAGACTATGAGAGTGTCTCTCTTTTTACGCGACTCGGTATTAGTAGAGCGGGAGGAAGCACCCCTTAGTGATTTAAGCTCTGCCTCGCTCGCCTTTACCTCTGCCTTCTTCGCCTCGATTGTCGCTCGAAGCTCCGCGACTCGCTCACTCGCCTGTGTTGACTCGCGCGATTTTTTGGCAGCGTGAGACTGGCGCTGCGAGCTACGGCCAAGTCGGTGGAACATCTCGTTGCTAGAGTTCAATAGAACACCGCTCTCTTTCGAGATGTCGATTTCTTTGACAACCTCGGAATCGATCCGGCGAGCGCTAGAGGAAAGGTGTTGGTAAAAGAAGGTAGGCCCGTGTAAATGACGTGCCTCTCGATGCCCTCGACGAGCGTCAGTTTGATGCCGGTGAGGGAGTTGGTCCAATGATGCTGAGCCTCCCCCGTGTTCGTTGTTGCCGGCGTACTGTCCCAGTCCTCGGGGCGTATATTCGACTGAGATTTCACGAGGCAAGGGATGATCCAGTCACCCATCTCTTTGTGCGCCCACCAGTCTGACGAATAGGATCGAATCAATACTCCAATAATAATCGCGAGTCAGGGAAGATTACCTTGGATTTTCTTAACACTCAAGTCACTGATGAACTGACTGAAGGATCGCAGGTCAGCGACCGATTTAATGTACATGAAGTCCTTCAGGCGCAAGTAATCCTCGGCCGAGATGAGTGACTTGAAGTCGGGCAATGGGCTGATATGAACCCGTTCAGCGGCGAAAATATGATGGCAGGGGGACTTACCGTTTCGCATGAGTGGCACAAAATTTAATAAAGAACGTCGCGAAGACGTGCGGGTCGATGGTTGTGATACCGCTGAACGACGGAACATTCGTCTTCATCAATGACAAGGCGGCGCCGAGGGCTTGCGCCGCTTCCATGTCCGTGTTCATAACGAGAAGATTACCATCTTCCATGAAACGGGCAAACACGATTCCCGGCCCGTGAGCTCGAGCTTGATCTCACGAAACCATGTCGAAGAGGAGCTCGAAGAACTTTGTGTCCCCGCGGTTGATGTAGGCTCGCGCAAGCGTTACGGCTGAGAATTTATTAGAGAAGTCAAGATATGAGGAGGTGGCGAACCTCGCTCGACTGCGTTGTAGTATGTGACGACCTCCCACTCATTAATATCCCCTTCAATGCGCTTGAATGTCGTGTCGTCCTCGAAAGATTTGACCCCGGTGTCATCAAGAATGGTGAGCAGCGGAGCGAAACACATGAATATTATCAAACCGCCATCCGCGGTGTTGTGGAATCGGTGTATGTAGCGCTCGTTGGCAGGCTTGGCGCGGTCCTCGAGGTATAACTGGTATGCGCCTGCGATCATCAGCACGCCTCAGACGAAAGCTAGGAGAGACAGTACCGGGGATACCCATGCCGGCGGGGTACAGCCTTTTCTTCCCTTCGCGGATAATATCCCTCTTGATGTGTTTGCCCTGCAATGCTGGCGCAGACTGAGCTGGGGTCAAGCCGCCAAATACGATGCGGGTAGACGCGGCTGTGTCGAAATAATCAGCACGGGCGACAGTAAGAGTTGTAATGAACTTGCCGTTATCAACCTTCGCAACGGTGGAGCCAACAATTCCTGCCGCGGCAACAGCTTCTGTATATTTGGAGCGGGCCTCGTGCGACAGTTTCAGGAGCGGGGGGATGGGGTGGTTGTGCGGGACACTTTTTGGATGAAAAAGGAGAACTTTTCGAACCCTCGTGTCGATGGGGACGTAGATTGAGAGTTTGCAAGGGCATTTGTGATGCTGAATGCGGCACTGTGCGACTGCGTTGCCATTGATAATGTGAGGGTGTCCTGAGGACGTGTCTGAGTTAGGAAGTGGCCCGCAAATACTCAGATGGACTCACGACAAAATTTAAGCTTCCCACCAATATGCGGATGGACAATACGACTACAGGGCTGGGTATCCGCGCTGTCGTCCCCAGCGAAAGGTTCGTTCGCGAAGCACTTGATAAGCTCGTTCTCGTCCACGTTGTCCGGAATTGAGTGGGTGCGATGGGCTTCTTTGAATGCCGGCGTCCAGCCATCACATGCGATCCAAAACTGATGCCCCCGGCTCTGGCCCTGTCCCCGAGGTCAATCTCGAAGAGCAGCTGTACCTGGTTAGACTGACCTCCCGCTTTTTCATTAGCTTCGGGCCGCCGGTGCACCGCGTTCCATCGCTACGCATTGCACGACAGGGGGTTGATTTTACCCTGTCAAAAAATCTGGGGACGAATCAGAATGATCATGATAGGAACGAGTGAGATATGAGAAAAACAATACTCACGCAGCTGCCCTACGTTCCGCAGTTCCCCCCTCATTCCTACGAGTCTCCCGTTGCGCAGCGAAGACTGCATCCCTCGATTTAGGATCCAAATCATACCTAACGACCTTCAAAAGTGCTTCATCGACAGCGCTGCATGCGTGACAACCCTGACAATCGTTGTGCGAGCGACGGCATAGGATATCCTCGCCTGGAGCGAAGGTGACCATGACATGGGAATCTCCTGATCCAGAATTCCCATGGAAGGAGTCGTTCAACTGACGTGCCATCAGTATGTATCCGCCAAATCTAGATTAATGCCCACCTTCTGTTTCACGAGCGTGTCGAGAGGGATCAGATGGCCGTGCTTATCAACGGCATCGAATTTTGGGTCCGAAAGATCAAAGACATAAGCAACAGGGACGCGGGGAACAGGCAAGAGGGATGGAATTTCGGTGAGGTATTCCATATCCTCCACGTAGGTACGTGAATCGCTGGTAAAGCTCTCTTTGACGGTTCGAACCCGGGACGATAAGCCGGCATCAAGCCAGCGCGTGTCTGACTTTCGGAGGCCATCCGATTCTGCTGCGCGGCAAGCTACCATCAGTGATTAGTTCCAGACCGTGCGACGAGACACTCACGTAGATTCGGTTCCAGGGAGCCAGCACGCGTGACAGCACTGGGGTCGGGAACTGAAATATAATGTTGAGTCCAGCCGGATGCAGATTCGGCAGAATATCGAATAGATACTTACCCGGTTCGTCCGAAGGTTCGCTTGGGGCCTCATCGGGAGTACTGGCTTCAGGAGCTGCAGAGAGTGAGTCAGGGCGCTGTAGAGAATGGGGCAGGATAAATACCCAATACGAGCGGAGGCTCCGCACTGCTTCCGCTCTTTTCGGCGGTACCTAGCATTGCATTATTAGCGCACGGTTGAAGCATGAAGAGCTGCTCACCATTTTGAGACCCTTGTGCATCCTCGTCGGAGTCAGAGAGAAGCTCAATGATCTCTCGATTATCCACCGTGTGAGACCTGATCCGGATCGGAAGAAAACTGGACGACGGCTCTGCTTTCACAGTCAGATCCCGGAGCGCGTCAGCTTCCAGTTTGATCGGGGAGGAGGCAGGCGATGATGATATTGTGATCGTGTCGCGGTCCCGTGCCTCGAGAAAAGCGCACAGCGCTGGCATACTGATCCACGCGGTGTCGAGGAAGATGCCGGGGTTCGCACTGATATACGCCTTATTGAACATCTGCATCCACGACGCGTCAGCGGCATGTCAGGTCGCGGGGATCGCTGTCACGTACGTATTCGCGAAAATCTCTCAACACTCCAGTCGATAGCGCGTTGATCAGCTGTTGGTCGGCAGGCGAATGATGCGCCGCCATTGTGGCGCGTCGACGAGGCCGCTGCGAACGATTCGGCGGGGGAGGTGGGAGAGAGAAGTAAGAAGGTGAAAAAAATGCACAGCCCCCAGGGCTATCATGCGATCACTCGTACCTGGTCCCCAATGGGCAAGTGCCGCCTTTCAGCTCAAGCGCGGCACTCTCACGTCCAAAGGCCGGCACATGTGCCGTGGTTCACTTGATGTGCCGCCTTTCTAATTCAATGTGTGCGCCGGCTCTTGTATATCCTCAACCGACAGATGCATCTCCATCATCACCCGCCGATATCCCCAACACGTCATCCAGTGGCTCGAAACGCGTCGCTACCGATGCGTTATCTGACAGCGAGGATGGTTCACCGTCAAAGAAGATCAAAGCTAGTATGTGATCCATTTTGTCCCCGTCCTCTAAATTTTATCGGAAATTGGCTAGCTCGCGACGGAAAGGTGACCGTGGAGGATGTTGATGAGGACAACGAGGACGACGAGTTCTCGTTATCTCCGGCAGCAAGATCTGCTCACAAGTGTTCGTACTTTACCTCTTTCACCGTAACCTCCGGATCTCACAGTCAAAATAGCTAAGAAAAGTCCAACCATTGCAAGCGATGACGATTCGGACACGGAATCCATCCGCAAGGCCCGGAAGGCCGGTACGTCTTCCTGTTAATTAATCCGCGTATTTCTAATAGCATCTTACTTCAGGAACAACAGCAACCCGCGCGACGAAACAGGGTATATTTCCACAAGTTCGGACTCGTTTCCAGTGCTAATTCATTCCGCAGGTGACATACGTCGTGCAAAAAGGTCCCCACAAGCCAAGACTCCATCCTCTGATCCCACTTCCCTCGGCGACGATGGGATGCTCGCTGATATTGAGGTCCAACCGTTGGTCAATGTCGAAGAGGGCTCAAAAATGGATCCCACCGCCGACATCAAACAGTTCTTCGGTGATGCGTTTATGACTAAGGGACGGCGTGGGCCCGAGCTCAAATCGCATCGCAAGTGCAAAACGTGCGGGTGAGTATTTTCTATTGCGATCGATTTTCTTTGCCTCATATCCGCTTCAGAGACATTATAGTTGCGGATGCTTCCACTAACCGATGCCATATGGTGAAACATGCGGTCTGTCCTGCTCTCTCTTGTCTGCCGCTGAGCCTGAACTTTTGTCGTTTAGGATATCTACCGAAAATGGGCCAAGAAACATAACTTCGAGTCACGGCTCGAGGAAGACGTTCAAGCGCGGAAAAAGGCGGCTACCGAAGCGGAGGAGGCAAAGCAGAAACTTCAGCAACAGAGCCTCGACCCGCATCTGAAAGAAAAGCCTGAACGTGTCGTACCTTATAGCGACCAGCTTTTTCTTGACGCAGCGGTTGAGTGGCTTATTGGTACTGATCAGGTATCCCTCTCCCCGCTTTTCGTTCGATGAATGCTGATATAGCTGGATGGAACTAGCCCCTCGACGCCCTGGATCACCCGAAATTCAGGGAGATGATTGACGTCGCGGCTCGGGCTCAGGACGGCGTCAGGATCCCTGGGCGGAAGACAACGAGGGTGGAGATATTGAATCTCTTCCAGCAACAGATGGAGGCCTTGTGGGTGCGCATTCATGCTGCCTGCTGGAATTTCCAAGTCACATGTTTCTACAAGTAATAGTAGTGAGGATGTATTCAAGTAGCCTCAGTTATACAGTTCGTGAAGACGCTACGAGGCCTCTTGGTCAAATGACAATTTCTCCTGACGAAAATTCCAAACAGAGCTCAAACACGTGACATATTACGGATGTTGATCACTGTGCGCGATTCAACGATCTGACACCTCTTGGAAGCACAAGCTAGTGGCTGTGACATTACTGATGTGACGGAACTAAGCGCTTTCTTTTTTCTTTTTTTTTCCTTTTTTTTTGGAGTGTTTGGGATAATGAAATGAGGCTATTAGTCCTCATACACCACGGCCCACCACCCACCGACTCTAGGGTAGCTTCCCGTTGCCTCCCTGGTTGCTTCATTTGAGGACTGGTACCTCGTACGGATCCGCAGCCATGGAGACTCTCTGTCTTGCTGCACGCCACCGCCATGCGACTAACCACCTTGCACAAAGGGTCTGGCACAGGGTGTCCTGAGACCTGCTGGTCCATTCGGATGGTTTTGATAAGCAGTCCCCCGACTTATTTCGCCTATCCCTCGAGGGGACCCTGCCGGGATTTGGCAAAAAGTAGTTTTTACATCGTACTTGGGACATGCTCTGCTCAGGCAGTCAAAGCATAGTTTAAGTGTCTTCCCAGACGTGGAGCGTGGCAGACCAACATTGCTCCCCTAGATATGAGCCAGAGGGGACTCCATTATGGATAATGCAAGTGGTTCACCATAGCCAGGCAGCGGGTCCACTATTTGAGGCATCAGGTCCACCATTTTTCAGGCTTTCCATACCTGTCAAGCTTTCCATACCAGACAGCCAAGTAAACCATGCACGGGGCATCGGATCCTCTATTTTTCAAGCATTTCATACCCCAATCCAATAGCAGGGCATTGGGTCCGCTATTTTGCAAGCATTCCATACCCTGATCATGAGACGATGACTCGTCACAGTGGATTGTCGGCTTCGAGACCCAGATCAAGATAGTCATGTGCCGGTTACTGCAAAGGCCCGAGAACCGGATGGTGACGCGTCCCATCAACCATATGACCCGAGATCCGAGATTGACACGAGAGTCGATAAGGAGGGTCCCGACGCAAGCAAGGCAAGCAGCAGGCAGCACAGACAGCTCAAGGAAGGACAAGATAGTCCTGTGTGGAAAGATGATGTGCTACTCAAGAACCCGCACCAAAAAACCACTGAAATCCCTGCAGAATACGGCTCAAGAGCCCTGCCAGAGAAACAGTGATGGTGGTACGAATCAAAGAGCCCTCCTTATCAACTAAGTGCTTTCTTCCCACCACCATGGCCAACACCGAACACAGGGACGGCGCTGAAACTTGGCCGAAACCAGCCGCCGGCGCGGGGGTGAGGGCAGGAAGGGGCGCGGCAACGGCGGAATGCCGAAACCCCCGGTGGTGCTGGGGCCAGCAGGAGTTGTTGGATGGGCGTGGGCGGCACAGTCCAGGCACCAGAGAGACCGCCAACTCTGGCCTTCTTTGGTTTGTGCAGTTTGGGCGTGCCAGCACAATATATATTCCTCATCATGGAAGAATAAGGAATAAGACATACCAAATAGAATACGAAAGAAGAAGTAGCAATGGGAGACCAACTCTGTCAAAACTTTGTGTTACGAACCGAGGCAGGACGATGAGGACCTACCACGATCGGAAAGGGATCGCAAGGAAGAACACAGCTCTATCAGTGAGAGCAATGTGAAAGAGATGAACTTAGGTTGGGCAGGTTCGAAAATGAGAACAAAATATCTGCGAAACAAAGTCAGCGACACCAAAGGAATGCCAATCAAAAATAAATAAACGAGCCCTCCGAAAACACATCAACGGCGATGCCTCCGTGGGGCCTGTGGTGAGGCCCAGTGTGCCAAGCTGCAGGTGATGCGACACGAAAGAGGGGATAGGATGAAAAGGAGAGTGTTCTCCAGGCGGCGCGTGTGACTGGATGGATCTGGAGCTGAATAATCAGGGTTGAGACGGAGGTTAAGAAGAGCTATAACTATAAGAAGGATAGATATGGCGGAAGGGAATGAAGAAGATGAAGGTGAATGTGATAGGACAAGAGAAAAATAACAAAATAACTGACTCACCGCCAAGCAGGTGCCGGGGCGAAAATGAGTAGGGAGGGAGAAGGTCAATATTTATAGAGATAATCGGGGAGAGCCGCACGTACCAGGTATCGTTGCCTTCCCTGAGAATACAACGCCGTGTCAGCAACTGATGCGTGCAGAGGATTCCCACAACAAGTTCGATGAAAAACTAGCACCGAGTCAGTAAGTAAACAGTGCATGCGAAGACGGGAAAATGTACCTGAAACCGGATGTAAAACCACCGCAAAGCGGAAAGTCGTGGAAGCCGCATCCCAGAATACGTGAGAGGGAGAGCTAGAAAAATTGGGAGTCAGCGACAGATCAAGCATAGTTAGTTGGTGAGGTGTACGTTCGACATGAAGGAGCTGCAGGCGTTGCTTTCGGATGCTCGTCTGGTAGTCTTCCAGACTTGGACGGGATCAACTTATTTTGGGGCTGCGTGCGGGATTGCGTGGCACAGACATTTGAAGGGCGGTTTCAAGCGGTCATTTATTGCCATTTTAGTGAGTCTGGTGGCGCGAAAGTGTTTCAGCGACAATTTGAAGGGAAAAAAGAATGCGGGAAGACGAAAGGAAGATTCGAAAAGGCGGTGCTGCGCTGCTGCGCAACCCTGCACACGAGAAAATTCGGCCGCAGCGCGCAACTAGAAACGAAAGAGGAGGAAAAAGCGAAAGAAGAAGAAAAAAGGACCTTCTGTGCCCGAATTCCATTCCATGCCTCTCACACACCATCAACACTCCATGATGTACAGCATTCGGTAGACATCCGGGGGCCACTTTACAGGAAAATGAGAATGGATCCGACGGTGAGGGAGCAGAAGGGCCATAGGAAGGAAGGAGAGAGAAGAGAAATTGACTCGCTAACCCGAGACGACGGGACGGAGGGCAAGGGGAGGCTGGGGATCGGTGCGGATAATGGTGGCACACAGGTAACAGCGGAAGGCTTGAGGAGCGTATGCGGCGGGGTCGCGCTGCCGGGAGCGGTGCAGATGGTAGTGGTCAAAGGCAAAGGAGGCAATGTGCCAGCTGTTGATCGCCATGGCAACGATGGATGGCGCTGGCCCGAGAGGTCCACATCAGGAAAATGTTTCTCCTCTGGCATGAGCTGGCGTGGTCTGGCGCGTCTGGCGCATCTGGCGCTGCTGGGGCAATCTCGCCAGCTCATGCCAGAATCTCCGCCAGATTTGACTTTTTGGAATTTTATTCATACCTCTTCAAAACCTTCTTTAGGATCAAGATTTGACACTACAACCATCTTTGAGGGTTCTGATTTAGCAGGAAAACCACTTCGATGTTGAAGATTGCAACCAGTCGCAAAATCTACGAAGTCATTCAAACTCCGACACGCACGTGTGTTGTTGATGTGGCATGATTGATGCCAACCATTGCCACGTCTCTTGCTTTCTCCCCCCATCTCCCATCGCCCCGCCCTTCAAGACCCCTCCCATACTACCTTTTCCTCCTTCAAACACTCCTATTTCCCTGCAAGTAAACCTTTGGCAATATTCTGGGTTCTCTGGGGTTCATCTGGGCTTATACCACAAGATCTGGATGTAGCTCCGCCTGATCTTCGTTCTCTCTCTCTCTCGCTCTCTGGTGCCTTCAGTGTCTCCGAGTCTTGACTGGCCTTATAGTTTTACCTCCTTCCTATGCTTCCTCTCCCTTCCCAGTGCATTGTTCCGCACTCAGCCACATGTGGCACTCTCTCTCCATAAATGATGCACTAACCCTTCCTTTTCCTGTTTTAGATTCTTGGAAGTGTACAGGTAAGTGTTCGCGGATCTTCCCTTACCTTCCTGGACTAACATCATTGATGTAGCCATCCCTTCTGCGTGAATTTGACCGGCCCCTCAAGATTGTCGCAATTAGTGGTGGAGTTGTGAAGATAACTTGGGAATAGGATCGAAGGTTACCTTGAAGGTACGTATTCACTCCCCGTCACGTACCTGAAGTATTTACATTTGCCCAGGCCTTGTTCACGAGTCCAGGCGTTGGACGCTGATAGGCGACTTCGGTGTATGCCGCCCGGCGTGGACACAGCTACGGCCATGGCCACGGACGACGCCGAGCGCGCGCGATACGCGACACTTTACTGCTGAGCGTGACGGTGTGCTATCATTGACGCTGGCGTGGAGTCGTGCCAGGCGGCGTCGTACAGCGCGTGGTTGTTATATTCTGGTGATTGGATGCTGTCACGATCCGTTCCATGGGATTCCATCAGACACCGTCAGAGTTACTCATCATCAACTCCAACTTTGCCATTGGCTCTTATTATCATGAACACCCTTCCACATGCTCTTCGACAATTATGCGCACATATGATTTGTCATGTGGTCTCGGAGTTCTCGGACCTCCGGTTCCTTGACAATTACTTTATTGCTCTTTCTAAATTCTTCATCCCCATACATACTACAATTAGTTTATTGTTTCTATTGTTTCGTGCGGAAATATCTCGGACTCCGACATTAGTATAAATATTGCCATGTACATACGGTTATCTCAGTTTGAATATCGACTAAGATTGTGCCCTATCTCTGTCTCACTCTCAATTGGTCATCTCTCGAAATCGGGCCTTGGGCGTAGGGAAAGGCGCAGCGCACGAGCAGAAGCCAAGCCCGCTCCATTTGTCGGCACCTGCCTCGGATCTCCGTTCAGACTCCGTCCGGACTTCACATCTACCTTCGAAGTTGTATCACGACAGAATCCTGATCCATATTGCTCACTTCACCTCTTCATTTTGATAGAACGTTCCGGACCTCCATCGGCCTCCGAGCGAATCCGACTCTTGACAGTATATTTACCGCTCTGGTTAAAGATATATTGTTAACTTTAACTTTCGAAAGTTAATCTGATGCATTGGCACTGGTTGAGCATTTCAATTTTTCACCTTCTTTTTCAGTGAAAAATGTTGCACTGGTTGAACATTTCAAGTTTTGCACTGAAAATTTTGGTGAAAAATGTTTTGAATTTTACAGTAATTTTCGCCAAAAAAGTAGGTGAAAAACTTGAAACATTTTGGTGACCTTTTTGAACCTTGTGAAAAATTTCTGAAAAGGTGCTGAAAAAGTTTTGAAGTTCAAAAAATTCATGAAGAAGTTACAAGTTTTTCACTTGGTTTTTCACTGAAAAATTGCTGTAAAATTCAAAACATTTTTCACTAGTTTTTTCACCAAAAAACTTGAAATGTTCAACCAGTGTTGATTATTTTTCAGACATTTTTCACTGAAAAAGGTGAAAATTTTAAAACTTTTTCAGCACTTTCTCAATTCAAGGTGAAAAATTCGAAATAAAATAAGAAAGTGATGAAAATGTTTTGAAATTTTCAACCAGTGTGGGAGGGTAGATAGGACCCATATATGCTCCCCGTTAAAATCCCAGCTCATCGCCTTCTTTCCTCGCCGAGATATGGGTGATATGAGAATTTCCTTTTTGGGACCATAACGCATCCAGTTTGAAAGGTATTTTCCCCGGCTCGGTTGTTTGTGGTAGAATCTTAGTTCATCACTATTCCAACCTACCCAGACTGTCAAATGATTTTATTTCATCTTCCTCGCGGCAGAGGAGGCATTTCCTTTTTGGGGAACTAGATGCATTATGCATCCAGTTATGTTGATGAACCGAAGTAGATGCATCATGCGTCCAGTTAGGTTATGACTGAAGTAGATGCATCATTCATCCAGTTAGGTTGTTGAACCGAAGTAGATGCATCATGCATCCAGTTAGGTTGTTGAACCGAAGTAGATGAATCATGCATCCAGTTAGGTTGTCGAACCGAAGTAGATGCATCATGCATCCAGCTCAGTACATCAACTGAACTGGACACATCTGACCAAAATTTTCCCTTACAGGGATTGGGTGTATTCTAACTCATCTAGAGTGAGGTGGATGCATTATTATTCATGCAGTCAACGAAGTGGATGCATTATGCATACAGTCAATGAAGTAAATGCATTATGCATACAGTTGACTGGATGCGAGTGGAAGAGGAAGAGAGACAGAAGAAGGGAGAAGAGAGACAGGCCACGGAGGGGACATATGATGAAGCAGCCTCCCAATTTGGCCGGGTGCTGACAAATCCTGGGAAAATCTCGCGGTTTGTCAGCCGTTGTTAGGCTCCGCAGTGTCAGCTGATAGCCCGCCTAGTTGTGAATTTGGGCATTGAAGGTTATGGGTTCTGGGGGTATTACTTGCTTATTTATTGGTTGGCTGGACACTTCTAATACTCTTACTCTTCCTGTGCACTGAAGACTGTTCTGAATGGTGGGTGGATCAACGGGGGCTGCAAGTGTGTTGAGGAACTAACTATACTGAATGAAAATTTGTACCATTGATGCCTGAACTCGGTATCGAAAGTGCGGCATTGTGAGTTGGCATGATGGTTGCAAGGTAGGACGTGTCACACAATGACAAACATGACCAAATGCAATCTGCGCAATTTGCGCAATTTTTTTTTGCAGACGCTGACTAATATTATCGCCCCTTTGGGCAGACTTGGTTCCTTCGGGTTTCCCCGATGATCTAGTATGCGACTAGTGCTGCTGCGAGGTGGAGGTACCTCGAGGTGAGTTTCACCTCGCCTCGGACCGTTGCCATATATGGCACCTCGAGGTGGCATCACCTCAGCTCCGCTCGAGGTACCTCCGAGCTCGTTTGATGCACATTCCTTTCACGGTCGCAAGCGCTCTCCGCACTCACTGTACTTTCAGCCTTTTTCTGGTGCCATTATTATTGTCAATCACTGTATTTTCTGTGTAAACCCACCAGGCGTACCTATTATACCATTGCCCGCAAAAATCACGGTGATGTCATTAGTTTGCACCTGCCGGAGAGTGCAGAAAGTGAGTGAGAGACAGGGTCGATTAGAAGTCCTTGAATGCACCCAAAAAATCTCAAAATTATTTGAGACTGCTCTCTCAGAGGTAAAGAATTTTTTGCAAGTGAGAATTGTAAGAAAAAACGAAGTATTGGGGCCCTGGTCCTGTCATGTTACTTCAACCCAATTTAGGCTCTATTGATCAGTTCTTTGAGTTTTGGGACGAGAAAAAAATGTACAGTCATGTTCTGAGATATTCTGATCCAGTCTATGGCAAAAGTGCATTGATTTATGGTGTGCAGAGTGTACGTCAACGATGGTGCGAAGGCATGGGAAACCACACTTCCCAGCTTGTAGGCTACGTGGGTGTGGGGGTCACCCTTGGGTGCAACCCCTGGCGCAAACCCACTCCCTGACCCATTAACCACCCCCAATCTCGCCTTGTCCCGCCGCGACCAGCAGAAGTCACCGTGGGAAAGTGGGAGATGGTGGTGGTAACGGATCAAGGAGGCCCCCAACCTACAAAACCTCAAATGGATGTATAAACCCTTCATTGTATGTTTTTAAATGGACTGTGCCTCTTCACTTGCAAAAACCTTGCAACTAGGAAAAACCTCGCAATCCGCCATCAATACGTGGACCACGCCCTGAGCGTATGGACCACCGACTTGGTGCAAGCCAAGAAAAGATTCGCAACGTTGAAAAAACCCCACAGCCAAAATTGGGCCGCGAACAGTCATGGTCAATAGGATGGCCCCCCCCCATCCTACTTATAATAGAGATAGGGCAGCACCAACCGCACAAAAGTGCCCCAGAAGCGCTCTGCGTCGGCGGACGACTACGAGGATCCAGCAGAGCCAAAACCCCGCAAAAAAAGAAACACCGCGGGGAACGACACCCCTGCAGTAGACCCTCCTGTGCGCCCTCAGCGAACGAGCAGGATGGAGCATCCTGGCATGCCTGACGCCCCTAGAGCCAAGCGCACTCATGAAGAGGTCGAGGCCGCAAGAGCAGCCGAGGCAGAGCGGCTGGAGCAGGCCAATGCTGAGCTTGCCCGTCAACGTGCAAAGGCTATCGCTGACATCGTGGCCATCGATGCTGAGCAGGATAAATTAATGGCGCTAGAAAAGAAGAACCGGGTGCTCACCCTTGCGGACATGGACACGGATTTCGACAACTACAGCGGCGACGATGGCGACGATTCCCCTAAAGACTTTGACGACCTGGCCCCGGACAACGACATCACTATGGAATTCAATGAGCAACAGTTCGAGCGCATCGAGGATGAGGAGGCGTGCCGTTCTCAAAACGAGTTTCAGCAGCCAAAGGGGAAGGGCAAGGTAGGTCTTCCGTATTTACTGCTTCATACTTGCTGACCATTCATTTAGGCCACAGGCCAACGCGGAAATAAAGTCAAGAAACCTTTGAAAGGAGAAACCCGGAGAGAGATCGAGGCTGCAGTGAGCATCCGGGGGCAGGAGGCAAAGAACAAAAATGCGGCCGTGCACGCTGGCAAGAAGAAAGGAGTTCAGAACAGGTCAGTCCGAGTCTTCTATTCGCTCGATTTGGTAAGACACGTGTAGTTCATGCCGCTTTCTTTCCACCAGCGATGCTGCTGCTGCCTCGAAGAATGCTGGCATAAGCAAACACTGGGCTCCTGCGACATCCGCCAAAGCCCCAGAAATCAGCCCACTGGCGAGCCCCGGACTGGGTGGTCTCAACGATGAAGATGCTGCTGCTACACGCCCGGAGAAAAGGCTGAATATACCGGCTCGCCGCAACGAGGTAAGTAACTCTAGACGCACTTACTATGATTCTGACCTTTGTATAGACAGTCACCATCGACCTCGCCAGTAGTTCCGATGCTGAAGACACGCCTACCCGAGTACCAGAGCATCATAACATTGTACCCGTCCGGAAGCGTCGCCAGTCGTTTAAAATAGAGCTGTCGTCGTCGTCGTAAAATGTCCGGGTCTTGGCCTAAGATGCAGCTATTTTCTGAAAAGATATCCTTCAAGACGTTGCAAAAGAACAGAATTCCAGCTTAATTAGGAAATCAAATGGCCAAAAGCGGTAATTCTTGGGCAGATGTATGCGACGACTACATATCAATCGGAAAGAACCATCACCCCATCGTCGTCAGAAACAATCACGTCGTCGCCAGCCTCAGAACCGCTGCGACTGGTAGTACGAGCCCGCTTGCGGCCCGGAGTCTCGATGTATTCCTTCGCGGTGTCGATTAAATCCTTCCAATGATCATCATCCCACTTGTCGATGGTCGAGAGGAACTTGGTGGCGCGACGGACGAGTTTGTTCTTGCTCCCCTCCTGGACAACGGTGTCTCCGAGATTATCTTCCGAGAAGAAGTTGGCGCGCTTGCCGGGGTTAACATAGTCCCCCGTCTTGCAAAAACCTAACTCGTGCTCGACCTATACCAAATTAGATGTATACGGAGACAGTGGAATGACATATGCACTTACTGACTGCATGGCTAGAAGCAACGCGCCTTTAGGATGGGCTTCGAGCCGCACGTACCCCCCGGGGATGGCCTCGAGACATGCCAAATGATACGCAAAAGCGTGGAGGATCATTTTAGACTGAAGGAAACCCTGGACGAACACAGTTAACAGCGACCCGCAAAAGAGGCAAGTAAACACACCTTTTTATCGACCCCATCGCCCCATATCTTCCAATGAAAAGTGTTGGTGCCGCTCGCGTCGTGGCGCTGGAGGGCCCATGCGACAAACTCCGCCCTTCCTTTGGGGGTGTCGAACTTGAATTTCTTGGCTTTGGGGACGGCGTCAGCAGGGACATCGGGGTCGGCGTCGTTGGCGGCAGCGGTCCCAGCATCACCAGCGTCCGGAACGATAGCTGTCAATCGTACGTGAGTCGCAGGGACACAATCTGAGATGGACGCGCACCGTTATCATTCTCCTCTGCGTCCTCTTCGTCCTCAGACTCGTAGTTCTCGATACAGCTAAGCATAAACTTGTGAGGTTGGGATCCGATCCCATTGCGCCAGCTGTCCAGGCAATAACCGACCTATGCCAATGTTGATCAGTGGATTTACAGGTGTGATCGACACGTACCAAGCCGGCCCATGCGCTCTCGGAGGTCACCAGGTACTTGTCTTTGCCAAATACACGGTCGACGATGTCCTGGGTAGATGAGAGGACCGGTTTCTCCCATGGCTTGAGGGTGCCGACAAGCTCGTGGATCAAAGGGATGACTTCATCCGCGAACTCGGCGCTTGTGCCAGGAGGAAGGTGAACGACTTTCCATTTGGCTGCGCCACCGCGCAAATCTCTGCGGGTCGGGGGCCTGGGGGCAGCGGGCTGTATGGCGATGATGGGCTACAGCAAGAGCAAGATGAAGGAAGAGAGTGACGTTAGCCGATGCGATCCGAAAGAAGCAATTGAAAGACTTACGGCCGTGGGGATGCCTTTCTTCTTCCTGCCAGCAACAGGCCGCTCGACATGCTCCCTCTCGTCGTCGTCCAGGGCGGGCCCGCCCGGCGCAACCATGGAATCGGTGTCGACTACTGCTATTCCTTGGGCCCCGGTTTTGGACTTGACCTCGAGACCGCTCTTCTTCTGGACTGGTGTCTTGGCTTTTTTCTTGGGTTTTCCGGCGTTCCTTCGAACCGATTATCGAGAGTTGAATTTAAATGAATAGAGCTTACTTTTCCGTGGTAGCCTTGCGCTTCTTGCTGTCGTCCGCGGGAACTGCTGGCGTCCCGGACCCATCGCATGTGTTGCGAGAAGCGATAATGTCGGCGCGACTAGTGGCGGGCTCTTTTTTCTTCTTCTTCTGTTTCTTCTTGGGCTGTTCCTCGTCGCTGTCGTCCTCGGGCTCGGATTCTTCGCTGCTTTCCTCGCTGGAGGGCTGCATGTATGGGTTGTCATCCCCAGAATCCGAGTCGTCTCCGTCCCCGCCGCCACCTGAACCTGGCCCGAACAATGAGTCTTCATGTTGGGAAGAAGAGCAAGGAGATTTTACTTACCCCCGGCGGCCGTTGAAGCTGCGGCGCTGGCTGTTTTGCGGCGGTCTGCGGGATGATTGGCGGTTTCAGCGTAGAGAATGTCCTCACTGCGCTGCTTATCTTCGACTGCAGCAAGACGCTTCTTGGCCTTTTCATGCTCGAGCTTGGCCAGCGCCTTGGCGGTCACGTCGTCGGCGCGGGCCTGTTGCATTTCGGCAGGGGTACGACGAGACTTCTTTTCGACCCCAGCATTGACGCCGGGGCGAGTAGTCTTGTTTTTATCGCGCGTTTTCAGGCCAGGGTTGGGCATTTCCATGGTGGAGGGAGGAAGCAAAGAGGCACAAGTCCGCAAAAGCGCACGTGTGGCCCGACAAGTATTTGTTCGTTGCTGCGCCACTTATTGCTTAGTTTTCCCCAGCAACTATCCTCCCTTGAAACACCGGTACAACAAATGCCGACTCCACTCACATGTTTTTTTCACTCTTATCACGGTCAGGAACACCGAAATAGATTGTGTAGCTGACGAAGTGCTGCATTTCTCGCTCCTCACTACTCTCCTTTGCTCTTCGATGCTCAAGCGCAAGTCTTTCAAACCTCGCAACATCCCCTGCCTTGCCCCAGGATGCACCCGCTATTTTTCCAACGTCTCGGGGCGGACACAGCATATGAATCGAGATCATGCACCATTTGACACTCGCACGGCAGACGAGGACGTACAAATGGGTTCTCCACCAGGCAGCCGCACATCTTCGGTATTCGGGGGTGGGGATGCGGCAGCGGATGCAACTCCACCGCCCCCACGTCTTGCGACACCACTGCCGCGTCGTGTTATCCGGCTTCATCCGGCTTTGAATGGTAAGGTTCTTTGGACCATCGAGTTGCGCGGCGACTGACTAAATCAAAATTCAGGGCGACCCTGCGACCGTGACGGGAACTTTCTACTCCCAAATACACCTCCACCACCCCCAGCACGTCCACCTGCCGACGATTTCACTCCTTATTCCGGGCGCGACGACTTCGAGCTTGCCGACCTTTTATATCGGCGGGTGCAAATGTCTGCTGGCGCTATCAATGAGCTCATGCAAAATTGGGCTGCGAGACCGGGCGCTCCTGATCCACCCTTCGCTGACCACGAGGACTTGTACAACACTATCGACGTTACCGAAGTGGGGCATGTCCCGTGGGAGTCCTTCACCGTCCGCTATAACCGCCCCATCGCGCCCGACGATGTGACGCCGTGGAAGACACAGGAATATGTTGTCCACTTTCGTGATCCTCGCAAGGTGCTGCAGCAGCAGCTCGCCAACCCGGACTTCAATTCGCAGATGGACTTCGACCCCAAGCAGGTCTTCGTTGATGGTAAACGAGAGTACGAGGACTTCATGTCCGGGAATTGGGCTTGGCGGCAGGCGGTGTGTACCCTCACGGTTTATTTATTCACAGCCGGTCTCATCTTGTGCAGGATATTATCGTTGAAGACCCCACCACGGAAGGGTCGACATTTGTTCCCATCATCCTGGGCAGCGACAAGACAACTGTCTCCGTCGCGACAGGGCAGAATGAGTACTATCCGCTCTACATGTCCAATGGTCTTGTCTACAACGGCGTTGGACGCGCACATCGCAACGCCGTCACACTTATTGGCTTTCTCGCCATTCCCAAAAGTGTGTTATATTTTTTTGACCTCTGCGCTCCTTGTTAATTCGCTTTACAGCGGACCGCGAGAACAAAGATACGGTGGAGTTCCGTACGTTCCGCCGCAACCTTTTCCACGGCTCCCTTCGCCATATCCTCCAGTCTCTCAAGCCCGGCATGACCACGCCGGAAGTGGCATTATTCGCGGACGGCCATTACCGCCGCGTTATTTATGGTCTTGGTCCTTATATCGCGGATTATCCAGAGCAAGTACTGCTGGCCTGTGTCGTGCAAGGATGGTGCGCAAGGTGAGTTCTTAAATTTATTGCGTACCTTCATGGACTGATATCTCGTAGATGTATGGCGTCCAAGGACGATCTCGACGGCCTCAGCGGCCGCCGAACCCAAGTCCACACGGAGACGTTATTTGACGTGTTCGACCATGGCACCATGTGGGACCAATATGGGGTAATTCCCGATGTTCTCGTGCGTGGTTCGCTCTCTCTGTCCCCTACTGTCACTGATTCACTGCATAGCCTTTCACCTGGGACTTTCCGCGGGCGGACATTTATGAACTACTTTCACCCGATCTTTTACATCAAGTAATCAAGGGCACTTTCAAAGACCACCTCGTAACGTGGGTGGGGGAATACCTCGAGAACGAACACGGCAAGGCCGAGGCCAAGAAGATCATGGCCGATATTGACCGACGGTAAGTCATTTCACGATAAAGTCGCCTTTTACTGACAACGACATTTCAGTATCGGCGCCGTTCCTCCTTTTCCTGGGCTGCGTAGATTTCCAGAGGGTCGGGGCTTCAAACAGTGGACGGGGGACGACTCCAAGGCCCTTATGAAGGTGCGTGAATCATGTCCTTTCTCGGAGTGAATGCGCAAACTCATTTCGCATTTTAGGTTTACCTCCCCGCGATTGAAGGGCATGTTCCGCCTCAAATGCTGCGGGCTTTAAGCGCCTCTTTGGATTTTTGTTACCTCGTTCGTCGGAACGTCATTGACGAGACTACACTCCTGGATATTGACGCTGCACTCGCTCGGTACCATCGAGAGCGAGTGATATTTGCTGAATCCGGAGTCGCTGCAAATGGTTTCTGTCTCCCTCGCCAGCACTCCCTCACCCATTATCGCTATCTTATCCAAGAATTTGGCGCTCCGAATGGACTGTGCTCCTCCATAACAGAGTCGAAACATATTAAGGCTGTAAAAGAGCCGTGGCGACGATCGAGTCGTTATGAGGCTCTGATTCAGATGCTCACCATCAACGACCGCCTCGACAAACTTGCTGCCGCTCGGGTGGATTTCACATCATGCGGAATGATGGCTGGACCCGCTGCGCGCCCTCTTCCAGCTCTACATCCCCTCCTCCCCCCTGTACCCGACGACGAAGATGATGATGGCAGTCCTAGTGATGAGCGGAAAATTCTGGGGGAAGTAACTTTGGCAAAAACCCCTGGTACGTCCTCTGCTATATGTTGTACTCTCTCGTTAATTTTTCCCCAGTGCGCAGGTACCCCCGAGACCCCACCATGCTGGCCAATCATCTCAACATCGCCGAGCTCGTCCCTCTCATCCGTCGTTTCCTCTATTTACAACATAATCCCGAACATGATCCCGACATACCTCTTTCCCAAGTTCCTCTCAACGACTGCCCTGATGCTCCGCGTAGCGTCATGACCTTTCCTTCCGCCATCGCCAAATTCTATGCGCCCAGCGATCAGTCGGGGATACGTGGAATGCTCCGTGAGCGCATCCGGGCCGTGCGATCGTGGCGCGGCGGTGCCGCTCGGTACGACTGTGTATTTGTCGAGGGCAACCCCGATCTCCCCGGCTTTCGAGGGCTTCTGGCTGCCCGTGTCCTGCTCTTCATGTCGTTCAAGCACCGCAACATCACGTACCCATGTGCGCTGGTGACTTGGTTTTCGGCAATCGGGGATGAGCCTTGCCCCGACGTCGGCATGTGGATGGTGGAGCCTGACGTTGACCGTCGCGGGAAACGAGTAATGGACATCATTCACGTTGATACCATTTTGCGTGGCGCGCATCTCATTGGTATCTACGGGCATCACTTCGTTCCTCGACACTTCAAATATTCTGATTCGCTAGATAGTTTCAAGGCATTCTACATAAATAAATACGCAGACCATCATGCCCATGAAATCGCGTTCTAGTAGTACTTACTATACCTCTCATTTAATTACCTAGATTAACCTTAATATAACTCAAAACTTGCCGTCTTTCGCATTCACGAGGTCTTTGAGGTCTTCCTGAATCCATTAACTCTGCTGAATCCGAAGACGTTCCAGGAAAGACCCAAGATGTAACATCGTGTGTCTTCCCTGTTCTGCTCTTTCTTGTACTAATTTTGTCCATAGAAACCCACGGGCTTCCTCGAATCACGCCCGTTTGTCGAAACTGTCAAGCCAATGATCAAAAACGGCAATTACAAGATTGTCCGAACGAATGACGGCAAGATAGATTTGTCGTTCCTTCCCGTAGGAGCAATGGTAATGGGCGCAATCGCGGTAAGTCGTCTATCCTAGAAAGGAAATTTAGCTGACAGCTCAGCAGGTTGAGCGGGGCTACAAGCTGCATGCGAACGGGGACAGAGCCACAGCCCCGATCCTCGACTTCTCGGCCACGAACTACGCGACTGCCGCTGCTGGGTACCTCAAGACTATCGAAAACTTGACCGAAAGCCGCTGGACCAGCATTCTCACGGCCTGCGGTGCGACGGCTGCAGCTGCGGAAGCAGCTGCCACCGAGATCCACGACACTCTGGATGGAGAGCGTGAGCACATGTACACTCCCAGCAGCCCGTAAACGGTGCGTGCCTCCCTCCCTCGTTCTCCGCGGTCACGCTAACTTTCCTCCACAGAAAATAAATTCTCGGCGCGCCGCGCACCCTCAAAATGCGTCCTCTATTTTTTTCATATACATTCATAGTCGTTCAGTACTCGTAGCTTTGTCCTCGAGCCAAAATGTGCCCCAAAAAATTGATCTTGTCACCTTGCGAGCTTTTTTGAGCTCATTTATTTAATACCTTGTGAAATTTTCGTCTCAGCTTGCGGTCTTGTGGTCTTGCGAGCTTTTCGGGTCTTTTTCGGTCTTTTTCGGCCGTGTACAAGGTCACAAGATGTTTGTCAAAAGTCTGATGTGGTACAATCTTCCACGAAGCTTCGGTGTTGCGTAAGCTCAAGATTTTTGGGTGCTGAACGAAACTGTTCGCTCCAATGTTGTGCTTGACACTCCCTACGAAGAGGAACATCACAAGAAAGTATATTGATAACCAATGCTTTTTAGAATGAGATGTTGAGCTTATAATTAAACCCTTCTCTCATGGGAATGGATTGTAGTCGTGTACTCCCGAACATGCTCCATTTATCTCGATACCATCGACGTGCTGCGATACTTTCCCGTCGGCGCCAAAGCGGATGAGATCTCCACCATGCAGATCACTGGCGACCAGTAGTTCCCAGCCCATCTTCTGTGGGCCATGATATGGATCCTTGGCGAAGGCCAAAATATGGTCCTGGACGGACTGACTGACCTCGACTTCGAAGCTAGTGGTGTTCGCTATGCCATCTAGAAGCCCATACGTCCCAAAGGTTATCGGCAGGTCGCTGGCATGGCACGCGCCGAGCCACTTGTAGTAGTTCAAATTGGGAAACGTGCCCGCATACTGGAAGCGGAAGACGGGCACCCCCATCCGGTTCCGATACACGGTCGAGTTCAGGATCTGACACATCCTTGCAATGTCCTTGGCAGTGACCGCCGGCTGGTACGGGCCCGCGGTTAGGTTTTGTACCGGATACGCAACCATCGTCGACGCCTCGTTGGCGGTCGTCGAGATGATGACCGGCGCGCGCGATTAGGCCTGCCTCGGACCGCGCATTGTAGTCGGCGAACATGATGCGATCATCGGGAATCCCGTTGAAAAATAGCGCGGGCGTCGCGCCCCGATCGCCATACTGTCCGATGAAGTTCACGATCTGCGCGAACGGCACCTGGCGCATGCAGTCGAGCTCCGCCGCGCCGTCGCCATCGTCATCGCCGCATGGGGCCTCGCACCCAAAGTGGCGCGCTACGAAGCTGAAGTTGGAATACAACGGATCCTTGGGCGGCGAGTAACTGAAGACCGACCCTGATTGCAGGAAGTAGGCTTGGGCGATAGGATCCTGGTAGAAAGCATAGGCATGGATATCCGCAGCGATGGACCCAGCTGACTGTCCCCACATCATGATGCGGCCTGGGTCACAGCCGAAGGCCGCAATGTTGTCGCGGACCCATTCGAGCGCGGCGCGCTGGTCGAGGATGCCGAGGTTCTGGTGGCCATCCGCCAGCCCGCGGGCATAGGGGAACCCGAAGATGGTGAGGCGATAGTTGATGGTGACGACAATGTGCGACTGCGACCGCTCGACCCACGACGGCGGCAGCTGCCACGGGATATCGACGCCGCCGATCCAAAAGCCGCCTCCTGTGATGAAGAAGAGGACGGGTAGCCCGGCGTCGGGCGGTGGCAGCGCAGTCGTCGGCGTCCACACGGCGAGGTACAAGCAGTCCTCGGACGTTGCCTCGCCCACCAGCCCCGACGAGTCATTCTGGTTGCCGTTGTAGATTAGGTTTCCCTTGGTCAGGTTCTGGTTATAGATTGAGGTCACCCCCGTCACGAACTGCGGACACGACGGCGGGAACCGCGTCGCATAGTGATGCTCACTCGGCGGCGACGACAGCTTCTGCGGCGGCAGCCAGCGGCGCGACAGCACCGGCGGCTTCGCGAAAGGGATGGTGCGGAATTGGCGGGTTCTCGGAAACTGGGGATCGATGAGCCCTGTGTAGGTGCCCGTGGACGTTTGGACGGTGAGATTGTCCGAGCCCGGGCACTGGGCTTTGAGACCGAGGGCCAGCGCAAAGAGAGACAGGATCACGAGCTTCATGTTGCGCAGGTTGCGGACGTTGTTGCTCCCAAAGTGCTTCAATCAGCCGTCTCTTTACATGATGTCCTTATCTACCGTCACGACTGAGCCAATGAAATCATCCTTTTAACGCTGACATCAAAACAAAAAATCAAACCATCATCCTTGTCGTGAGTTTGATACCCTCTTGTTACAATGATGAGCATAACAGCCTAGAACATGTCCCAATTGAATTTCCTTGACCACAATCAGCTTTCCATCTGCTGTCCAAACTGTAGAATACAAACACAGAAATCAAAGCGCCAGAAACCAAAAGATGTACGGCGGCTGTCAGAGTCGAATGCAGGAATGTTCACCGTGAGAGCCAGAACAGAACACTGCGGTCATAAACATGAGAGATCGACGTGGACACGCTGCAGCGGGTTAAAAGCAGCAGAGAGCTACAGATGGAATCGTCCTGTACACTCGAAAGTAGTCAACGAGAAATGAAGACATCGGGAGCCAGCGTGTGCGCTCATGCTCGGGAAACCCACACGACGCGCCTGGGAGCGTGGTCTCGGCAGACAGAAGGCAATTCGCAGTCCAGCAAGCGTGTAGTACCGGCATAGACAGATTGCCCGAACACAATGGATGAGCATCGATATCGTGCAGTCCACGTACCTTGAAGAGCGCGGGATAGTGAAGCACGAGCGGAATAGATACAGTTAGAACGAATTCGGCATACTAGCGGGCTGCGGGGGTCACGAACAGCGAACGAGCTGAGTTGGTGATGGAGGGGAGCAAGAGAGCGCAGCCCGGATCAAAAGACACAGCCACGCCGCGCTTTGTGTGTGACTCTTACGCAACAGCACGGTCACAACCAAACCACGAGGAGCTCTAGTGACTAGTCTCTCTAGACAGACTATCCACTCGTAACCTCGTTCTGTAGAGGTTTTCGTCGTTCGCAGCAGATCTCGCAGCTCAAAAGTGACCAACCGTGCCTTCTGTCAAGTCTACGTCCGCAATCTACCCTGTGCGTCCCGGTAAGCGCAGCTTGTGTGCACAAAGCTCCCAAATGCCTGAGCCGAGCCACCAAATCCGTCTTCGAGTTTTTTCTCGGGCACGGTTTGGGCTCTTCGCCGTTTCTGTGTATTTTATTGGTATATTACATCTCTGACCCCTTTCGATCTGACTCACTCCGGAACCTTTCGAAACGAGACAGGAGTGCTGCATCGCTTGGACTCGAGCTCCCACACTACCAATGATGCTCCCTCCCGAAATCATCGATAAAATTCTCGGTCTAATACACTCCAATTCTACTCTACGAACTTGCAGCCTCGTCTCTCGGAGCTGGCTTCCCGCAAGCCGAGCACGCCTCCACAGCTCCCTCTCAATCTCAAAATCCGACATACGACGACTCGTCGACCTTCTGAAAAGTCCAGAAAACACATTCACCCTTATCGTGCGCATCCTCGAGTTGGACACGGATCCCGATGATTCTGCTCTCAACGAACGCCTCCCGTTGCTCTTCGCACGCCTGTATACCTTCACATACCTGAAAACACTTGTACTGTGCGGGGTGCAGCTCTACTGTGACTTCAAATTCCCCCTCGTCCCGAGCGTCGTCAGTATGGAACTCACCGCCGTCCGAGTACACTCGCTCCCCATCTTCACCTCCTTCTTATCGCACTTCCCCAATCTGAACCATCTCAAAATCAGCCGCACTCCCGTCGGTCCTGGAACGAGCTTCCAAATCGATGCGCCGCACCCGCGGCTGGCGCTGAACACGCTCTCAATCGACGTTTCTAACATCGGTGCTGCGCTCGCGTGGCTCGCATCCTCTGCGACGGCGCCCATAGTGCAGACGCTCGATATCTCCTCGATGCAGTGCCCGCCCACATACGCGATCAACCAGCGCATCTCGGCCTATCTACGCTGGCTCGGCCCCCGGCTCACGCATTTTTGCATCACCCTCTGTATGTTTCCTCCTCTCCTCCCTTTTCCCCAAGTCTAACCGGCATCAGCATCGTTCACGGGCCCTCTCGACTTCTCCGCCAACTCATCACTCTCGTCGCTCACCGTACATGACGCGCTCTGTCTCACTCCCGACCCCAGATCTTCTGCCTCCTCTTCCTCTTCGCAGTGGGTAGTGCATATCGCACCCACCGTCCCCTCCTTCCTCTCCCTGTTCAACAATACTTCTACCCTCACAACACTCACCTTTACTATTTCAACCAGCCCGCTCACCGCATAGACGACCTCGCGCAAGGTCTGTCCAAGTTGCAGCTGAAGATCCTGCGCTTGCAGTTGGAGGGTAACCGCCGCGCAGATGCACGGGATGCGGTGAGGAGGACATTTGTTGACCGTCTCCCGCCTGCGGTGGCGGGCCTTGTCCGATTTGTTGATGGGGACAAAATGTGACCCGTGTACGCGGTGTTAACTTGACGACAGTGTATTCGGAGTTAAGTGGCACAAACAGCCGAATTGGTGTACGAACATGCTCTTTCCTTCAATTCGAGATGATTCGTGAGTGCAAATATGGTCCATGATCCTGTGCCTGACCATCTCTGAATTCGACACTGACGACTACATATTCGTCCCAATGAAATAGAGTGTTTGGCTTCCATTGCACATGTACGACCCTTCCTTGAAGTATTTCGCGCATCTGTTCTACACATGGGTTCGCTCTCGACAAGCTTCCCCCGCTCAATTTCACAAACTCGCACCATGGTTCAATGTTACACCCCGTTTTCCTGATATCGCGATAAATACTTTCGGTTCACTTCACACTTGACGCCAGTTTTTTTTGAATGTTCAAGCAATCCTTATTATGTTTTGGGAGGCGATGCAGCCGAGCGGCTAGAAACTCGAATGCCGTAAACCCTCTTGACAGTCAGATAGACGCCCAGGCTTCTCCTCCTGCTATGTCGCTCGACGTGGCCCTGGATGTTATTCTGGGAATTACGCCAGTCCCCGGCCTCTCTGCTGCGTTCACTCTACTTAAGTTCATCATCTCCGCCGTCGAGGAACTTCAAGCATGCAGGAAGCAACTCGGTGTCCTTGCACAAACCCTCGGACAGCTTCTGGCAACATTGCAGACTGAGTTTCAGTCGGGCAGGCTCATCGTATCGTCTTGTGTGAGACCCTTGACAGAGCTCAAGAAGCGAGAGTCTTTCTTATTGTTGAAGCACGATCTAATTGGTTTCGCAGTCTACTGGAAGATGTCCACCGATTTGTGAGGACAGAGCAAGACCGCGGCTTTCTAAAGGCGTTACTGAATAGAGAGTCGGTTGTTACTTCGATTGAAGCCTTCTACCGTCGCATAGGGGCGGCGGTGAACAACTTCCAGGTGCGTAATTGACTGGAGATCGTACACGACCAGCTTTACTGAAGTGTGGCTCAGATCACAGCCCTGCTGAACATTAATCATATGCTTCGCCACAATGAGAGTGCGCGATGTGAGGACATGGACGCATTAAACATGCGTTTCAGTGCTCTGGAAATTAGTCAGACAGAGCTGAGGCGTGCCCTTGGTCTGTGCTCCTCATCTGCAATGTATCTGTCTGACCCATATCGTATCCTCCATTGCAGAAATCAACCAAAACAATATCTTGGCCATGATGGTTTCTATTGAACGGCGTCTGGACCGGCACAATCGGAATGACACGGAACACGGATTTTATTCGCATGCCCTCCATTATCTCAGATCCACCAGCGGAAAGATGATCAAGCTTGAGGACTGGATGATTTCGGCGTTCGATGTAGACTATGGGCCCGAAATTGGTGCCGGTGGATTGTGAGTTCGCGAAACTTGTGTGGCGCTCTTGTGTCTCATATTCCCCAGTGGGACCGTTTTCCAAGGAACCTCGAATCGGACCGAAGTGGCCATCAAGGTCGTCCACAATGCTTGAGGTGTATGCGCAAATTCTGTGGTGAGGGCTTTAATGCTGTTCTCATATTCTTGAAATAAAACCCTACAAAGTTTGTTTAAACAATTTGCGTCTCAACGTAAAACCCTGTTTAAGCAATGATTTATTTAACGGTGTTCATCACCGAGGAGAACATTAGGATGAGGGGTTTAAACCTTGGGACTGAAAAACGGGGTTTAATCAGTGTTTGGATCGAAGTGGGATCAAAGAGAATTTAAAGAATGTTCAAACACTGATTAAATACTGTTCAATGGGACAAATGTAAGAATTGGAGGCACCCAGGGGAGTTGAACTTCGGACCTCCCGGTTTCTCCGCAAATGGAAGGGAGATATCAATAACCAGTACACCATGCAACTGATGTAAAGGGGTGGAGTATTACAGCCTTACTCATGTCTGATTTGAAAACAAGAATGGCTGTTTTAAATCTCAACAAGTGTCGTTGTATTGCTTCCGAACTGTGGACTGAATTCTTTTCAATATCATGTAACCATAGTATGTATCGAAAGAGAGCATGGCAAAGTACTTCCAATACTTCAGTGCCTTTCTGTATGCAACCCCCGTAACAGACAAGGAAATTCAACGACTTGATGCTCGAGTTACTGACTACAGATGAAAGACAAACTGATGTCCCCTTGCAATTTTGGATGCTTTGAATGCATTGAAGGGAATTAGCATGTGAGAGCTTCTGAAGTGACCTTGAACTGCTTAAATATCACGGCTGCTCAAGGTGCGATGGACTTGTACTTTGAAAGAGTAACCTTGCCTGTTTTATGTTCTTCAATGCATTTGTGCACCTGTTTGGTAATGGTCCCATAGCTCAGTTGGATCTTACTTCACTGCTCATGAATTGTGTACTCAACTGGTGTGTGTTCGAATCCCACCATGGGTTTTCCTTTTGCTTCATGTTTTCAACCTGGTTTGAACCAGGATTAAGTAAATCATTGCTTGAACAGGGTTTTATGTTGAGACGCCGATTGTTTAAACAAACTTTGTAGGGTTACTGAGTGGAGGTATGTCAATGTCCCATTGTCTCCACCCTAACTAACATTTATCTCAAGGGCCTGGGGGCGCTTCGCAGACGATTCATACCTCCGCTCCACACGATCTCAACCTTGAGAAATTTGATGCCGTCCATACACCTGTCCCACTCGCAGAGAGTAAGTGAAAATAAGTGCAAGTCTTTGTATGTTTTGACGATATGGCAGTTCATTCCGGTGCTCCAATTATCCCAAATACTACCAGCAATGGGTACACTTCACGGTTTAACCTAGGGTGACGCCCGTACTAATTGGATGAACTTCAGCCCAACGGAAACTGGTGAAACAGTAGCACCTCAGGATATTGTGCAGAATTTGAAATGCTCCAAGCAAGTGCTCTGCTCCCTGTCTTGGAAGTTATTGTACTTATGTTCTTTACTAGCCCCGACGATCACTCGGAGATTGTGAAGCCCCGCAAAAAAAAATCCAAGTAAGCGGCATTTTGCGATCTCTACGTGCAATATCCTCAGCATCTTGTAATTTGGGGCGATGAAAATCAGGCCTCAGAGCCCGAAAATCCTCTGGTGTAAGTCCTGTTTCCTCACCACTTGTGTAAACTAATATGTGGTCATCGGCAGAAATGGCCACCGACAGCCACGCAAGGGCCGCAAATCTGCCGTGGCCTCCGTGAGCAGCGCACCGCAAAGATCAATGTGTCAACCGGCAGTCAAAGTGTCTGCAGGAGATGTCGAGAAGCAAGGTGGGAAGCCCGTTCAGCGCCGAAGAACTCTGTGAGTGCTTGCAATGTTATGGGTGTTCAATCCTTGATTTTCCGATAGAGGCTTTGTCTATAGCGATGAGGAGTCGGACAGGTTTAACGAAGATTGAATTGGTAACTCCTGTTATTATCTACCACCCTCGCAAACTGAAACATTCCTTCGAAGCTCAAGTTCTCCTTTCAAGCAGCGTCCAGAAGACACCCAACTCAAGTGTTATTTCTACTTCAACTCGTTTCATTCGCCATTGCCGACCTGTGGTCGTTGGCATTCATCCGGTGTTTAATCCATGTTCATCAATCTGTTCTACCACACCTCATTGAATTCCTCCTCATCGAGCTTCCTTTGTGTCGTTGGTATTATTCTGGTCTTCAATCCATGTTCATCTGTCTGTTTCATCCCTTGACCAGTCTCGGAGCCGTATATAAACACCCAGTTCAATCCTGCTCAATAAATTAATGAACTATGAACTGTGTGTCCCTGGTTGATTGATGCAAATCATTCTGAACCGTCGTGAAGTTGGTTTAATGATCATTAATTGTGCTCAATTGAGCATTCATCAAGCACCTCTGACGTAGGGGTGTACCGTAATTTTCCGTATGATAGGGCATATGAGGTACAGCTGGGCTCTACAGTTCACCTCTATTTCAGTGGTCAAATGGCCTACTTGGTATCTCCTTGTCACGCACCAGTTAGTCGAACTCAAAAGGTCTTGGGTTCGATGCTGCCTGCACCCCTTTTTTGAGCTGAGGCCACAGTCCATCACCCTGATTGAACTTTGAACCGGATTAAACACAACCCCTGTTCAAACATCTGCCCACCACCAAGCTACTGACCGCATTAATCGGGATTTGATAATCCCTGCTTTCAACCCGGATTACTATCTCAAAGCCCAATGATTAAACCAAGCTCCTAGGGTTGCTGTGTTTGGAGATCTCGTCTTCGAGGCTTCGAGTCCGGATCGCCTGCCTTCACCGGTGTGCTCGTACGCACCATTCATGGGAAGTGACCCACAGAGCGGGGAGCTGGAGCGGCCGATGTTGTGCATGAGAGTTGGCTTTTCAAACGAGTTGGCAAAAAATTGATTGAGGTATGAGAATACGTTGTGCACGCCCGTTCATGATACCCAAAGGTTGGGCGACGTCCCGGTACTCGAGCTGTGAGATGAATGATGCGATGATACGAATATAGGCGAGTATTCGCCGGGAGTTTACCCTTCGATTGCGCCGTTGAGGAAATTCAGCCCCCAGAGCCTGTGGCGGGTCAGAATAAATCACAGTGGAGAGGGCAGATTGAAGGTGGAGCGGAGATCTGAAAGGAAGGTGAATAACCAAAGAGTGTCCCCAAGTCAAGTGGTGGGAAGGAGGGGTGGTGATGCACTTCCGGCACACGCCCTGAAGGAAAAGCTCTCCCTCGCTCACGCCGTTGCCTTACGCACCGATGTCCGACCACATACTGGGAGGACGGCAGTTAGTATGTTTTTGTAAATCGAAATCTACAAGAGCGGCCGCATCGACGATGTGATGAGACGAAATAACCATACCTTACGGCACGGATCCGGACGGCATTGGTAGACACACCCAATTGAGTCCGGCGCAACGTCCGCCTCCGACCGTGTGAAACATAGAGGGGAAACATGCAGGACGTTATAACTAACTGCGCCAAGAAATTGCTACAACTCAACAGAAAGGGGGGGAATAAATGAAGCAATTGAAACACAAACGGAACGAGAAGAGATTTCCAGAGAATCGGAGACTCACGATGAATGCGTTGTAAGCTCCATTTTGGCACGCATCAGCGTCACAAGGTCCCACTCATCCGCGCAGAGGGTAAAGCTGGAAGCTGGAAGAGAGCAGGTGCGATGATAAAAAAAAGTTACACACAAGGTTCCAGGACCAACGTTGTTGGCGCGGGCGCCAGAGCCAAAAGGGGTCCGTAAGCCCAAATATAATGTTGATGAGTTTGAGGAGCACGGGTGAAGACAGTACAGTATCTGCCAAATAGGTTCTTGAAAATAAAGCTCACCCCGCTGGCCATCACAGCGCCCACATGTGATTTGCCACTTCCTGGGCCATCGCCGCCGGAATTTACTAAGCCCGAAGTGGTAGGACACCCCGCGGCTGGCGTGTGGTGGATTCTTGATCACCACGAAGTAGAGCAGGAGCACAACGGACGACGAGCAAGGCTGGCAGCATGCCAAATCCTATTAGCCGGCGCTTTTTCGCCGGACTGCGGGTGCCATATGCACGGTCTGAAAGAACACCAGGTAGATGGGGAGAATTTAGTTTATTTGTGTGGGGAAGATGGGAGAAGTACACCACCGAATCGCAGCAATGTTTGATTGAGAGTGACGCGATCATCAACTGACAACAACAGCACCATGTCGAGACAACATCAGCCAATGTTCGCCTGACGGGTCGGAGCTAAATTAGGTGACGGTCAATAAACCCACAGTCAGGGGGATATTGCCAACCAGTGTTTGAGCAATCCCTAGTGTAATGTCTGTATGAGTCAAGCAAGCAATGTTCCAATGATCCTGGCAGAATGTTGCCAAATGATATGCTTGATGTTTGCTCGCCGAGCAAACATCAAGCATATCAAACGTCGGCGACGTTTTGACACCATCGTCCGGGGATCAAGCTCTCATCCAGAGATTGTTGTTGTCGTTCATCGTAGAACCAGATACTGATATTGGTATGAAATAATATTCAATTCTAATGATGATACAATATACACGAGTGGCTGATCCTACGCGCGTGCAGGCCGCTGTCCCTGCATAAAATGCCCCGATTCACCACACCCCAAGTGCACGGGTTCGACGATGCTCGCAGTGCACGGCGCGATGTTGGTGGTTTCCACCTATTAGATATTGTGTTCAGTAAGCACATTTAACAGCTTGGACAGTGTCCTCTTACCTTGATGAAAAACCCTTGGTATTTGACGTGTTAGCAATGTGCATACCCGGAGATGAAAGCCTACGAATAAAAATGCATGGTCAATCAGAGGTATGGGATAGAAACAAGAGGACACGAACCTTCAACAATGAAGGAGGCGCCGCCAGGTTGCGTGCGGGCTGCGTGCAGACGGGAACACTAGACAAATGCATATTCAAATGAAGGTATGGGAAGGAGAGGAGAGGGAACGAACCATTAATGTTAAAGAAGGCACTGCCATGCGCCGACAAGTTCATGTGCTATATGGACACGGGTTAATAGTGAAGTACGAGAGCTAATACGGAAGAACATGCCTGCTCATTCAAGATACACACACAAAAGAGGCCAGAAGGAACTAGAGGTACACACCCTTAGAATACGGATCATACGGAAGGGGAGTCTGCATACCTTGAATAATGCGAACAGTAATCTGCAGTAACCTGATGATGGGCGAGCTTGTTAATGAGCCAAATGGGGCAGGGAGGGAGTCCTTGAGGACTCACTGTCGTTCCGGGGTAAGTTTTGGGACAGGGGAAGACTTGGGATAGCAAGGGCCGACAAAGACCAGATCAGTGTTCAGCGAACTCTTGAAAACGGCGGTAAAACCCACAGAACTGTTACTCCGATGCAAAGGCACTGCTCAATGCGAAAATCTGGAGTGCCGCGCTGACCGCGCTCCCGGGAAGGCTCAAGGCAATTCAAGTTCTTTCAAACGAGGCCAGGCCCGACGAACGATACTCTGCATCTGACAAGAGCGATTATTTTACCTGCAGGTTTTGTGATGAGATGGAAAATATACACATGTCGAATCCAAAGCGCGGGAGGGTTGCAGCAACAGAGAAGGCAGAGAAGAGGGTTCAGTGGAAGTCGCAAACTTGTGTTGGGTCATGTTTGGCTGCAGGAGGCGCACAGACCAGATTGCGATAAATCATGAAGACACTAAGATATTTACAAGGACCCATAGAGAAAAAATATAGGGAACTAAAGTAGTGAGTGTTTGCCATTTTGGCCAGGTCAGAATGAGACCTTCATTTTTACACGTCCTCGTGAAGCTTGGTGAGCCAATCCTCCATATCCTGCAACTCGGTAATGGGGATCACGCTATCGGGCGGGCCATAGGTTTCCTTGTCAGTTTCATAGTTCTTGTTCATGAGGCTGGGGAATATTGAGCTGATATTTGTCTTTCAAAATTAATAGCTTACATTCGGAACATTTCTTTGGTCGGGGTGACTTTGCGATACAGTGCCAGTTTGGTGTCGACTGCTTTCCAGAACTTGGCATCTTCGTTCTTGCCAGTGCTCTTGTCCTTGGATTCCCAGGCACAGAGACGCTACAAAAATGTCAGAGAAGTTATTAAGAATCAGACATGGGACCACAAACTATGAACACGATCCGTTGGTATAAATTGGCCGTGGCTTTTGTCGGTGCACTACCAATGCAAGCCTGGGTAAGGGTCGCAATGTCCTTCCCAATTTTCGTGTTTTCTTTGTCTAAATCATTGGACTTCGCGTCAATTAAAGCATTGAAAACCTGAGGGAAATGACCAGTGAGTGTGGAAGTGTTGGCAGAGGCATGACTTACACAAGTCTTCACATGGCAGCGCCATTCAGTAAGTCCCTTCTGGACAATGGCCTTCACAACCTCGCAGCACCCGGTTTACCTGGTAGGAGGAAGCTCGCTGATCCCAAGAGCTCGCCTGACAGCCTGGGGAAACGTAGTATCAGAGAAGCACGATGAGCACTGCAACTGCCAGCTTACGATGATGTTAGCTGCAATGGATGGGCCGGTCTCCAGGTCACGATAGCATTTCAAGTCCGGAGACAAGATGGTGGCGTGTGCAAAGTCGAGACATGTTTTCTGTGATCGGAATGAGCCCATGTACCCAAATCACCCACCTGGAATGTACCAGATAGCTTGTACTTTTTCGTTGTGGTCCGCCCAGATTAATGTTAGCTTGTCACGGTTTTCAAGAGCCACAAGATACGCCTGATAGGCATGCTTCATGGGGTGAATCGTCTAAATGTGGACTGTAAGTTTCGCGTGTCTCACAATGGGGTTAAATGAGACCATAGTACCTTCAGAAAAGCCTCGGCATCCGCTTCAGACTGAGCAGATAAGTTCTTGGCGCGCTTCAAAGCCCAGCCCTCCTCCAATGTGTAAGGCCCTGAGAAAGGGCCACCGATACTGGAAGGAAACCCGGCTGCGTCGTCATCCATGTTGGCACGCGTGTGAACAGTACCACGGGGGGGGAGAAGACACGTCGCGTCCATCAGGTGATGGAGAAAGACGCATCAAAGTCGCGAGTTCAGCTCGACGAGCCTGTTCTGCCGCAAGCATCTCTTGAAGATGCTGCATCTCGTCCAGGGGAGCGCGTTCGGTATCGGAGGTCATTTGAGGTCAAGGTCAAGAGCAGGTTTTTTAAAGTCCGACGCGACTCGAATTTTTATAAGTCACAGAAAGTGTCAATGCCCAATGGAGACACCGTTGATGGCGCAACTGCGATCTTCTTCTCCCCGCGCACGACTCGACGCGTCATTAATATTATGGCGGGCAAACGCGGCACCAGGCCCGAGGACTTTGGGCCGGGTACATGCCTTTAATTTCATATAACCCATAGTGTGCTAAACAGATTATAATTCATCAGACTAGCATCCAAGATTTAATTACTGGGAAGGTTTGCTGTCGGGTCTGTAAAGATGCATCCGGAGACTGTACATGGATGCTCCGAAATTCTTCGAAAAAACACCTGTTGTCAAAAGCCCATTTTGACGTTGTTCAGAGGGCGCTGGAAGCTGCCCAATCTGCCGATGCCATGAATGCTCATTATCGCGAAATTTATAGCATGGGCAGCACCTCCCTTTGGACACCAGCTCTTCCGGCCAGTCAGGCTCACCGAGCTCATTTTCGTCCCATCCTGGATGAAGATACCAACGGGATTGGTGCGGAGGATTTCGAAATGGGTGACCTCAGCTTCATGGTCCCCGATGTCACTGACGAAGACTTGACACGAGCGAATAATGCCAAGATCTTCCAGCGGGAAATTGAGCAATTGATGCTCCAGCACCTTGAGGAGGAGTTCGACGGTGGAGACGACGAGACAATCCCGAATTTGACCCAAGAGATGCGCGAGAATGGCAAGTGGAAGTTTCAAATGATGTATGCATTCTAACGAGTACTTTCAGAGTTACTTCTGCCAAATCCAGAGGACGAGATGAATGAGCACTTCACTGGTGTTCCGGCAAGCCATAATTATGCACCATATGGCAACAAAACTGTAGGTGGTCTCAGAACTGCTGAGCGGGGACTCGGATTCACGAAATACCTGTGCAGATGTGTTATCTTGACATACTGGACAATCTTCCTCGCCTCCGCCTCTCCTCCAGCCAGTTCAAGATGATCTTGTGGATGATGAAAGAGTGCGGCGCACAAGATGTGCCATCTTTCAATGCTTTCCGCTCAATGCAGAAGCATATCCGTGAAACCACAGGAGTTCGGAGCGAGCCACACAAGTCTGATCTCGGAAACCTCTTTTACGTCAACGACGTCCGCGACTTAATTGCCAAGGTAGGCAGTATTCTTCGCGCTGTTTGCTCATACCAACCTGAGTGGACCATTGGCAGGACTTTCAAATCCAGAAGTCACCCCGCATATCCAGAAATACCCTGAAGATGTCGCCGGTGGTCCTATCTCCGAAATTTGGCAGGTCAAGGACAGGCGATGGCACGACATACCCCTTGACGAGCTTGCTCCATCCATCCTCATCGCCAACAAACACTTCTATATCCACGAGATCGCAGAGCTCTCTGACAGCCGCTGGATCATCCCTGCACTGTGGATCATGTTTCGGGGGAAAGTATATGCAGACTGTCATTTGGTAGAAATAAATGTGCATCGCTCATGCTTTCCTTTCGAAAATGGCTCCCCTTATTTTTTTACATAGGTCGGGACCTCTGGAGTTCAGTCCGTGCAGCCTGAGATTGTCAGAATCTCATTGGATGAATTCCGGTTTAATCACGAAGATCTTGTAAGACACAGGCTCGGTGTTACTATACATTTCTCCGGTACGGTATCTTGCTCGTCGATGCAGTCGGACACTTACATCAATAATCCATAGAGGCATGCAAGGAATATGCTGTCAAAATTCCAAATCAGTTTCACGCAATTGATAACGGAGAGGACTTGTTTACGGTGTGGGTCCCTCTCTGGGCAGATGACGTCTCGGGTGCCCGAAGCAAACAGTATCAAAAACATATCAATGTGTATGCTTCCAATGCAAACCTACCGGGTCAACTTTTGCAGCAAGAATATTTTGTCCGCTTTGTTTCTACCTCCCCGCATGCAGGCGCTCTAGAGCAACTAAAGGTAGTGGTCAACCAAGTCAAGTGAGTCAATCTTAATTTGTCCTGCTCTCTTCTTATGGACTCTCAGAGAAACCCATAAAGAACCAGTCAGAACCTACAACGCCGAGACCTCACGCCCATGCGGCATTCAATTAAATGTACCCGATGCACCAGCAGATAACCTGCAGCAAGCCGAGGAAGCCTCTCACATCGGGCACCAAGGCAATTATTTCTGTCGGCATTGTAAAGTGGGTGGAACAAACGAGGAAAAAGAATGTCCGGATGGGTACCATTCTTTTTACGAGGTAAGTCTTGTCACAATTCTCGTGCTCGGACTCTTATTATCTATTTACTCCCATGACAGACCGGCCAGCCGCAGAATGTGGAAGAAATTCGCAGCTGTATTCTCACTCAAATACAGCTCGCCACGTATGGGGTTGCTGCTCGTGTCGATGCTCTCCAGACTGCCTTGGGGACCAAAGATAAAATTGCGCAGCATTGGATCGAAATTTTGATTCAGAAATCCCGCGAGATGCAGGCCAAAACTCCCGGACGCCTCGTTGACGACATTTCGACAGAGCTTTTGATTTGGTTGGCCGAGCAAACAGATCAGCCCTACAATCCTTTACTGGATCTCCATTGTATGGCTTCGAATTAGCACTCTATCTGAGATTTACGTGCTCTTCAGATTTCGACCCGTCGCAAGATACCCTAGTGGAAATACTGCACACGATCCTGCTCGGAAACGCCAAGTATACGTGGTACGAGCTGCACCATAATTGGACTGCTGTACAGCAGAATATAGACTGCTGCGGAGGGGTCGGGAGCTCAAGCAAAGGGGTTGGGGGCTCAAAAACGACCGCGTCTTTCAATTGAATAGCAGACCCAGATGTATTTTCTACAGCAATACATTTAATCATATAGAATCATGTACATCTTGTACCAGTGCCCCCTTGGCAGTGTTGCGACGAAGCTTTCTGACCCATAGAATGGTCCGAAGGCGCTTGGTATGTGCTGCCCAACCAGCTGTAAGCTGACAATGCGCGATGTCTCGGTTCCGGTGGCTCAAGATGACAGGCCCGAACATGTCCTGTGAACATCCTGTTAGTGACAAAACCCTGCTTTTGAGAGCGTGGACTCACTGTCCGCCCGATATCATTTGACCCATTTCCCTTCGTCTCCAACTGGACGCAGCATTCAGACACTGGGATCGGAGGCCACCACAATGTTTTTAGAGGCAGTTTCAAAGGGAACAAGTGCTCGTATTGCGAGCCATCGCCCACGCTTGCTGAAAGCCTGATACTGCCAGTGTCGGACGTGGTGTCGGTCCCGTAGTCGAGACCGTAGAGATTATAAACGGGCACAGGCGGGGGTGGACTCTCCGAGACGGTGTCGGATGGGTCTGCAATGCGGGCAGTTTTACAAGGCAGTGGTGGTGGTGGTGGACTCGGGGTCGGCGTCCGCAAGGCAGCTGCGATGAGCTGTGAAGCATGGGAGGAGTCCGACGGTGTTGGGCAATAGCAGCTCATGCTGGCCCGCAGGGTGTGATTGTCGACGCGAGGGAGCAAGAATAACTTGAATTCGGACTTGGCCATAGAAATCATGCGGACCCATTGCATGTCAGCCAGGTATCTAGAAATATGTAGCGCCAACACAGTGGGGGATGTCGTGGAAGGGTTGGAGTGCAACACCAGCTGGGTCTGATTCGAGACGCTCGCCTGAGATGGGGTCGACGTGGTGATAACATGTGAAGAGAATGTACTGGTGACGCGTGATGGAAATGATGTACCGACGTTGGCGCGGTTGTCGCCACAGCCTTGGGCCTTCCAATGCTAACACGAGCTCACAACTTGGGGGTAGAGGGCCGTGGCTGCGCCCGGCAGGATCTCGTACTTATCTTTTTTCCCATCATGCCGATTACGCCGCTTAGTAAGCTGGTCATCCCAAATCCACCTGGACATACAGTGATACACGACAAACCCGGAACACCCAAATGATTGATGTGATTTCGATGAGGCCCAGGCAGACCAGGCCGTGTATTCACTTTGGCAGGTCCAGGGCAATATTGAAAATTTGCTGGGGACTTGGAAGGAGGTATATACTAGACTTATTAATGTTCGTACCCTCTGAATGAGCGGCATGGGACGCGACGATCTTAGCCGAGTCATGCCTGCCATATTCGGTTACACCAGGGAAAAGAGACAGAAGTAAATAAAAACAGCACAGCCCTAGGCCACACAGCCACTAAAGGGGTAAGGAAAAAGTGAACGAAGTATAGGGACAGCCACTAAAGAAGTCAGACACAGCCACTAAGGAGACTATCTTAAAAAATCGGAGACAAGGAAAATAGGGAGACTTTTAGCCCCTCGGAGGAGTGAAAGGAACGAGTATTATGTAAACATAAGTACTCGTAACAGTATTCATGAAACGATTTCATCAGATATTTTCTAAGCAGTCTACGTTTCAATCAAATCTACATTTCGACTGGTTGGTGGTGTACTGGAGGAGTAGATACGACGTTGTCAAGGGGAGGCAATGATGGCATCTTAACTTGATCCGCCACCTGCCAAGATATGCCAAGCCGAGGATCCTATTTTTGCGCGCGGTTGCGATTGAGTTGCCACAGGGTTGCCACTCGTTATTCTGCAGTGCAAAGTTTGCAGAGAAGAAAGACGCGACTGGTTACAACATTGCGCAGGTACGGCGACCATTTTCTTTCGGTTTATATGGGATATTGGAAAATGGAGCCAAAGCGGGATTTGTTCGGGATTTGCGCTGATTTGCCCTGGGTCCAAATATAAATAAATCATCTACCTTCCATCAACTGATCGGCCATTTGCCATTTGTCTAATCCCAGGCTTGCGTCCCCCAAGGTTCAAGTCCACCTCGTCGTTCACTGGGCCACCGGAATTCATTCTCCGTCTCAATGATGTTTCAAGATTGATACTTGATCGTCCTGTCATTGCCACATCGACAACGATAGTGATGTGCGGGTACCGTTGTTTCGGGTGTGCATAAATACCCTCCACGTCAGCTCCTACTCGCGAGTCGAGACCCGTCGAGACCCACCTTTCCCATCAAGTCTCTCCATAGCTGGACTATCCATTCGTTTACTTTCTATTCACGTGAAAACACAGTTCAAAAACCCGCAATGCCTGCAATCCTCTTCACCTTCCTGCTGATCCTGCAAGTGCTCCAGTCCGCGCTCGGCGATGGTGCGCATTTCTCCACAAGCTTGCCTAGCTATGCCCATCCGTTGTTACAGTATCTCTCGCGCTCCTCGTGCCTGCCATCACCAAAGGCGACCAAGTCGACGCCACTCAAAAATTCCTCGAAGGCGCCATCCCCTTGGTCCAGGCCGAGCCCGGGACGATCCAGTGGTATGGCATCAAATTTACCGACATCGACCCTCCAACATTCGCCATCTTCGATACGTTCAACTCCGAGGACGATCGGAACACACATCTGAACGGAAAGGTCGCCGGCGCGCTGTTCGCCAACGCAGACACCCTCTTCGTCGGTGACCCGGTGGTTAACAAGGCGAACGTCCTCGCCAGCAAGGTGCGTCAGTTCGAGCGATGGAGTTCTGAATACGTACTGAGTGATTCGAAATTTTTAGGTCCATGAAGGCGACGGTAGCCTGACAGAGGGACTCACCGTTGGTCTGCGCGTCAACTTCACCGCCAAGCCGGACAAGGTACAGGACGTTCGGGATTTCCTCAAGGTGCGTCCCTTTCCGTCCCATACCGCCTCTGCTTCGCGGGCTCCTTTGTTAATCTAAACCGTATTTTGTAGGGCGCCCTCACCCTCGTCGAAGCCGAGCCAGACACGCTGTTCTGGTACGCTGTGGAGTTCCCCGGCACCTGCGTATTCTCCATCGTCGATTTCTTCGCGGCCGACAAGGGGCGGGAGGAGCATCTCAATGGCAAGGTCGCCGCGGCGCTCTTCGCGTCCGTGGACGAGCTGCTCACGGGCCAGCCCGACATCGTCAAGTTTGATGTCCTCTCGGCGGATGTCAAGTCCAAGTCGGCGCAGATGGGCGATTCCGGGATGAAGAACGAATCCTCGACGACGGACCAGTCTGGCATGAAGGATGAGTCCGGGATGAACGAGGACTCCGGGATGCAGACATCCGCGGTCAGCGGCGGTGCGCATTTCTCCACAAGCATCCTTATCTATACCCATACGTTGTTGCAGTATCCCTCGCGCTCCTCGTGCCTGCCATCGCCAAAGGCGACCAAGTCGACGCCACTCAAAAATTCCTCGAAGGCGCCATCCCTATGGTCCAGGCCGAGCCCGGGACGATCCAGTGGTACGGCGTCAAATTTACCGGCGTCGACCCCCCAACGTTCGCCATCTTCGATACGTTCGACTCCGAGGATGACCGGAATACACATCTCAATGGAAAGGTTGCCGGCGCGCTCTTCGCCAACGCAGACACCCTCTTCGTCGCCGACCCGGTGGTGAACAAGGCGAATGTCCTCGCTAGCAAGGTGCGTCAATTGTAGCGGTACAGATCTGAACACGTACTGACTGATGCTAAATGTTTAGGTCCAGGAGGGTGATGGCAGCTTAACAGAGGGGGTCAGCGTAGGTCTGCGCGTTAATTTCACGGCCAAGGAGGACAAGGTACAGGACGTTCGGGATTTCCTCAAGGTGCGTCCCTTTCCGTCCCATACCGCCTCTGCTTCGCGGCCTTTTTTTTTGCTAATCTAACCCGTATCTCGCAGGGCGCCCTCACCCTCGTCGAGGCCGAGCCCGACACGCTGTTCTGGTACGCCGTCGAGTTCCCCGGCACCTGCGTATTCTCCATCGTCGACTTCTTCGCTGCTGAGAAGGGGCGGGAAGAGCATCTGAACGGCAAGGTCGCCGCGGCGCTCTTCGCGTCGGCGGACGAGCTGCTCACGGGGCAGCCCGACATCGTCAAGTTTGATGTCCTCTCGGCGGATGTCAAGTCCGAGTCGGGGCAGATGGGCGACACCGGGATGAAGGATGAATCCTCAATGATGGGCGAGTCTGGTATGAAGGATGAATCCTCGATGATGGGCGAGTCTGGCATGAAGGACGAATCTGGGACGATGGAGGAGTCCGGCATGAAAGACGAGTCTGGCATGAAGGCGGATTCGGGGATGCAGAAGCCCTACGAAAATCCGAATTCCGAAATGGTGCCAGAGGAGTTCTGCAAAAAACTCTGCATGAACCTCGTCGCCACGCTCAAACCCAACTGCAAAACAGGTTGATTGATTGGATTCCTTTCCAGCTTGCGACGATCATTTGGCTTGTATTCACGTTTTGTTCATTTTATAGCTAGCAGTACTGTAGTAATCCGACCAAGTGTTCCCAATTTTTGGAATTTTCTTTCATCGAGATGGCCGACAAATTTCCTTTTGAACTAGCTATATAACAGCCACACATGTGCGGCACCGCCCCCTTTCACGAAACACAAAAACAAATGAAGCAGAGATCACCTCGGTGAAGGGTCTGACGTTTTTTCACTGGACATCAACCATGACGCCTCAACACAACACGGAGGCAAAGAAGTCGAGAGTCTCGGAAGCTTCATGTAATTTACAGTAATATTATCGGAATTGGCCCGACTGTGTGCCGGCAACGATCAACTGTTCAACAAATACAATAAACTTGTTCTTCCAACCGGAAATTTGTTCAACCTCTACGGTCCAGAGCATCGGTGAGAGAAATTACAGATAGCTGGATGGTTTGGCTATCCTCTCCCATCGAATTGGAGGCTTGAAGTGATGGCATGCCGCATCAATTGCATTCAGTTTCTCTGTACCAGTCTGTACTACAGCACTCTGAAAGTCCCATAGGTCGAAATGCCGGCCTCGCAATTTTGGGCGAATCAGAATTCTTTGGCCCACAGCAAACTTAAAAGTGCCGAGCCGACTGTTGCCGGCCTTGCAATTTTGCAAGGCCCTCGCAACGAAACTTTCTAGCACTGCCGCTGCATGAATTTTTCCCCACTTAGTCGACGCCCTGCTCAGGGGATGTGGAAAACAACTGTTTGAACGCTGGGCGCCTAACCAAACCTTAAATTGGTCAAGCGCTCCCTTATACCTGGCGAAAACGGCCGGAATAGTGTGACTGTGCCGCCAAGTGATGCCCCCTTGAGTGGTCACGGAATAATTCCCACGAGCCGATTTATAGCACCACCGCGAACAGTACATTCTGCCTGACCGCAAAGCCCAACAAGGTGGTTCCTCACCGGGGGACCAGGCCATAGTGGTGAAGCAGCTCATTATCAACGCGCTCAACTCGGATTACACCGAATGCACAAAGGCGGCTTTCCAGCTGGTCCAAAAGGCCAACCCCGGCGCGAATCAAACCCTCCAGCTGGCCGGCTTGAATGTGGAGTGCGGGGCGAACTTCACTGGTGCGGACGGCAGGCTCTGAAGGCATACCGAGTGCTGACGCTCGATGCAAACAGCGACGATCAACTCTCCTGTCGTAGAGATCACGCAGACTGCCGTAGATCCTAACCTCCCCACGAATAGTGCGCTCGGAGTTGTGGCGCCTGTAGTGTGTGCGGCACTGGGCTTCGCGGTACCCTTGGGACTCCTCGTATAAATTCTGCCAAAAGCACGCTGGAGAGGTCTCTCCCGAGATCACTGAATTTTATAATTCTTGGCGCGGGCGTTACACCTTTCGATCACATTGGCCTCTCATATCAATTTTGCCCAACACGGACGCGTTGACGCGTTGACGGTGCTGGGAAGTGTCACGCCCACCGCCGGCGCACTTGTCTTCACGAAACTCCTGGGACTGATGGTATAGATGGTATAAATCCCTCCGAGCACGCGATGCAGAGGTCTTTCCAGGGCTCACTGAATTCACAACCCGGCGCAGCCGCTATGCGCTTCGAGTTCAAGTTGACTCATTGTTACTACATCACAGGTGGTTTCAGTATTGAACATTGGACGGCCGCACGTAGGAACTTGGAGGCTGATTAATGTATGGGCGAGACACATCCGATGCATCCCGCAGTCCTCCAGATCCACAGCGAGCCCTTACCTCGCATAGTGAGCTAAAAGGATGAGGTCACGGGTAAACACACTGCGAACTCCATTGCGTCCCTGAATCTCGCGTGCAGCGTATTTATGGCGTGGAGTGCGGATCAGAAATACGCAGCGCGCCATATTGACATTTCTATTTGTTCAACATTCCAATGGGCCGGCTGATTACATCGATTACACACCACACTGTTGAAGCCCAACATGTGGTGTCCCAGAGAGCCTTGAACACATTGCGATGAAATGTGATGCCTCAGGGGCAAAGTTAATTTGGCGACTGACTGAGGAACTCTGGGCGATGAAATATTCCAACTGGCCAACCCTCAGCTGGGGACTCATCTTGGGCTGCAACCTAGTTAAATTTAAGCACTCAAACGGGAAGATTATCCAAGGGGTGTTCACTACGTTATCTATCAAAATCCACCCCCCCGGTGTGGTCTTGAGAAAGTGGCTGTGCCAGCACCAGCAACCACTCAGCAACTGGTCTGCGGACATGCTGGATCAGAAACAAATTAGAAACACGTCTGCTGCGCGTCTGGCGGTTCACTGGTGGGGGATGTCTGGCTAAGCAAAATGGACTACACACAAATAACATGGGATATATATCCCAGACCAGTTGCCGAGTGGTTGCTGGTGCCGGCACAGCCACTTTCTCACGACCACACCGGGGGGTGGATTTTGATGGATAACGTAGTGAACGCCCCTTGAGATTATCCCTGCTATGGGACGATTATTTGCCATTCTGGTATCCACGGCCTGGCACACAATCTGGAACATCTGGAATGATAAGGTTCTGAAGAACCCACACCGTAACATTACAGATGTTGAGATTCACAACAGATGGCTGAAATCTGTGAATTCCGCACTAGGACGAGATCGAATCCTCACCAATAAAATGAAATTTGGTAATCTTGCGCTGAATAAAGATCTTGTCCTAAGAACATGGAGTGGTCTGCTAATGAATGAAGACGCTCTGCCGGACGATTGGACATACACAGTGGGGGTTTTAGTGGGTATACAGCCATTGTCATTGAATGATCCAAGAAATGGGATAGGATAAATTTATTACGGCTGGAGTCCCACACTATGGTACCTGTGCGTAATGGCATTTCCTCCCTGGACAACTTCCCCGGCATTAACTGGATTTATCTGGTAGACCCAGTGGATGACTTTTGGAATGCTTCTGCAGACTGAATTTCATTATCCCAAATGCTCCAAAAAAAAAAAAAAAAAAGAAAGTCAAGTTGAACCAAAGATCGTGAGAATCGCCTGCCGACGAGTTGCCGAGGGCTGACACTGGTTGAACATTTCAAATTTTTCACCTTCTTTTTCAGTGAAAAATGTCGTTTATTTTTCACACATTTTTCACTGAAAAAGCAGGTGAAAATTTCAAAACATTTTCATCACTTTCTTATTTTATTTCGAATTTTTCACCTTGAATCGAGAAAGTGCTGAAAAAGTTTTAAAAATTTCACCTTCTTTTTCAGTGAAAAATGTCTGAAAAATAAACAACATTTTTCACTGAAAAAGAAGGTGAAAAAATTGAAGTGCTCAACCAGTGTGAGACCCCTTCCATCAACACCGCCACCTCCGACTTCTTCCTTTTTACCACCATCCACGCCGAAAGACTTCGCCAGCTCGGTGGTCTGCCCGTTTCGCTTGTCCCTATTATCTTTCGGTGGGACTCGTCTGGATTCCCATACCTGCTGGATGCTCTCTCTCCGCTGTTCGCCCCCGTCCCAGTCGCAATTTCGCAAACATTTAACACCGTCTGTGCGCCATTGAGTGGATGATCACCTCCTCAAACCTGGGATAACGATGCTCCTTTCTTTCGCGTCTCAGCTCTAGCCTCGTAATGGGCGCCGGCTCGCACCTCAAGCTGTGGTCCATCTCCGATTCACCGCAAACCGGCAAGTTTCACGCTCTGCCGGCATTGGGATTGTCGCAGCGGACCGGACCTCGTAGATAAACGGGTCCATCTCACCTCCACATACACGGAGGAACTGGGCCGAGCCGTCGGTGAAGTCACCGCGCTGTCGAGTCTCCCTGTGGCGATCCAGAAGGTTGCGCGTGAAAGACTGCACCCACATGTATAGGTCGTTGTCCCAGCTCTCATCGTTTCTTTCAGTTGGACTCGCAGTGGCGGATCGAGTCTCTCGTGTACAAGGTTCTCCGCCTCGGCTGCGACCATCGTTCCCCTCGATTCACGGTCGGACTTGTCCTCGTATTGAGCTCTCGGCCAGTCAATCGAGGTCTTCTTGTCCTCCCACGCCACGCAACTCGAGAGTTGCTGGGCGCTATAGTCCCATCGTGACGCACGGCTGGATAAACCTCTCGCTCATGTGGCTATCGATCTAGGGCGCTGTGGCTACTGCACTATCGCTCTCAGCGCGCACAAATCGGGAGCGTCAAAACGTCGGATTTTGAACTTCCGGTTCCGGATAGACAATGAATACTTCACTCCGTGCATATACATTCATACGATTTGAGTACATCACTAGATGTAATGCTGTCTCAACTAACGTTAACGGTTGCCTGGCCGGAGCTGTCCAGCCCTTCCACCTGTATGCGCGCACCAACATTAGTGATCTGAGGTTCCAACCAAACAAGTGGCAATTCGAACTTACCGCCATAATTTGCAGATTCATAGTACCCAACTGCATGCCGAGCGCAGCCCACGCATTGACATGGTTTTGAATCGTGACTGACCCACTGGTGCGCTTGTTTTGGCGGACGGATAGGTACTGGTTGAAGGTGGCAGTGCCTATAATGGAGGGCTGGTTCACTTGGGTGTGTTCGTAGATATCGTAAGTTGATCCATCGGAGAAAACGGTGCCCTTGTGCGTAGTACCAGAGTTGATAGTACCGAGGTTGAAAGCGTTAGCGTCTTCGTTGATGTAGTATTCGACGAGAGGGTTGGTCGACCAGCCTGTATACGGTTCATTGAGCGTCAGCTGTAACAGTGTAGATAGTCGAGACCAGGACCAACCATAGACGGAGAGTATAGCAGCAGAAGCGGGGTTGGGCCCCCAGGAAGCGCTGAAACTCATCACCCTGGAGGATTTTGAAAATAATTTGTTGAGCGCAAACCGTACACATACGGCTGGACATCTCACCTGGATGTGCTTCCGGGGTTGAACCCCTGCCCAACAACGAAATCGCCGGATCCATCCCACTGAACCTCGTACTGCCCTCCGGCGATGTTGGTAAAAATGACGTCGAAATTGCCGGCGACAAAGTTTTGCCAGAAAAAGCCGTTGAAGGTGCCTGAGCCGGGCCCTTGCACCCCGCGAGCAGATAAGGCACCAGGCTCGGTGATGTTTCTGGGGAAAGTGTAGTCGCCGGATGGCAGGAACAGGGCGGAAGTTCCTGCGACTGCGACTGCGGCAACGGAAAGCAGAGTGGTTGAGAAGCCCATAGTAATTGATCGTTCGAAACTAGAGTGAGCGAGCTCCAGGGCTGCCCTCATAAACGTGCGCGTTATAGCTCCCGCTAGGCTCTCTCGCCGAAATTGCATGGGAGCTGGGGGTCGTTGTGGGGAAACCCCGCCGCCTTTGGTGGCGAATAGGCCGCCTTACCCAGCTCCTCCTCGCCGCTCTCGTCCACCTGGCCTCAGCGCATGTGGCATGTCGTGGGACTCGGCATCATTAGTGAGACTCAACAGATCATTAGTGGGACTCAAACGTCTCCAGCGAAATTGCATGGGAGCTGGGGGTCGTTGTGGGGAAACCCCGGCGCCTTTGGTGGCGAATAGGCCGCCTTGCCCAGCTCCTCCTCGCCGCTCTCGTCCACCTGACCTCAGCGCATGTGGCATGTTGTGGGACTCGGCATCATTAGTGGGACTCAACAGATCATTAGTGGGACTCATGGCCCGCTCCTTTGGGACGCCTTGCACGATGCTTTGTGTTCTTTCCATGGCATTCGGTGGAGCAATACTTCTCATTTCTGCAGCCTCCGCAGACCCGAAGTGGCTGGTCCAACGTGGAGCCACGAACCCGACAATTTCCGCAGGACATAATTTTGTCCAGATTGTGGCGCTCCACTTGCTTTGTCTCTACTTGATACGGCCGCAGCAAGTCAGGGAAAACTTGGCAGGAAGACTCGAACGCTTAATTTTCAATCGGTCGATCAGTCGGGCGGTCTTATCTGCTTTACAGGTCAAATCCTGCCACTGGGAACCGGAAACCACGAGCACTTACTATAGTTTTTCTGATCAAACCCACTTGGGACATTGATACCGTATAGTTGCTTCATCATAGGCCAGGTTTCTTCGCCCTTCAACTGGCAATCGTCTTCGGAGATACAGTATCAGTATCAATACCAAGATTGTGAACCAGAAAAACAAGTGTACTGAGCTCCTGCTCCTCTTGAAGGAAGTCTCCCCAGTCGTCTGATTTGTACGAATCCGGTATGAATACGGAACTGAAAACCTCCAATGATGGTCCATGTGCCTTCCACCACCGATTATGAGGGGACCGGGTCAAGGGGACTTCTTTACCACCACAACGTCACTCCTCCATAACGGCCTTTTCCCTGGCTTTTTTGGATCAACACCCACCAGACGCGCCATCGTCGCGTTGATAGGATGTTTGTGGCTGAATTGTGGAACAAAGCAGATTCCCCTTCCGTTATCTTGTCTGCCTGGCCTGTGATATTCACGGGCTTCACACGTGTAGCATGCATGTTACGCTGGCCGTATACCCCGCGCAGATCGACATTTGGCGCCGCTTTTTGAGGTGATGCGTGCCTCGCTGCCGTCGTCGGGGAACAGAATCACATTGCGGACAATGCTTTGGTGTGGATCGCGCAGAATGAGAGCGGGAGACAAGGTAAGTGCACTTTAAGCCCGACCACAATAGGCCAGTGACCACCCATAAGGCCTTGGGTGGAGGTCTCAGGATCTCCAAGGCCTTGGTTAAGGGTAAGGCCTTGGCTGATTTTTCCCACGCATCCAGGCGGTATCAAAAACAATAAATTTAAGCTTTAAAGCTACTGATATTCCTCATCCGAGTCAATCTCAATGGCGCCGTCATCGGGACGCACATCCTCCTCTTCGTCTGTCAGTGCCTGCATCAAGATCTCTTCCTCTTCCATGACCCGTGCAGATGGCTTGCGTGCGTGCGGTTTCTCTGCCCCACTGAACAATAGCACGAGAGTTATGGGCTTCCACGTTGGCTTCTTCGGGATTCGAGGAGTGACCCCACGCGAGCCGCTCCGCATTCCGCGATACCCATTCCGCTGCCTCTGCCTGCTCGGCTGCCTCCGCAGCTTTGGCATCAGCAATCCACATTGCCATCTGTGTTCGCCAGCCCTCCATACTGGAAACAAGCGCACGACCCCGCTCAGTCGGGTCCTCGTCATCCTGGTCTTCATGAAGATCACGATAACGAGGGACAATCAACAATGTGGCGGTGGATTTATGGTTCTTCCAGCCCTCGCAGGACTTGACGAGGCCTTGCTGCGCATGTCCGGCACGAAGGTCGGCGCAAATCTGGGAAACAAAATTCAGCGTAATTCACTTTGACAAGGACGGTCACCGACCTTGGTTCGCTTGTCTATCTTAGCTAGCCCCAGTCGTTTATGGCGATCAGATTGCTCAATTTTTGTTCTTGAGAATGTGCGCTCGCAGCCGGCTTGATTTGCAACTATTGTAAGTATTTCAACAGCGAATCTGGCGAGCTCGGCGAGATGGCCAGAGTCTACCAACACTTCCCACACTTGAATGGGGTCGGTGTTTCCCTTCGCATATTCAGTTCGGTTCACCAGGAAATATCCACTAAACATACTGCCATCTCTTCCCAGTCATTGATATCAACGAAATCACCTGTCCCGGCAAGATATTGCATGAAGGCTTTTTAGACTGCCTTCTCCTTCACATCTCGCTCGGCCGGTGTGTCTTTATTATCCGGATCTCACACAACGGTAGACGTATTTTGACAATTGAACATAGACTCTCGAGATCAATGAGTCACTCACCATAAGTAGCATATTGCGGCATTTAATCTGGTTCAGGTTCGCATTCGGGCCGAAGCAGGAAAGCTTTTCGAAAGGATTGAGTATTAGCGCCAAAAGAAATACCGACTGGTCGCAGTCCTTCCAGCATTTCTCGAGGTGTTTGAGCATGGAAACTCTGACTTCTTCTTCGGGATGTTCTGCAAAACATAAGTAAACCCCTGCAATCGTAAGTAAAACTTGATCAAGACGTGTCGAGTCTTTCTGATTAATATTTGTGCCCAAGCAAATGGGCTCTAGATCACCCAGGACCGTCTCGAGACCCTCCCAGAAAGCTTGGTCTCGAATCAGGGCACAAAACCTCTCGGCATCCTCTTTGAGACGTGCCACCTCGGTTGATGCTGCCGCGCCGACCTGAGCCGCAATAATTGCAGGCCGATTTTGGAGGACGGCAAACTCAAAGCTGTAATGGTGCGCCCGTCGACACAATGGCACGTGGAGCCTACTTCTGGAACACGGCCTTTTCTTCTGCTCCGAAAGGCATGTCATTTCTATGGAACGTCAGACCTGCCAACATTGACTGTGTTTATTTCTTCTTCGGCGGGGGTTCCGAGACATCGGCAGTTGTAGAGTTAGATTCGGTCCGTTGCCACTTCTGCGAAGAGCAGGATCCCATTTTCTGAAGTGTTGCCTCCACCGTGGCTTCTGCCGAAGTGTATGGACACCGAGTCTTGCTGCCAAGTATATGGGCAATCCAAGCGTGCTTTTCCCCGTTGGTATTCCCCACAGCTTGACAAGCTTTCAAATAATCAGTTTTTGGATACTTTCACTTCGCAGAAATCTCACCTGCTTCAAAGGCTGCTGTGTCTTGCGTGAGGGTATTGGCTGTCGCACCGTTCCTCTCCAATTCCATGGCAAGTTCTAGTGATGTTCTGGCTTGGCTTGGCTTTGATACCCTGGCTTTGGCTTGGCTTCACCTGGCTTTGGCTTCAGAATTCCAAAGCCAAAGCCAAAGCCCTGGGGCAGGGCTTGGCTTGGCCTGGCTTTGGCTTAAGCCCTGGCTTCTAGTAGTTTTCTTTTCAGATGGTATGAGATGTCACCAGAGGTCAACCATGTATTCATGTATAGCTAGCAGACAAATCGAACAGCTCCGGATTCAACCTGGAGTAAACAATGTCCATAGAAGCCTGTAGAAGGTCAAGATCATAATTTTTTGATCCCTGGCAAATGCTTGAAAGTATTGATTCGACCTCAATGTGTGGTTCAAGTAAGTTTCATGTCTGTTAGGGAAATTTTGGGAAATTTGACCCATGTTCCACGCCACTCGCATCGCCATAAGGATGAGCCCGAGTGGTGTTTTATCCGCCAGTCGAAGCCATGGTTTGTTGGCCTGGCTTTGGCTTCACAAACCTCAAGCCAAAGCCAAAGCCAAAGCCATCCTCAAGCCCTAAGTTTGGCTTGGCTTGGCTTTGCGAAGCCAGGGCTTTGGCTTCATGGCTTTCTGGCTTCAAGCCAAGCCAAGCACATCACCAACGGCAACACATCCCTTGCAGTAGGACATGTACATAGATGAGTTTTGTTTGGCCCCGCACCAAAAATAATCCCATAGCAGATTTTCCACCATGGTCCGAGTCGGAGACTGGATGCCGTCGTCGACTGAGAAGAAAAGCTGGGAAAAATAAAATGACATACACGTGATGCTCTAAGGCTTGGCCAAGGGCGCAACTTCCGGCCAAAAATCGCCAAGGCCTTGTTAAGGCCTTGGAGTTTTAAGGCCTTGGGCAATCACTGCAACCACTTGCCCGACCAGCACTAACGGTGCCATGAGCAGGTCCCGTGACTCGTAACCAACAACAGGCCACTTTAGCAGCTGCCAATATCCTCTCCAGAGTCCAGAGAGGCCCGATCTATCCGTCCGCTTGTTATTTTTATCACTGATGTGGCCATCTCCCGGTCCCTCCAGAGTCATTCTTGAAGCATCCTCTCTTGTCTGCTCTTATGCCCCCAAAATTCCAGCCTGGCACCATGGCTGATACATGTGTCTGTAATACTCTCCTGGTCATGACACCACTCACTGGACCTCTCGTGCTGTTTGTCTCTCTAATTCTGGTCGTACGCGAGCCCAGTGTTATCCCAGAAACACGAACTTCCATTTGCTGATGCATTGAATCTATCAAGGCTTCGCTTCCTTTGCCGTTCAGTTGCTTTTTCGTGAGCGTACACTGAATGATTCATATTGCCACCAAACAATTATTTCAGTTCGTCCAGCTACAATCAGATTGACCTTGAGTGGTACGGCAGAAACGTTGCACGACATTTCTGATGCAGTTGTGAACAGCTGTTGATTGGTCGTGATGCTGTAGTGAGGCTGTATGCTCGCCCACTGCATGAATCCACTACATCGCACCAGGGCTCGTGAAAGTACCCAGAGCTGGTGGTCTGACAGACTACAGTAATAAACCGCTCGGCTTTGGTGGCTGGTGTAGTATTAACATCCAGAATATTAAAGTGTCCTGCGCGCTCTGCGAACGAGGACTTGACGCTCAGGCCAACTGCGAAGACGGAAATGAGTGTAGAGCAGACAAGCATGGGAAGGGTATCCTCTGGTCTCGATGAACTTACGGGCGTAATATATTCCAATAGACAGGGGTACACCCCTACAAATTGTATTTACTGTTGATCCCACTTTCAGCCTTCAGGGCAGCAGGATTGCAGGAGTTCCAGATGCTCCTAACACGTTTAAAAAACCTGTAAGGTAATAGAAAGCCACGGAGGACAATGAGGAGTGAGACCAGTGTTCCTCTGCTCTCGATCGGTATGCAGCGATGTTTTGCCTATGACTGCCACCACCGGCAACGGCCGAAAACCACGGCGAGGGAAAGGTTGGGGAATTTCACACTGTCTATAGCACGGCGACACAGATATATCCGCAGCACGTAGCTTCCGGGAGGAACACTGAAAGCGTCGGTAGTGGCGCGGGCTTTGTGTGAAGGACTAACTCACCTTACACAGGTTGATTTTGGATCTGTCGCATCGAGGGACTGTTGGCTGCATCCCGCAGATTTCATCGGGCAGCTCGCCAGGAACATAAACCACGGATGACTGAGTCCCAGGTTAAGACTATACTCGTGTGTGACCGCCTGCACACTGCACCTCCTGTGCCATGTATATTTAAAGGAAGCTACCTTCTCGTTGAAAAACTCGGCATAGAGTCTGCATTGTTGGAAACGCAAACAAGTGATATCGGACGTGAAAAGACATTGTAAATCTGGAGGAGGGAGAAGGCGTCGTCGCCGTGTCGATTGAGGAAAGTAATGTAAGCAAGAGCGGCTCGAATGAATGATGGAGCCATTTCGGTGCCCGTAGCGTCACTGCACGGAGAAGGGTACGCGTTTTAGCGAGCCGATTAACACAGACATCGAGCAAGACGGAAGAAAGAGGATCGATTGCAGATTCCTCAAGAAATAGGACAGAATAAATTTATTAAGGCTGGAGTCCCACACTATGGTACTTGTGCATAAAGATATTTCCTCCCTGGACAACTTTCCCGGCATTAACTAGAATTTTCTGGTAGACCCAGCTGATGGCTTTTGGAATGCTTCTGCAGACTGAAACTCATTATCCCAAATGCTCCAAAAAAAAAAGAAAAAAAAAGGATTGATTGCAGATTCAAGTTGATTGCCGACATGATCACCGATTCGGCTCCAGGTCCGAGTCTTGGTTGGACACATCTGTGTTCCGCCCACCATCACGTCAAAATCGAAGTACACCATTAGCACGCCCAGACACCCTGACACGCCACAAAAGAGCTGCAGCGGGTCTAGGAGTGATGTCTACGAGCTCTTCCGAGACAGATGAATGGCTGGGATGAGAGAAAATCAAAAACAGTAAAAATTACTACATCCACTTTGTTTGTCGAGCATCCAGCTCAATTTCGCTCCTTAAGCCTCATTCCACCACCCATGGCCTCCCATGGGCATGCCTCTTTCGATTGAGTCCACCTTTGGTCCACTCGTCTTCGTGCTCACCATTGTTGGCCTGGTCCCGCTGCCAGCCGCCCTCCCATCTTGAGGTGCTTACTCAGCACCGCAATGCCGGCCCGCCCGCGCCATCATTTTCCGGATCTACTGGCAATTAAGTTTCCCTGCAATTTCCGCACCCTCTGAGCATCTCTTGCCCACTGCTGGCCCTCTATGCAGGATGAACTAGGATCTGACTGGGATTAGCCGCGTGACTCTGGGATCGGTCGAAATGGAGACTGCATTGATATTATTATCATAGTCACAGTCAACGTACCCCGATTACATTCACTGCATATCTCTCGGACACATTCCCTAAATTCACTGGCATGCCCAAATCACAGCCACCATTTCTTTTCTTGCTGTCTACAAATAACACTCTCCTCGTGCAACCCATCGGTAAAACATGCCATAATGGTGATGAAGTGTATTGGATGCAGAAGTTTCTTGGCTGGGTTAACGTGCTTGGTGTATCCATCTCTGTTTTCATTTTTCTGGGCTTTATGATCATCAGCCAGTCACTTGACAGGAACGGCACCCTCATAATGAACTGGAGCAAATTTAACCCTGTTCCTGTGTGCAATGATGCTTCCAACCGCCCCAAGAATCTGCTTAGCCAAAAACAGAAGATAGGTCGGGATACGTGAGAAGAGACATAGAACACTCTCAACAATTTACTCCAAATGTGCGGGCACAGGCGGCTTGCTATTGTGGGAAGTACTGGTGATCACAGACATGCATGGCCAATTGTCATAAGAAATGCAAAGTTGTATGGAATGCATGACCAACAACAAACTCATTTCAAGTTCCTTAGGTCTGCCACAAACTGAATCTCCATACTTACTCCATGACTGCTCCGCCACCCACGGAAAGTGGGATAATTCCTCTTCGAGTTCGACGCCTCCATCTCGTCTTGACCTCCTCATTTGGCCCCGTTCAAAACAACTAATCTCAAGCCACCTTAAGAAAAGTTCACGAGAACTAGGTGTAATGAGTAGAATTCATGGGCTAATGATTTAATTTGTGTCAAGACTCCCATTCCGCTGCCGCACTGTGCTTGATTTAGTGGACACGACCTCACCTCAGGACGTCCAGAATGAACTAGAGCAAATCGGTGAACATGCACAGGAAAGAATGGGTTCAGGAGTCAATCAATTCGAATGACCAGCTCTCTTTACATCAGGATGACCTGAGTCATTGAAGAACTACGACAAGTATAGATCACTTCAAGAAATACAGCAATACCGAACAATGATGAACATTCAGGTACTTCAAGAGGCTTGAGCCTCTTTACTGCTCTCATCTCATCATTTGCTGCTGCAGTTCTACACTTTGTGTTTTCCCACAAAGACCCAAGTTGTTCCTGCCTTGAGCTTGTTTTGAGGTCCTCATTTTCCACCAACTACTTCTCTGTTTTTCCTTTAGTTCTACTGCGGCGTGTCAAAAGATAGCGACCGTGAGCTCGGCTACGGGGTTATAGAGGAGTCCAGGGACCGTAGAGTATGATAGTGCCTTGTACACTCAGATACTTCCTGGGCCCCGGCGTTCCTAAGCTGGACCGTGCCATGTAATTTACCTCCCTACCTACCCTATACTGTAGATACTTGTACCGTAGCAACCATCACGGTCACGATGGTGGTGGTTGCGTTGCCCAAACCGCCCCGGGTCACGGTCACGACGTGGTTGGTTGCCTAGCCTGTTACAGTGACATGCAGAAAATAATAATTTTTTGGCCCAAAGAACACTGAGAAACCACAAAAAAATCTTCCAAACACATGCTACATGGACTTTGCGCAGGACAGGAGCTTCAAACCAGATCTTGAGCCAGAATTACAGCTGGTTCACTTTTTTTGGTTGCCGAAATTTCAACAGTCATGGTAAAAATTGGGGTGGTTGCGTTGCCCAAAGCCATTGTCGATGTCACGGTGGGTTGGCCGGTTGCTACGGTACAAGTATCTACAGTACCAAGTGCTCACCATCTTTTCGCAGGTTTTCGTGTAGCTCGGCCTCCAACCCTGCAAACTGAGATTCTGGGTTTTAAATCACCTCTGGAAAGGGAGAGGAATACCAATTGGGATCCTCTAGCGCCTGGACCCAAAACGCGACGGCTCACCATTGGTACCACCTTACCACACAAGCCTCGAGTCGACGCATCCTCCCAGTCTCTAATAGTCTCTAAGCTACGGCCTGATTGAACAAAATCCGCGGATGTGTCAAGCTAAATTCACACCTGCAGCAGTGTTCTTGACTTTCGACCCCAGTGACAGCTTGAGCTGAGGGCGGTCTCTTGCCCTCATAGCCTTCGTCCTGAAGCCTCTGAATTAGAAGATCTTGCATGCCGCAATTTTCTCTTACGTCTAACTCACTCTGACCTTATCTCTGAGTGTCACGATCATTGCCACCAACCCTCGTTGCTGCCTTCAAAAGTTCTTGTGATTGGCAGAAGGACACTTCGATTGTTCAATTCCTTTTTTCTACACTTGTATGCACTCTCCTCACGCTGGCGCTAATTGCCGGAGTCCCAACTCCTTTCTATCCAGCTTACTAGCTCTCGTTTTCTCCGTGCTCCTTCGCCACATCCACGAACCCGAACTCAGGAATGAGTCTTTTGACGAACCGCTGGCAATTCTCGCAGTACACTCGGAGTGCCCCAGCTTTCGTCAATATCCTCGGAGAAAAATGGCTCCATTCTTCGCGTCGCGGAGACCTTCGAAATAATGTTCGCTGGGTTTTTGGATTCGCTTCCGGCAGCCGAACTTCGAGACAGATCAAGACCTAACTCGGTCGCGAATGCGCTTCAAGGGTGAAGCACATTCCTCAGCTGTTGACTTGCGACAATGAAGACCTGGAAAGCCTTTTGCAACACAAATTGATCAACAAGACCTCCTACGCTTCCAGGCAGTAAGTTGTCAAGCCACTACAGGGTCTGGTGCTGAACTGCCCTCCATGATTCAAGCCATTCCTACTCCGCGGCCTTTGCGAAAGCAAGTCACAATACGTGGATCACAAGCACTGTTCTGTTTGTTTCAGAATGCTCTCTATCCCAAGTGTATGGACGTTTTGACATTCTATTTTCCTCGGCTCGTACGTTGGCTATCGTGGGTGAGTTATTTTCAACTCGTTCATCAACCGCTGACATCCGCGGAAAAGACAGGCTCTGTTGTGCCTCTCCATTGCTTGCTTTGTCACACCTTCCGTCTCCTCCCTCATACTCCCTTCCATCGCTCTGTGTCACGTTCCACTTTCCAGTGGTACCCGATTAACGTCGCTCCTTGCAGTAAGGCTACCACCAAGAATAACAAGCAACACCAGTGGTCACGCACCAGCGAGTGCTTCACTTCTCCTTCTGCCTTACTCACTGTCCTGGCGGGGCACAACATGTCAACACAGGAAATACTGCACCTCAAGTTTGTATGAGGGCTATTGCAAGTGAGTTTTACATTCCGATTCCGAAATTCAATCTCATGACCGTCGATAATTAGAGTACGTGCTGCTATGGAACCATTCGGCCGTGGGGTTTAACTCGTTCGCCAGCATACATGACCAGGCGAACAACCGCACGTCCGCGGTAATTGCCCTCGCTTGACACTTGCTCGATCCTTGCTTAATATTCTCTTCCTCTAACTTACTCTAACTTAGCATGAAAGCGGTTACGTTGCCACGCCATCGGGATATTTCTCTCATGACCACGCGCTTAAGTATGAGGACCCCCTCGCAGATTGCGACACCAAATTCCTGGCACGATACTACGCTGTCTACAAAAACCGGCACCACATTCGCGTGGCTCTCCCAGCCGTGTGGTCTTGCGACTGGCGCCGCTGGGATGACGGGCCACACCTCTCCGGTTTGGAGGATGAGGTGGGCAGGATATTTGGTGTGTCCACCGGGGTGGACAGTGTCCACCCCGGTGGAGCCGCTGGCCTTCTTCACAGGCCAATGCGAACCGATTTTTCTGTTTCTACACATGGGTGACCTAGCACGCTTTGAAGCGTGTTTCCCGTCCCACGAACACTTCTTGCGTGGCTTCGGGAGGAAATTGCAGTGCTGTCCCGGTCCGCTGCCTGCGAGACCAATACTAGTATCGAATGACGCTGGCATCCCGGTGTGGAAGTACGACTCGCCGTACTCGTTGGCTTTGGGCAAGAGGTGATTGATCTCTGGATTGTGGACTCTGAGCCATCAATGATCGGCAATGCCCGGCAATGGACTTATTGCTCGTACCCTCGTCCCAATATCCCATACTCATGCTGGTATCGGAGGCTTAAAAGGCCTGGAATGAGTACCTAGGATATGGGCATTTTCCTTCAATTCTTTGCTCCAACCGGTGGTTGTTACTGTAAAGGTATTCCGATGGCAGCAGGGATGTTTTATGTCTACTTGGCCGGATTTTCAGGCACAGCATATTGCAGAGCAACTCTAAGACCCCATTACGACCGGATCCTATGCCTGTAATGTGTTGGGTGCCTGCCAGGCGCGTCGAGGTGATATTTGATGCGGTTGATGGAATTCCCTTTTCTGGGGGGTGGGTGGCCGTGGGAAAGAGTCCACGATCCGGAGATCGCACCTCTTGGCTTTGGGGATCGGGCCGGTTGCACGTGATAACCTAATGCGGTAACGCCGCATGACCGTTATCTGCTCCCATTGCCCGAGACGTCCTGCTTACTACCTCCATTGTTCCTCTCAGAATTATCTCCTCCCTCTGCTCCTATCTTGTCCGCAGCTGCGCGGTGGCCATTTCCCGCACTGCACTGCCAAGACCCACACTCTCCGCCGACGGCAACCTCGTACACGTGCCGATGCCTATCAGCGCAAAAAGGGTCGCTGCACCCGTGGACGTGCTGGACTTGACAAAGATGGCTGCGGAATTGATATTTTTTTTTTTTTGTTTTTTGGAGCGTTTGGGATAATGAAATTCAGTCTGCAGAAGCATTCAAAAAGTCATCCGCTGGGTCTACTAGAAAGTTCTAGTTAATGCCGGGAAAGTTGTCCAGGGAGGAAATGCCATTACGCACAATTACCAGAGTGTGGGACTCCAGCCTAGAAAATTTATCCTATCCCATTTCTTGAGTCATTCAATTTCAATGGCTGTATACCCACTAAAACCCCCACTGTGTAAGTCCAATCGTCCGGCAGAGCAGCTTCGTTCATTAGTAGACCACTCCATGTTCTTAGGACAAGATCTTTTTTCAGCGCAAGATTACCAAATTTCATTTTATTGGTGAGGATTCAATCTCGTCCCAGTGCTGAATTCACGGATTTCAGCCATCTGTTGTGAATCTCAATGTCTGTAATGTTACGGTGTGGGTTCTTCAGAACCTTATCGTTCCGGATCTTCCAGATCGTGTGCCAGGCCGTGGATACCAGAATGGCAAATAATCGTCCCATAGCAGGGATAATTTTCCCATTTGAGTGTTTGAATTTAACAAGGTTACAACCGAGGACAAGGCCCCAGCTGAGGGAGGGCCACATGGGATATTTCGTGGCCCAGAGTTTCTTGGTCAGTCCCCAAATTAATTTTGCGCCCGATGCATCACACTCCATTGCTATGTGCTCAAGGTTTTCGGGGACGCCACATGTGTGACAAACAGAAAATTCTTCAAGATTATTCATGTGTGTCCAAAAGTCACCTACTCTGAAAATGTTGTGAATCGACTTCCAGAATAATTCACGGTGGGTTCGTCTCAAATTTGTGGAACGTATAGAGTTCCAAATTATTTCGTCTGTTGGAGCGTACTCAGAAATTTCATATATGGAGCATCGGATGCGGTCTAGGTTGATGAAAGTTGCCTTTCTAAAAGGTTCAGAGTGGTTGCCTTTGATAATTTTTGTAAAGATCCGTTGTGAGTCTTGTGAGATTAGAATTCCAGGACAGCTGAACATTAAATCAATTTGGGTATCAACCTCGAGTGGAGGGCATATATCAGTGTCCAAATTTAAGGTGACAGGAAAAGTGTCTGTTGTTTGCTTGAATTGTGTTCGTGCAACCCGCTCGTTCAGCACTGCAAAAACCGCTTTAAAGAGGGGGAAATTAGGGTCTAACATGTTATTTTCAGATTTTGTTCGCTCTTTAATCAGTGTTTTGAGCAAAAAGTCGGATGGGGAGCATAGCAATAATGGGGCATTATTTGGAATTTTCTGGAACAAGGAGAGTGCAGCTCCCAATATTCCGGATTTAAAGTTCATTTTTATCGTTGGGTTGTCAAATGTGAGATGTACAGTTGTGTCTTCCTCGAAGTCATCTGAAACAATTTTGAATCTTGCCATAATTTGAGGGTCATACTGACCAGTCCGCATGACCTTGATATGCACAAAAGCGGTTGTTAAATTTGGGGGTGGTTCAAGTTGGCCTTGTCGTCTTGCAGCAATCTCATGCATTGAATCGTCCCCAGCAAAGATGCGGAAGCCATTTTCGGCACTAGACACTCTGAAGTTCGGATCGTAGGTCATTGGTTGATCAATTTCAACTTGTTGCAGATTTGCATCCAATTCCACTGCTGTCAGTTTTATATCATCACAAAGGTCAGTCATAGGAGCCAGTGGATTCCACTTTGGCATAATACCGTCTATCAATATCTGCGCAGTGTCAATGCATTTGCCTGGATGTTCGCAACCAAGTTCATTTCGATCCCTATTACAAGGTGGACATCCACAATTTTTCCGTCCAATGCCACTAGGGCTTATAGTGTGTGGCCGCCTAGGCACCGTAGTTTTTCTGTTTGCAATTAGCAATGCATCCCGAAGCGTGCGAACTCCGTGAATATTTCGGAGGCAGGTTGCAGCACCACGAAGGCAGGCATTTCTGTAAGTTGGATCCCGTACAGCAGGGTGTTTCCATATCGGCATGTCGAGTTGCACTTCACGGTCAATCGAGAGTGCTGTAAATTTCAGGTTGAATTCCTGAGCTGCAGAGATCATGCGCTTGAGGTCGTCAGGAAATTTGTTTGATCTAGGTATCGGGAAATGTATATCATTCACAAAAATGTTCATGATTTGACCGGGCCTAATGTTTAGGTAGCTAGTCTCCAAGTATTTTCGGAGTATGTAGTCGACAAAATAGCACCACAGTGCTCGATCCTCTCCTTGCACAAGGTAGCATTGAAGATTCCAAAGATCAATGGCTTTGTTACGAGAGGCGATGTCCAAAATTGCTTTGCCTCCTCGATTGACTGGTAGGATCATTGCTTCCAGTGAAACTCTGGCTGTTTTTCCTTCCCATAGGAAGGAGCGTATCAATTTTTCAAGTGTGTCCTCAATGTCTTTCGGCATTCCTTGGACTCTGGTGAGATATTGTGTTCGACCTCCAATCACCATACTGATGATGTGGCGCTTCCCTTCTAGAGAAGGGTTTGTTGCTTGCCAACGCATGAGGTCTGCATTAATTTTTTCGAGGACTAAAGGCCATGGTGTGGTATAAGGGATGTCATTTCCGATCCAAGCACCTAACATCCGGCAGCTTTCGCCATCAGGTACAATTCTAACAGTTCGGTCAATGTCGCCGATCAGGGACTGATTGTTAATTCGTCTTTCTGTGATGACTTTCTGGCGATAGGAGGCCCTCCCAAAGGGGAGAAGCACAGTTTTATTTTCGTTGAATTTTTCGGTAGAGGCACCACACCAGAGGCGTAGAATACCCCACAGAGTCTTCATGGAGTCAGTGGATTTCAAGTAGATTGTTGTGTCATCAGCAAAAAGTGAGACCACAAGATTTTTATTTGTTCCAGGAATGATGACTCCCTCAATATCAGATTTCCGCAGTAGACATGCAAGAGGCTCAATAGCCAGATTGAATAATAAACAGGAGAGGGGGTCACCTTGTCTCACTCCCCTGGTCACAACATATGGTTTGCTGACTTCACCGTTGATCATAACTACGGTTTTGGCATCAGTATATAAGCTTTTGATTGTCTTTGAAAATTTGGGAGGGAATCTCATATGGTCTAGAACACGGAGAAGGTAGTTATGGTTAATTCGATCATATGCTTTCTCTTGATCGAGGGCGATAAGTACCCCATCTTCTTCTGCGACTTCAGCATAGTTAAGCAGGAATTTCGCTAATTTGACTTGGTCTTCAATTTTCCGCCCTTTCATGAAGCCAGCTTGGTCAGGTCTTATCAGAGATGGGGCAACATCCATTAAGCGCATAGAATAGGCCTTTGTAATAAGCTTGTAGTCTGTGTTTAAGAGCGTAATTGGCCTGTAGTTGCTAATAAGGCCTGTGTCTCCTTTTTTGAACACCGGGCATAACCAGCCCATGTTGAAGTTGCATCCATCTGATAATCCATAGTCTTCGATATCACGGGATAAGTCTGCCAGGAAGCCCAAGATATTGAAAGCCCCTCCCGGTTTGTCTTTAGACTTTTTTTATTCAATGTCCAGGGCTTTGAAAAATTCGTAACGGATGCCATTGACTCCTGGAGCTTTGCCGTTGCTAGACAGTTTAAGAGCATTTCGTAAACCATCTTCAGTCAGATACTGGTTCATTTCATTGTGTTCGTGTTGAGATAACCGAACATGACATTTTTCTAGCACTTCCTCAGTGCACATCATTCGACCGTAGTCGTCCTCGGGGACATCAACGAGTTGTGTAGCCTCATGGTAGTCACGGGCCATTTCCGTCATTTGTTTCGGTCGAGTTTCAAAGCGGGGAACAGTTGAGTCAGTATCTGTTCTCTTGAATTCGTTTATGGTGCTTCTCAGATGGTACTCCTTCGTGGAGCAAGTCCAATGACGAGTCTTCAAACTTTCGCCTTCAATGTCGTATTGAGCTTCAGACTGTGCCTTTTGACGATCAGCTTCTTCTTTGAGATAGGTTTCAATCTTTTCTTCGAGATGCAAAATTGCAAGATGCTTATCCTCAGTAGGCATGTCTATGTCATTGAGCACGAGGTGCTTCTGTGTTGTCCAGGTGCGAATTTGGCGGGATCTCTCCTTTACCAAGCGAGAGCATTTTTTACCTTCTGTGGTAATGTCATCCTTGAACTTGTGCCATAGGGTTTGGATGTTATTTTGGTTTTCCCGGTCTGTACGGCTCAGTTCCTCACGGTCTTCAGCAAGTTTCTGTGATCGTGCACTAAGATATTTCATAAATCGCGGAGTTTTGAGAAGATAGACAGGTAGGTTCCAGATTCCGGGCCCATATTCCTCCTCTGCTCGGCATGTCAATTGGACGGAAACCAAGTGATGATCACTGGAGATTAAACTGGGTTCAATTGACCAGTTTCGATATCGTTTAAAACGGTCTACCGGTACATAGATTCGGTCAAGACGTGAACCAGTCACATGTGTCTGGTTCATAGTAGCATTTGTGCGCTTCTGGAAGCAAGTGTATTCCCGTGAATCGGGAAATGTTGTTCGCCAACCGTCTTGCATGTGGAAGAGGGCTTTGAGGCATAGGAAACTCTGAGGAATCAGCTCTTCTTTGTTCGATGTTCGATCTTTAATATTTTCAACAAAATTCCAGTCCCCTAGTGTTTCGGTTGGGAGTGGGAGTACTGGATTGTCAAGGTAACAGTACCATAATTGTGCCCACATCCTCTCTCTTTCCTGAGGTGTATTGGGGGCGTATATGTTCAGAATGTTAATAGTTTCTCCTCTATGTGATGGGATCACAAGTAAGATTGCATGGCCCTCAATGAGGACATACTCTTTTACGTTTTCAGTGTCAACATATTTTTTATTCAGAAGAAAGCCAACTCCAGCTGTTGAGTCAGGTTTCATTGGGTGTCCCGAGTTGAACAGTTTGAACCATTTTCCGTAAATGTTGTTGAACTGGCTAGCAGCAACATTATTCATGTGTAATTCTTGCAAGGCAAGGACACCTATCCTTTTTTCATCAACAGTCTTCTTCATATAAGTGAATTTGTGGCCTGTGCTGGCCATGGATTTATTTTTGTCTCTGCCATTTATATTTTGAGAGGCAATGGTTACATTTGAGCGTGTGAACTTCGCTGAGCGAGCGAGCTTCGGAGGTTTATTCCTCTCTCTAATCTGTATATTCAGTTCTTCCCAGTTCCCAGGGATAGGGTGTTGCCCTGTGGCTTCATTTCCATGACTTCTGTCTGGTTGTGATTGCAGCGGTTTATTGTCATAATATATTTGCGAATTTAAATGTCCTGCTGCAAAGTTGAAATTGTTAATATGGGAGTCGTTACACGTTCCCTCTACATCTCCCATAACTATATCCGGAATCGGATGTGTACCATTCGTAATACGGCCATTAGGTGTTACCCACAGATCTTGAGCCGCCGCAGTTGACACGGGCATCAACCATGGTGAATCGTGGTCTGTGGTAGTCATATTTCGAATGTTTGTAGGGGAACGTGGGTGCTGCCCCTCGCCCATCGCTGTAGCAGCCAGAGCAGCAGAGCCGCTACAGAAGGGGCCGTGTGTAGGATAGTCGGAGCTATGCCCCGAATCACCCCGACTCCTGCTGATTTCACTCTCTGAACTCGTAGCCGGCAGGCACTGACGAGAGGGATGTACCACGTCCCCGAAACCCTCCCGTGAACCAGGAGGGCCCTCGGTACCAAACTGAATATTTGTGTTGTTCATAGGCATGTTTTGGGTGCGTTTTAAGACCGCCGTCGTAAGATTCAGAGGACATCTGCAGCCGGAATAGAGTCTAGATATATTGTGTGGCATGTTCAAGATGATTCCGAGCTTACAGGAGAAGCTTACAGGCCACTAACTTCGGACAATTCAATTCAAGTCGCAACGGATGATATAGTACGGACGATTCACTTATTTTAGTAGGCAATCCCGACGCGGCGCTGCCTCTGGTCCAACCGACGTATCCACCGCGGACACCTTACATATCCATTTCATTTATCATGTCCAACTTGCGGGCTCCGGTATCGCAGGAGTACGCGAGCAGCCGTCCCAATCATGTATTTATTCGCTCGGCCTATAACCGAGGAAGGCACCTTTTTTCTCCACCGAGTTACGTGCACAGGAGTGAGCAAGTTTTACAGAGATGAAACATCGAGCAACCTGAGCTAAGTTTTCGGTTACAATTAATCTACTAATACTTCTGTCGTAGGGTCTCTTTCTTGACCATCAAGAGAGAGATATTGTTCCACAGCCTAGCTATCCCCTCGTGCACGACCGCACACGACCTCAGTCCCCGTCAGGACAACCCTTCTCTTCTTCACCGGCCTCTGGGATAATGGCGGGGAACCTCCTTACGAATACGGGGTAAACTGTTGAAAAAAGTAGAGCCAAAAACACGTTTTGCAATTTCAACCGTAGACTCAGTCATTGGTCATCTCGGAATGTTTCTTTATGTGCCCAAAATCGGTTAGCTGAAAAGAAAGTGTTTCGGACATCGTGGAATTCGGGAATCTTATACTGTAATCTCAGAAATTATAGTACAGATTCAATTGCACATCCCCTGGCGTGTAGTCGATTTTTCCCCTTCAAGTACGGCATTAGTTGTGTCTAAAGATCAAAACCTCCTCATCTTGTATTACCAATAGCATAATAAGAGAACGGTCTGTTTATCCCGTAAAAAAATCATCCCTCCCGCCCGCCCCGAGGCCACGCCACTGCCTTCCTCTCGGTGTTACAGTTCACAGACATTGGGAGTGCTACACTCTGTTAGTCCATCACCAAGGCGGAACTCGGGCGACTCACATAGGGATTCTCCACCACACACGTGTATGACGCGACACACGTCGTAGATCCCGTCCAGCCTATGCCACCACACTGGCCTACAAGCAAGAAGGTGAGTTGGCACCGAGGCGTCCGTCAAAGCAAGGCAAATGATTATAGAACTGACCGTAATGCTGCACCGGGGGAGGCGGGGGAGGCGGGGGGCTGACCGGCGGCGCCAGTGACGGATCGATTCCGAACCACGCCATGTCCTCGTCGCCGTGGATGGGAAGGGGGTCCAATTGATCGTAATCGAAGATACCTATCAAACGGGGAAGGAGTCAGAGTCGACACAAGGTATGTCAATGGAGAATACGAGATACCCTGCAGGAAGGGGCCGTAAATGGACTTTTGGTATCCCGGGTATTCCTTGACTTGATACTCGTTCGTGTCGTATCCAAATATGCCGGCCCACTCTGAGAGCGACGCGAGGCCATAGCTTGACCAGAACGAGTCGTAGTAATTGGTTTCGCCGTACCATACCTGGATCGGTGGGTAGGCGCCGGTATAACCAGGGTACATCGCCCGCACGACCGCAGCCCAATAATCCCCATCCATCCCTATATCGTCAACTGTGCAGTACGCGCCAAAGGCGCTGGAGGTAGACACAAAGCAGCCCGCAGCGGCCCCAGAGTAGGCGGTTGCGGCGCGCCAGAGATCGGGGTAGACCGCGCAGAGGACGTTCGTCATCATTCCTATGTTCTTCCCAGTCAATATCAGAAAAAGCATCAGAGTTAGACAGTACCGCCCGAAGCTGTTCCGGTCACAAAGATGCGCTTAGGGTCCGCGCTGTAGGTCGAAATCGCATAGCCCACCATGTTCGCGATGCCCTGGCTGTCGCCGCCCCCGTTATGAGTGAGTGTAGCTGGCGACCTGACATCCCAACATGTGTCGGCGTTCGGCGAGGAGGGGTAGATAACGATGAAGCCGTAGGTATCAGCGAATTGCGCGTAGGGAGAGTAGGAGAAGTATGTCTGCGCCGTGCCGTTGCAATCATGGATGGCGACAACGACGGCAGGCTTGGCTGTAATGTTCGTTGGCACGTACACGAACATGCCGACGTTCGTAGGGTTGATGCCGAAGTCGGTGACCTGCTGCAGCGTCGAGGTCAAGCCAGCAACGAGCCCAAACCAGAGAATGGATGCAAGCATCACTGGGGCCCGTGCGAAGTAAGCCATTGCGGTGGAACAATTCTTCCAGAGTAAAACGACGTTGACCAGCCTTTTACTAAATTACTCTTCGCTTCGAACCTCGGCAAATCTGTCGGAGAAATGGTCCCATGCGCGAGTTCGCGGTGACTAGGAACAAATTCGGAAGCAGGCGGATCTAGGCTGTTTAGGATACATACTTCGTGTTCAAAAATCAGGCAAGGGGGTACCGGTCCGTGAATCCCGGAACATATGGACCCTTCGGGCTCGACCAACCAACCGTTAACCTTCGTCGCGAGAACTGAGCGAGGGAGTGGAGAGAGAGGGGCTGAGTGTTTGGGATCAATGTATATTGGGTCCTAAAGCTCTCGAGTCGATCGTGTGGATCAGACTCAAGCCAGCTACAAGAGACATGTAATGTAGAGAGTAGTAAGTAGAATGAAATAAAATGAAATAGGGACGGAGGGTGGGGTCAAATTATCGTATGCGACGACAACGATCTAAAGCGACTACGTCTACACTGCAGCTCGCAGGCTCTATATACTGTATGAGGGGACAAAGCGGTGAGTGGTGTCAAAGAGATAAAGAAAGTGATTGAGGGAGTATAATGGGAGAAGTAAGAAAGGAATTGAGACACGACTCGAGAGTCGTGTCGAGGGCGAGGCGTACCCGGCTTGTTTGCTAACGACGGGCAATCCCAACACTACCACTTGGGGGTAGAGGGCCGTGGCTGCGCCCGGCAGGATCTCGTACTTATATTTTTTCCCATCATGCCGATTACACTGCTTAGTAAGCTGGTCATCCCAAATCCACCCGGACATACAGTGATACACGACAAACCCGGAAGACCAAATGATTGATGTGATTTCGATGAGGCCCAGGCAGACCAGGCCATGTATTTACTTCGGCAGGTCCAGGGCAATATTGAAAATTTGCTGGGGTACTTGGAAGGAGGTATATACTAGACTTATTAATGTTTGTACCCTCTGAATGAGCAGCATGGGACGGTTACACCAGGGAAAAGAGACAGAAGTAAATAAAAACAGCACAGCCCTAGGCCACACAGCCACTAAAGGGGTAAGGAAAAAGTGAATGAAGTATAGGGACAGCCACTAAAGAAGTCAGACACAGCCACTAAGGAGACTATCTTAAAAAATCGGAGACAAGGAAAATAGGGAGACTTTTAGCCCCTCGGAGGAATGAAAGGAACGAGTATTATGTAAACATAAGTACTCGTAACATATTGCCCTCCCACGTCATACCGCGTGACGTCCAAATAAGGCAATTATCCACGTGCCCTTGAGCCGGCACGAAGCGCTTGCAGAACTTGTGTATAACAGTACTCGCGTAGCTGACTCAATGTAGCCACGATCGAGTTGAGGTTGTTTGATTTAATCCGAGGGATTCACATTTTCCCCCCGCATACAGAATCAGGTAGGTACATATATATTAAAATTGTATTAGAGAGATCCTAGCGATGACACCTGTATGGGCGAAAGCCGGCGGAGAGGCAGGCCTCGCAGACCCAGTTATCCGGGACACTTCCCCACTCCAGACACCTGAGATGATACTGGAACAGCCATTAGCACATTTTAGGCAAATAAATCTCAAGATCTCACCCATTTGGTTTCGCAGCCTTCATTTTTGCACAGTACCGCATTGGGGTGTTCCGAATCGTCCAAAGGAGCTGCGGGCGAACCGCAAATGCATGACTCAAGTGCAGCTGACCAGTCCCCTAAGTCCTCCCGCTCTTTGCGTTTGCGACCTGAGCGTCTCGTAGCGGGTTCTGCCGCCAGATTGGGGGACACAGCAATGCCCTGAGGCGCCGAGGCCATCGTATGACTGGGAACCGCGTCAGGCACAGTAATGGGAGTGCTGCTACCAATTTCTTGCTCATCGTGATCGGGGAGATCCTACTCAAATCAGAGAATTATAACTCTGACGCAGATGTGATGCTCACCTCTTCACCAGATCGAGTATCCATTTCAGTTAGGCAATCAGAACGAACATCGGTTTCCGGGAAGGATACCAGAGGAGCAATCTGATTTAGGGGGGATTCAGAGTCAGGAATATAATCCAGCGGTGAAGGAGACCACCCGTCAAAGGCGGGCATTTCAGAGTCATAATCTTCGTGGACCGATGCCTTCGGCGATGGGATCGGGGAGTCATTGATGAAGGACTCATCATCGCTGGAGTCGGAATGGTCACTCCGTTCGGGCGCTTCGACTCTGTCCACCAAGATGAAGCATACATGAGAAAAGGAATATCGAAATAGATGAGGAACTCACACCAGAGCACGCTGTGAACTGTGCGCGGTCGAGATCTTCAATGTTGACTGAGCCTTATTCTTGGTAGCCTTCTTGGGCGGCTCCTTCGCCTTTTGCCAGACCCGAACCAAAAACAACTCCCCTGCAAAACCATGGCGCCCCGCAATGACGAAACTACTGCGCAGTACCGTGCCCGTCTTCTCACCCTCTCTGACACGGACGCCGAGGCTCAACTGAGCGATGGTGACAATGATGCGTGGGATGAGGCGTGCAAGTTGGCGCACAAGGCAAAGAGGGAGGTTGCAGAGGCGGAAAGGCAGAGGATTGAGAGGGAGGAGGCCGCACAGAAGGCCAAGGAGGAGGAGGCCGCGCGGAAGGCCAGTCCTTCGAAGTCCAGAATTATAGCGGGCCAGGCAACTCTGGGTACTTGGTGCGAAATTCTTCAACAAGTTCAGCTGCATGGTCAAGTTCATCTGCTCTCACCCATGAAGTCTCCTCCGAAGTTCCAGCATAGCCATCCCAACGAACAAGGTACATGAGCAGAGGCCGACAGCTCCAATCGAGTTTACTTGATAGAATTTCTGTGATTTTGTACTCCAGCTCTCCATCAATTTCGATTGGAGGTGGTGGAGGCTGGACGTGCCCAGGGATGGTGTTCAGATGTCCGAGCTCGAGTTGAGAAATATGAAAAACGGGATGAATGCGATGCATATCATGGGGAAGTTTAAGAGTGAAAGAAGTGGGTCCGGGTTGAGCAATAACTTTGTAAGGACCATAGTATCGTTCGGAGAACGCATGTCCGGGTTGGACTGTTCAGAATCCGGCGGTGTTAATGTAGACTTCATCACCAATGGAAATTTTGGGGTCCGGAGACCTCCGCTTATCAGCAGGTCCTTGGTAGCGCTTCTTGGCAGCTGCCATCTGCATTCGGAGTTCCTGGTGAAGGGTGTCTAAATCTGTAATGAATTCTCGGGCCTGAGCGGATGTGAGGTCACGCTCGGGGTAGACGGTGACCAAAGGGTGATAGCCCTTATTGGCAAAGAACGGAGAAACTCCTGTAGTGTCATTAGGAGTGTTGTTGTATGCAAACTCGCCAAGGGGAAGAAGTGGAGCCCAGTTGTCCTGCTGGTAATTGCAGTACATCCGAATGTATTGTTCCAAGGTTTGGTTGACGTGCTCGGTCTGTCCGTCGGCGGATGGATGATAGCCGGCGGTGAAGTGGAGACACATATTGAGTGCTTCGCCCAGGGAGCGGAAACAATGGGAGACAAATTTGGAGCCCCGATCGGAGGTAACATGACTCGGAACTCCATGCTTGGAGAAAACGTGAAGGACGAATAAATGGGCTAATTCGGACGACGTGATTTTACCACGAGTAGGGATGAATAGTCCCATCTTTGAAAGGCAGTCAACAATGACTAGGATGCTTGTGTAGCCATCGGACATGGGTAACTGTTCGATGAAATCCACGGAAATAGAATCCCAAGGTCGCTCAGGGACTGGGAGTTGCCAAAGGGATCCATAAGGCTTATGGCGAGCATACTTGCCACGTTTGCAAGAAACACATGATTGGACATAATCCTTAACAAAGGCTCGGAGTCCAGGCCAGATGTACTGTTGTCAGACAAGTGCGAGCATCTTGTTCTGTCCCCAGTGACCAGCAAGCTGGTGATCGTGTTTGTCGAGGAGTACGCAGAGTCGGAGCTCCGCGGCGTCCGATACATAAATGCATTCATTGTGGTGGTCGGCAACCCTGCCGGAAATCGGTGATCAAAAACCCGGTATTGCTGGATTAGGAAGGTTCCCCTATTTCTAAAAGTCTTTTGCTCAGAACATGCCTCCATCGCCTCATAAGACCTCAAATTGCCCTCAGAATGTCATTTGCATGTATAACATATTGTTTGGGTCCCAATTTGAGCGGCAAAACTCCGCCCATCTGGGATTCAGTATGCCTGCCCTGGCTCACTCCTCCTAAAATTCTGGCTCCCCACGGGGAGCTCTGGGCCCGAAGATGCAGCAAATTATATGTAATTATTCATTTAGAATGAAATCATTGTTGCCGATTTTTAATATCTGCCCAGCGGACGTAGATATAAAGGGATTTATACCTGCAATTGACCATTTTAGGTACATCCTGACAGTAAATGAAGAATCTGCTACAATGATTTTAACTAGTTATAATATGCCATTATTTTGTCCAGCACAAAGTTGTCGCGAAAGTGGCTATAGGAAGCAGAAAACTGTGCTACCACTCGATGAGCATCTGTCGGAGTTTGAATTTAGCAGTGCGTTGCCGACCACCATTCATTGTGAAAAAGAAGACCGTCGCCAATGACCCACCAGGGTCCGAAGTATTGTTAAGATATCGTGAGGCAATAGGATCCAAAACAAGGACTGTTCAGATATCCGAATGCAACTGGTTAATGTCCATGAGTTGTCCTGCTCGGAGCGCCGGGGTCCAGAGTGAGGATGTGCGCAGTGATGCGCCAAGCTGATGTTGAGTGAAAACTGGACGGAAATTATGCGGATTTGCATTGGCATAGCCACTATCCCCCTCTTTTGGGTAGACATCCCATTGTCTAGTGAGAGCATCGGGCTTTCTGCCAAGTCACCCCAGTCGGAACCGAAGGACGAAATTAAATGCAGAGAGAATCTCGGACCACCAAGCTTGTTGGTGGGTCAAGAGCTTTGTAGTAGAAAAGTACTCCAAATTCTGGTGATTGGTGACGACGTCAATTGGAGGGACTGCACCCTCCAGGTAGTGTCGCCAGACACGGAAAGCTTCAAATATGGCAAGGAGTTCCTTGTCATGGGTGTCGTAGTTGATCTCGGCTGCCGCCAATGTCCGAGAGTGAAAGCAATAGGGCAAATTTTGCCATCGGAGGGTGAGGTCAACGAGAGAATTGCAGCTATAGCGTAGTCCGAGGTGTCCGACTCAAGAGTGAGTTGGGCGCCTGGGATCCAATGTGTCAGAATAGGAGCAGTAGTGAAAGCAAGTTTAAGGGTATCAAAAGATTTCTGGCATTTGGATGACCAGATCCAACGTTCGGACTTCTGAGTAAGTCGTGTAAGTGGAATCACAATGTAAAGTGCCGGTAGAAATTGGCAAAGCCAAGGAAAGATTGGATGTCTTTGACTTTTCGGGGTTACTCATCCATGGAGAGACTGCTAGGGGAAATAATTTTAAGCACTGGGTGTTGAGATCCATTCTCGGTCGTTCTTCTGCGCGAATCCGATCCATCCCTAAGTATAGTACACTGGTAATCTTAAATAACAAGGTATTAAAAGGGAATTGCGTCGGATGTGGGATATGCTCGTCGCTCGCGTCCGGTGCATGTCGTGGGATCCACCTTCGGGCAAGAGGAGGAGGTTGGGAGGAAGGTGCCCGCACCTTCGAGCGCCTTCACCGTCGATCGGTGCATACACTCGTTCGGGCGATGGCGGATCACCCAATCCCCCCCAAATCTGTGCCACGGAGTTTTTTTGGTCTATGTCCATTTAGGTCATGTCGAGGGTCAACGACCCGCTCTGCAGGTACACCCCGGGGTTATGCTGAAAGATCTTCTTTCGGTGACACTTTCAGACATTTACAAAAGTCTTTGTTTTGATATAGATGAAAGTGGCACCGAAAGAAATTCTTTTGATGCCCCTTTCAGCTATATTCGAAATGACTTCTTTCTTCTCATTGAAATTGGCTGCTGAAAGATGAACTTTCAGGAGTCCTTTCATCAGTAGGTGATAATCAATCATTATGATTGTCTCAAAACAAGTGCTGATTGTCGCTACTTTCGTAGCACTTTCAGAGCAGATGAATAGATAATCTTTTTACAATGTTCGAATTTGCTACCTAATTTAATACATTCTGCTAACCTTTTTACGTACGTAGAGATTTTCCTTTTTCCGGTGTGTGCCCAAGGACTCGTGATCCAGCTTGTCGACCATGTTGTGTGCCACATAGGTGCTGTGCTGCCTGCAGCGTTAGCACCTCCCTTCCATTCACAGCAGAAGCACTCACCTCTTGCTTTTGATCCCAATGCTTGTCCAGGTGTGCCATGTACTTCTTCACATCCCTGAAAAATGCCCAGCTGGTCCCCAACCCTGGGTCCTTTCCTCGCTGGAGATGTCCTTCTGCTGGAGGTGAAACTTCGCATCTATGGCGAGGAACAACACATAGACGAACCTGAAAGGTATGTCGTCAGCCTTGCTCATATCAAGGTGATAAGATACTGACACCGCTCCCCCAGTGTATGACCCAGCTGTTCATCTATCTAATCTGTTAGCCAGCCCTCAACCACAATGCGACACCTACCTGGATGTGATGCAGCAGCACACATCGGTGAACTTCCACGATGCACCCCTCACAGTACAGACAAATGCAGGCAATCTCTGCACCGAAACGGTGCATCTGCCACTTCACACCCTTCCCCAGTGCACACCCGTTATTGATATGCTCGCCACAACCATCGTGACAAATAAGCTCGTTGTTGCAGAACGGAGTTCGAGGCTGGTAGACAGAATAATGGGTCGGTCGTCTGGGAAATGGGTGTACGGGTGAGGTAGAAAGAAAGTGTGTAGGTCCCGAGGAAGTCGTGTACGCGTGGAATAGAAATCAAGTGTGAATAGGGGAAAGTGTCGTGTGGGCATGGAGTATGGGTCTAGCTAGAGGCTCGATAGTGGGAGAAAGCTGGGCCTCGTATGCTCAGGGTTCACTGGCAACGTGCTCACGGTGGAGCACTCTGGTCACTGGTCGCGGCGTTGGTGGTGGTTCGGGGAGAAAAGTGTATTGTTTGGCTATATGTATGTACAAAACAAATACACAGTCCACAGACCGATATACCATAAGGTACGCAAGGAGATATGGAAAGGGGGAACTGCGACAAGTGGTTCATCCTCCCCTTCCACATTGTCGAGAAAATCATCGCAATCCAGGTAGACCCATTGCTGATTGGGGTTATCCTCCAAAAGAAAATAAGTGCAAGAGCACGAAGAAAGCAAGATAGCCAGACGTACCGATGGGCATGAATCTCTTGGCCCCTTATCCAGGCTTGGTCCATACTCTGCATCAAACTCGGAGAACTCTTGGGATGGGATCTCACATGTCGGTGACTCAGCAGTTGGCAGGGGCACTGTGTCTGGGTTCAGCGCTGTTTTGGATTTTTTTGAAGGGGAGGCAGGAGTGGTGATTGTCACGTGTGCGTGATGTATCCGTCCATCGCTCAACACCGAGATGCTCTCATGGGGCACCTGGCACATCCGCTCAGTGCCGAGGCACAGGGTATAGTCCTCGTTCGAGTCATCACTGTTGCTGCCGTCGTTGATGTTGTATTCGCTCATGAGCGATATTTTTCGTTTAGACATCACAAAGAATAGAGGCAGACACACACCTGTAACCTGTAACCGAGACTTTGCAACTTGTGATGTGATTTCAGGAGATCAAAAATAGCTGATCATTTCGGAATCTTGATCCCCAACTTCAAACACAACGCAACCTAACACAACCTAGCCAAGATAACAAATTAAATGGGAGATCCCAAAAATCATGGTCCCGATGTACAATTCAATAATACCGGGCCATCGTCTGAATTTATTCAACAACAGTGCTCAACCAAAGTACTACAAGCCCTGATTGCATAGTCGCATTAGGGGATGTCAAAGCTAGTGATTTGGGGCTGATTCACTGATTGCTTCTGGTACTCAATTCAGGTGCCAAGAATCGACCAGAATCAACTATTTTCAAGAGTCAACCAGGATGTTCCAACTCTGGAGTCGGAACAGCAACAGAATCATCGATTCTGATTCTGATGAACATTTGATGCAATCGATCATCCCAGAATTGAAATGAGAATTGATGCAAGAATCAACATAGAATACCGAGGCATTGGTCATCCCTGCTCCAGAAGCATCAGCAAACCAACAGGGCCTGTCTAGGATCCTGATGTCACAGCATCAATGTTGATCACTTCGAGTTCAAGGATACTGATTAAGGTTGCTTACGGTTTCGTCCAAGTCGATAACATGCTGACGAAAGACAACAAAATCTGCTGAGAGGCAGCCAGGACACAGGTTTCTGAAGGCCCTATGCCCTGGTCTAGATCCTCCACGTTACACAACCACCAGGGTTCCAGAGGAACCTAGGTGTGGTTGACATTAACCCCAAGGAGGACTTGGAAGACACATATGGTCTATGTTGTGGCACGGTTGTGCCAGGGTTCCATCAGCGAGTCTGCAGCTAGACGCTGTAGAAGGTTCAAGCAACACATCAGATCACAAGTTGGACAACACTTTCAACGCAATCCTAATGCAATAAATGAGGAATAAGTTGAATATGTTGAAGCAGCTGTCTTGGAGAGCCTACTATAGATGCTAGTAAATGGTAGTGGGAGCATAGCATGAACATTGATTTCCATGTCATACAAGAGTGAAGCCCTGATGGGTGCAAAGAGATTAGGGGGAAGAGCAGGGAAAAAAACATGGGTGACACACTTGGGACATCCATATTCTGTACACCCCATCCCAACCTCAAGAGACCACCTTTGAAGACATCATATACGAGGCATTACCCCTGTTGACGTGTTCAAAACAAGGAATGGATATACATGCAGAGCTGTAGATGCAAAGAACAGTGAGCTGTGCCTCAGAAGAGATTCTGGTCCGGAAACCCAAAAGCCAAGACCCGAGGGTGGCTGCTGTCAGTTTGGAGTTCACAAGGGAGACTGGAGGCAATGTTGGCCCAGAAGTCAAGGAAGTTTGGTGATGTTGTTCCTTCCTGGCGTCGGCATTGATCCCATCTTCTGCTTCATATTCTCTATATTCACAGTGCGCATAGTGTTGGCAAAGTTTGGTTTGGTTCAGGTTCAGGTGATTTTTCCCAACCGCTGAACCTGAACCTGAGGTCCAGTTCAGAGAATTGCTGAACCCCAAACCTGAACACAGGTTCAGGTTTGTTGGCATTCGAATGTGTTCGAACCTGAAAAAAGTCCTCTGTCTCTCCATGTGCAAATTTGGTGCACAAAAAATAGGTATCACCATGGATATTAGCCACAGAGCCCTAAAATTGATATCCCCTCACCCAGGAGCATCGCAAACACATGTGATGGATGCCTTAGCGTCAACTACAAGTGTGACTGACTGTGACACACCATCACTTTTTGGACAGGAACCTCAGATTTGTGCCCATTTGACATCCAGAACAACTGGGGACATTGTAGTGTGATAGGGGATAAACACCCCAAAGTGGCCCCAGGTTGGTCATTCAGGTTTGGCGTTCGAACACGTTCAGCAAAAATGCCCCTTGCCCGAACGCTGAGCTGAACTTCTGGTTCAGGTTCAGCAATCTGGTGAACCTTGAATCTGAACCTCGCGTTCAGTTCAGTTCAGGTTCAAAGTGATTCCTGAACTGGACCTTGCCAACACTAAGTGCACGAACAACTAGTCGTTTGAAATCCATGCACCTCAGCGGTTAGACTCCAGATTGACAAATGTCTTTTCCTAGTTTTTGCTGAGCTTTCACGCCAATAGACACTTGCTGTGGTCTTTTTACTGGCAGGTGGAGTGCTTGCAGCTGCAAGGAGACTCAGCCCTAGACAGCTCTAGACAGAGGTGCGCCATTACATTATACCTAGCCACCTCTGCACTCAATCTTAAGCATGTAGCACTGTCTAAAATTCTGCTTCGCTAACTGCAAGCTGTACTTGATTACCGATACACAGGCTTTCTCAGAACCGAGTGATGTGCATTTCATATGTGTGTGCATGCCCCAGATCTCCTATTTCTCAGTGTGTGATATGCAATCAATTATAAGCATGGCTGGTCCATTAATTTACAATGCATTTTTCGAGGTACATTTTCTACTTCATAACCCTTTCCCTTGCTGAACACGTGCCCACCAGATGAGTTTAATCTGGTGCCGTCATTGCAATATTCCAAAGGGTGCTGCCCAATCCAACTCCTCTGACACAAAACCATGGTCAAGTTGATTGCTTGTTCTGCGACGCAGAGATCTCCTGAGTGTTCGCTCATCTAGAGACTATCTGTACGGAATTATGTAATGGACCCAGCCATGCACCACTACCTCTCCACCAAAAGGGAGCAATGTCAAACTCAGTTTGACACACTAGCTGGGAGTATATATACAGTTGCATTTGTCACAATGCATTAGGTCATAATGCATAATTGTCATAATGCATACACTTTTGGTGTCCACCAACTCGGTGGGCGGGGATTTTATGCAATTTTGTCATAACGCATATTGCATAAGGTTTGGGAGGGTCATTATGCATTTTTTTGGTTCGAATTTCGATCAGACCGGGCTTCCAGCGAGCCATTTTGGCGAATTGAACGCGATCACGGGTCAGGACTGCTCGGGAAGACTCGGCATCACTGTCCCAGACGTGATGTTTGCAATCACCAGACAAACCAAACATCAAACGAAAATTTTCCTCATGTCTCCCGAGCCCAAAACTCGCAAACCTCGGGGTGTTCCCACTGTGCCGTATACACGGGGTGTCTGGAAGCCTAAACCTCCCAAAGATGCTCCCCGAACTTCCGCTAAACCACCCAAGGATACGCGCCGACAACATCTCACGCTTGACAGTCTTTGCCTTCGTCGACAATCACTCAGATATGACTCAGCAAGAAGTTGCGGCACATTTCAGGAGCTTGACAGCCGGCGCTCTATGTAGTTAAATGGTAAAAACAATCGTTTTCTCCGAAATGTTCCGGGCTGTGACACCGTCTCACCCGAATGTCACTCTGTGTGACAAATCTCGGAATGCATATTGCTCATAATGCATAGGGTTTTGGTGTCCACCGGCCTTATGCATTATGAGCTATCCAACTGTACTAGATAATATCTTCAACCATGACACTATCAGGCTCTTGTGTGCACTGTCAAGTCCTTGGCCGATGATGCTGAGCTGGCGCCATTCCTTGAAGCCATCCCTGATGCATTGCGGGCTCCTGGACACCAGCATCACCCTTATTCCAATCACAATAGAGGCCTGGTTCATGATCTCCATGGCCAATGCCCGTCTCAACTGGAGAGTTTCCTCACTGGCTGCTACACCGGACTTCTGTCACCGGAGACTATTAAATGTCCTTAAATCTCCTATTATAAGGCAGTGTGGGCCATTATGAGTCTCTCGGAGCTTTCCCAGTCCTCCAAAGAGTCCAACCTTTCTGTCGCCCTTGGGAACTCGATTGGATACCCTACACAGGGCCAGGAAAAGTCCGATCTTGTTCCCTACTACACTTCAACCAGCATGTTTGCACTATGGAGGACTCTTTGTGCTGTGCATGGTCGCCTCATTGAGTTATCAAATTTTCTAGCAACATGTGATAAGAGGTCAGCATGGGCTGCCATCCAGACTTGAACCCAGTCATCTCATTCTTACAAGACTTTGGTTGGGATGTTTCGTATCCCACAAATATCCGGGTATCACTCATACAGACTGGGAGGCACAGGCTGCCAAATCCTGAGATGCACACGTAGTCGCAATGGCACAGAGCTGATTCATGTACATAGCATCACTTACAACTGTGTTCTCTGCAAGTCTTTTCTCTTCACGCCATGTTTTGACATCATGTCGGTGGGATGGAATCCAGCATTCATTGTAGTGAATGCTCTACTATCTCTCCGCGGTGCGGAGTCTTTTCCAGACGGCTGAATCTGTTCAGTTCATGCATTATAAGTGAAATCGAAATAGGGAACTACGCCACTGTTAATAATGCGCGGAATCAGATTGACGATACGTGGATAGGATTCGGCTGTTGCAATGACGGGCAGTGGCCATGATGTCCCTTTGAATTAACTATCTATATATATGCAGCATATACTGATGGCCCCAAATAATGATAGCAGGCGTCAGGATGACTTCTCTTGAACGCTGAAGCCGCCAAACCTCTGGGGTTGGTGAGTTCAAACTGATTACCGGTATCCCCATGACATTAACCGTCCCGTGAGATTGAGCGTCACAATCGTTGACACTGATGTTGTTGAAACTTGAAACTGTGCCAATTAAAGGTTGATAGACTTAGCCGGGTGCAACCATCGGGGCCGGCTGCTGTAACCTGGCAGTGGAGGCAAATCACGGCGATGTCGGATGCCGCGCGGACTCCGCACGGCTACTACCAAAGCGCGTTGCGGCGGCGAACATATGCATCTCTCCCTATCTCTCCTCTTCCTCCTCATGATCTCCAAAATTCCACTTCGCAAAATTCCAAGTCGAAAGTTGGACCCGAATATCGACATCTCAAACTCATTAATTAATATTACTATCTCGCGGGCTTGTTCGGGCTCGCTTGTGGAGATCATGGTGTCGATCGTGGCAGTGCTACTGGCATTTGATTAATCCGTAACCTTCCGTGGTCTCCATCACGCCCACCTCTCACCAGCAAATCCGTCGCGCTGGTAACCTCGGTTACCGTTTGCGGTTTCCTGAGGCCCGTTCGAAAGGCCATTTTCCGGCAACAGGGATCCCCTTGCTCGTACGTCTAACAATGACCGATATACGCTGCTATTGGGGGCAACAACACACGCTAAGGGTCGACGTTTGGTCGACATTCACAAGCTTGAAACACGAGTTTCAAGTCCGCACTGCCTGTTCGTCGCTTGATCTTCCATCATGCATGGAGATGGCTTGGCATCAACCCTATATATAAGTGGGTGCCTTTGGACCGAAGTCTTCAGAGCTTTTTTTTCGCCCTCCTCCTTCATTTACACACCGGGTGTGTCTTTTTTAACGTCTTCTTCAACCACTGCCTTTTGTCCTTCACCCAACCAAACTCTCATTTAATAACAATGGTCTCCTCAATCATCCGTGCTGGGCTCGTCATCAACTGTCCGTGCCATTTTGCTTCGTCTTGCACAGAAAATGCTTACCCGCTTCTTCACCGTCTGCAGTCGCGTTAATTGTCACGGCCGCAGTGATCCCCCGTGTCCCCGCTGGCACCCAGTTCGTCACTGGGCCCTGCACCGCCGATGCCGACTGCGCGGAGGGCTGCTGTGCATTCAACACCGGCAAGTGCGCAGGCCCCGTCATCGCGCTGACCCGCGACGGTGGCTGCGGCTTCGGCACCGGTACGCCCAATGCGAACGCGGCGATCGCACTCGGTCAGTTCTCGGGCGCCGTCGCTGCCTTCAGCGCGAGCATCGCCGCTGCCGGTCCCGCTGCGACCCAGGACGCTGCTGCCGCCCCAGCCGCCGCCGCGACCACCGTAGCCGCTGCCGCGCCCGCGGGCACCCAGTTCATCACCGGCGCATGCACGTCCGACGCTGACTGCGCCTCGGGCTGTTGCAACGCCAAGACTGCCCTGTGTGCCGCCCGCCTCGTCGCGCTCGAGGGTGCTGGCTGTGGTTTCGGTAGCTCGTCCGCGGGCGCTGGAGCCGCTGCTCCCGCCGCAGTAACCCCCGCCGCCGCCGCCGCCGCGACCACCGCCGCTGCCGCCGCGCCCGCGGGCACCCAGTTCATCACTGGCGCCTGCACTTCCGACGCTGACTGCGCCTCCGGCTGCTGCAACGCCAAGACTGCCCTGTGCGCCGCCCGCCTCGTCGCGCTCGAGGGCGCCGGCTGTGGTTTCGGTAGCTCGTCCGCGGGCGCTGGAGCCGCTGCACCCGCCGCAGCAACCGCCGCCGCCGCTGCACCCGCCGCCGCTGCACCCGCGCCCGCGGGCACCCAGTTCATCACGGGCACCTGCACGTCCGACGCCGACTGCGCCTCAGGCTGCTGCGGGAAGAAGTCCGGCCTGTGCGCCGCGCGCCTCGTCGCGCTCGAGGGCGCCGGCTGCGGGTTCGGCGCTGCATGAAGGAGCTCGTTATGACTATTGTTATTATTGTGTCCCATTGAAGAGCTGGTACTATTACAAGAAGCCGTATGGTGATGATTACTACTAGTTGAAGCGTTAAAATATATGGAGCCTCGAAAACGTCCTTCGCGTCTGAAAGCCATTCTGTCGGCGGTTGTGCCTCCAAGTTCGCTCGTTCCCAATGTATCGTCGTATCTTCGTCGTAATTGCATCTCGTGGCGGAGTTTTCAGACGGATACAAATTACAAGTGCTTCGACGCAGACGCAATTTCTCAAACTGCAATCTCTTTATCACCTTCGTTCCGGCAGGGTTATCGTTCACGAAGCACGAGTCACAGGCAACCAATTTGATTCGAATTCAAATCGAGTCTCAGACTCTCATAGTCTCGTTACCAGACGTTCTAGGGCAGTCGCTCGCTGCGCTCGCGGGCAGTAGGAGGAGGGAGATATATATATAGCCATCGGATCCATCGGAAAATGATCCGAGGCAGTTTTTGATGAAAATTCGATGGGAGATTGCTGCCCTAGAACGTCTGGTGCAGTTTGGTAGGCAGCTATGCGCTTGCGTCACGCAGTGGTTCCTCTGCTGCAAAATAATGCAAATCTCATCCCCCGTCACTCATATCCGCATGAAAATTTGTACATGCATTCCTGTTAGCCATATAAGCCTCTAGGCACTCGATTTCCAATTATCCGAGCTCTCCTTGTGACGTAACATTAATTTTTATCTTCATTATGATTTATGATACATCCACGCAGCCATAGATATTTGGGTAGATTTGGAGGGTTAGAATAATCTTAGGCATGGTCCTGTATGTCGTAATTATGATTTTGGGGGCCTGTGGAACCCCGAGAGTGCGGTTTTGATCACATAGATTCCTGATGTTCTCGGTTTATGCCCCAATAGCACATCTTCAGCGCCGGAATACATTCTTTCGGTCTCTACCGACCACATATACATTATTCGCGACTCAAAACATGTCAATACCTCTCATTCCCTCCGAACTCACCACTTTCCTCCACCTTCCCTTCAAAATTCACGATTATTTCGTGTTTTCTTGTGCCCTAACTGCATGAAAGCATCCCAGATCATCATTTGGTATCAGTTATACATATTTATGAGGTCCTACATATTTATTTCCTCCCCAGAACTCGTGAATTGCGGACGGTGTCTTCGAATGTGGGGTGTGACATGTGTGACCGATGAGAGCAAGCGCAACTTTCACGGTCAGACTGCACCAGATCTTTGCAGGGTGATGGCTGCTGTGGTTTTTTTGATGGATTGTGCCCCAAATTTCAGACTCCGCTGAACCCCGTAAAGATCTGGAGCCGAGATTAAGACTCTCACTGCCGCCCTTATCTTTGGGTGCCAGTTCGGTGTCCTAACTGTACCCTGTACCATGCCAACCCCACTGGCACCTATAATCTCCGCGATTCATCCCGAAATCAGGCCCTACTTCGAGGCCACTGCGTCGTCTTACGTGCCGCGCGGAAGCAGTCTCTGCTGCAGACTCCGCATGGATGCGCGGGGTGTCATAAACATGAAGAACGCGTGCAACTGAACAAATTTTCTACCGTACGCTCGCTATTTCGTCTTGCGAAAGCTCCTTCGCTGCCAAACCAACCGATTTCCCAGTGCAAAACAGCATGCACTGCATTCCGGCCCCCCGTAGTCAGAGGGTCTGACTACAGGCATAGACGGAGCGTAGAAATAGGTATATAACTACCTACGGCTACGTTGTGTAGACACAGTTTGTCTACGTTGTTCTACGTCCGCCTACCTGTCAGCCGCTCTATGGCTCTATCGGTCAATGGGTCTACGAGCTTCAATGATAGAGGTTACCTCGCTATCAGTCTACGGCTCTACTAAAGTCTATATGTAGCCATATAGTAATGTGCTCTTTTCCAGATGGACGAAGGCGCATTCGTGAGCCTCAAGAAGATTCAGCCCTTAAAGCATTCCTCCGAAGCAGCAATAGCGCACGGCGTGCGGATCCGTGGACGAGTGCACCACTACCCAGTGCTGCAGAGTCGTGAGTCTGCGCCACCGCGATGAGCGCCCCATGGAAGCCACAGGTGGGTGTGGATTCGGTGGCGGAATGTTTCCTGTGTGCGCGACATGGATAGCCCGCGCTACAGAACCGTCTCAGCCGCCCCCATCCGCGTCTGCCGGATGTGCGCGGGTGCTGTCTGACCTCGACATCACCGTGGAGAGGCTCTGCGAGATCGATATGCAGGTCGGCGGACGTGGATTCCGGCGGCCGAGGACAGTAAGCACTAGATATATACAGAGGCATGGGGTACGGAGGAGGTAGTGAGGCAGATGGGAGGAGGGATGGAGAGAGGAACGGGGGCACGCTGCGGACTGAGGACCTGCCCGGGAGCGAGTGACAAACAGAGGGAGGCGCGAAGGGATAGAGCATCGACAACTAGAAGCAGACCAGTGGCGAGTAGGTCGGGATGAAGATGTGGACGCAACGCATATAAATGACGCCTCAGACGCTATACTCCTGCGCCAACGGGCAGATGGGACGACGGCGCTAACATGCCATGCCCGCGCTCTCCAGATTCGAACGAGCTTCGCCCATCTGCTTCTCCACCCCCGACTCCAGTGTACGAAGGACATTGGAAGCGAACGTAGTACCAGATGTCTATCGTCGTGGATGCGTTCACAAGAGGGTGGCACAGTCGAAGGCGCGAGGACGGGGCGCCGACGTCGAGGGCACCGAGAAGCGCGCGAAAGGAATTTCAAACGAGGGGTGAAGAAGCGCCTGGGGCAGCGGGCGCCTGGATTTGAGCCTAGTCCCGTATAAGCACTCACTGCGCGGCTAAGAACGGTCGGTTAGGTAGAAGAGACGGCTGAGAGAAGAAAGGGAATCGTGCTAAAAAATAGTAGCGCGTCGAATGGCAGACAACACGTACGGAAGATCCTCCAAGGGTTCCTTCGGAGCAAGGTGTGAAGCCGCGGTCGATTAACTATCGTCTAGCGACCAAACACTAGGGCTCCCCACCGTACTGTATACGGTTACGACCGTACGATTACGCCCCGTAAAATGACGACTTTTTGCCTTTACGGTACGGTTACGGTACGGGTCCCGCGATCCGTATGAACCGTATACGGGCGGAAGAACGGCGTCAAATGAGGGTTAGTGAACTCTTAGACACTGAATTCAGCTGTTTCTCACTTATCTGCAGCTGCCTTGACCCTTCAATCATGACCAGACCCCTTCCTCGCAAACTTTCCGACCAACCCGTAAATCAACCGTAATTCTGCACGCTCTCCGGAGGGCTTACGGTTACGGTTTACGGTCACCCGCAACCGTACCGTAAATTGTATTTACGGTTACGGTGGGGAGCCCTACCAAACACCATGATCGACGCAGAGCGGGCACGAACATCAGAGTTACGATGGTTGGCAGCCGGGGTGCGAAGTGCATGCACGGTCGTGCCGCGTCAACAGGACCAGAAAAGGAGGGAGTGGGAGTGCGACAGTGTGTCGGCAGGCAGCTCCGATCGCAGAGAGGATATACAAGACACGGCCCGCACGCCGGATTGGGAAGGGCGGCATACCTGGTGATAGGCGGCACAGTGCCGCGTTTGATGTGTAAGAGTGTCGTGCTTGGCCTCAAAGTCGGCACTTGCTAATTGGGGACAGGGCGGGCCTGATGGGTAGGAAGGCTGTGCTCTTGTTTTCTTCCTCTTACTACCTACTTGGGCTTGAGGCCACTGGCAGTACGAGTCTGTTTATTTTTAACCTTGATCCCTATTTGATCCTATGCACCCCGGATCTGAATCCGGACCATCGCGGTTGCCATAACAATTTTCCATCGCGATATCAGATGCGATTGATCCGGAAGTCTACAATCCATGTGATCAAGAGGCGCTCGATCTCTGGATCATGGAATAATTCCCACGACCCTCCCCTCCCCCAAAAAAGGCAGGTATGTGTCAGCGGCATCAATTCGGCCATCACCACTGACAAGCACTTCCAGTTAACTGCCGCATTTTTGAGCACTCATTGGGTGTACAATGTGGATGCCTAGCACATATATTTTGGGCAACACACTGCTCAACAAGGTACTGGCAAAATGAGAGGGAAGTCGCTTCATAAGTGGCTGTGCAGCGCCACCTCGCGTGGCCACATCAAATTCCACGATCCAGAGATCACTCACCTCTTGCATGTGATTGGTGGTCGGCAATGCACTGCTAATTTCAAACTCCGACAGATGCTGGTAGGACGGTTTTCTACTTCCTACAGCAACTTTTGCAAGAAGTTTGTGTGGGGTGAAATAGTGGCATGAGATAACTAGTTAAAATGATTGTAGCAGATTTTCCATTTACTGTCCGGATGTACCTAAAACAGTCAATTGCAAGTATAAATCCCTCTCTATCTCTGTCCACTGGGAAGATATCGAAAATCGGCAACTATTAATTTGTTCTAAATCAATTATAGTATGTAACTTGCTGCAACTTTGGACCCAGAAATTCCTGTTGAGAGTCGGAATTTTAGGAGGAGTGATACAAGGTAAGGCCACTGAATCCCTGATTGGGGGGGACTTGTGCCCCTAAAATTGGAGCCCAAACGAGATTTAATACATACCAATGGCATTCTGAGGTCAAGTCAAGGTCTTATAGGCCGATGGAAGAATGTTCTGAGCAAAGACTCGAAAAATAGGGGGGAATCTTCCTAATCCGGCAATACCGGTTTTGTGATCACGAATTTCCGGCAGGGTTGCCGACCACCAATGTGATGCCATCTTCGACGACATCTGCGACGCCGCTGAATGCATGCTCACGAATGGATAATTGTTGTCCAAAGAGCAGAGGAATGTTAGGTGTTATTTTGAGCCTCACTTGTTCAACGGCGCTGAGGTCAATTCTCAACATTAACGGAGATAGATGAGGGATGATCTCGGAGCACACGATGCCGCCAATGGTTATCTCTTTCTTTGCTCGGCTCATACTCTTGTGCGGCCACTAGGACTGCTGCCCGTTGCCGTGACGGCAAGGGCCGTTGATTCAACGGGGGTTTCGCGGGCGCAGCCATCAATTCAACGGTCCGTCGACTGCAGTTGGGATGGCACGGTCAACAGCACGGGTGTTGACGGTAGCATGGCAAATAAAACCAAGAAAAAAAATGTATTCACACCTGTAATTGATACCACTACTCCCCGAGGATCTCCTGGACAGTGTTGCGAGTGAGGCAAAGGCGCTGTTTGACTATCATGACGGTTCTGATCGTGTCGGGCTTGAGGCTGGCCCTTCTCAGAGAGATGGTGTCGTGGCCACCAGAGAAAATGTGTTCAACAGCAACAGCAGATCCTACAGTGAAAGAATGAGCTTCAAGTTTCAAGTTTCAGTGTTTAAACATCCCAGGAATTGTGAGGATGTCGCGAGCAAGGCAGAAAAGATTGGGAAATTGTGCCTTGCGAGCCACCCCAAGAGGTCCCCACCGGAACATCCCGAGACACCGGGTCGAAGGGTAGGGTGGGTCTGGGAGCCCTTATTTCACTTTTTGGAAAAAGTTTCGAAACACCTCGAAAACACGTTTAGACATGCTCAAAAAAAAAAAAAAAGTTTTTTTCAGCTTCGCCCTTAGCTTCACCTGCACCTTTGAAGTTTGATCATTGATGCCTTTCGACGATCTGATCTTGCCAATTGTTGCCAAATAAAAAATGCCCTTGTCTACGTACCCTCACGGCGTTCGCGTAACTTACGTCTTGACACAAGATGTCGAACAGCAACCCGCCGCACTTTGATACCAAGCACCTATTCAAACGGTTGCGGGGCCTCGGCTTGCTGAATCCACGCTGTTCTGCTGCAGACTGCATAGGACCTGCGAATAACGAAATCATTGCGTGCGTAAAACCCACTTGTGGCTCAACGGTATGTGGCGGACCCTTGTTTTTTTTTATCCTGATTCATGAGCTGAAACTCTGATCAGTTCCATCTCCGTTGTGTCGCACTAGACACGATTCCCACTGGGACGTGGGTTTGCAGGAGTTGCCTCCAAGATGGAACTACCGAGTGCAAGACCGAGTGAACTGCAGGCAAACTGCAGGGATTGAGTAGTGTAGATACTACTTAATATCATTTCTTGCTTGTTCGCCATACGGAGCGCATCACTGATTGACTTGATCGCTGCCAAACACGCATCCCGCCACGTCAGTGCCCTCACAGAGCTTTGCCGACGATCCGAGCTGCCTCTTTGAGGCCATGTCAGACCCCGTTGAGGTATCAACCGCCTTAGGATTTCGCAGGCTGTCTAATTTAATGTGTCTAGACCGAGACTTATTGCGCTCCGTGCACCCGGTACATCAAGCATGGAAAGGGCGGGAAGAAAAACTTTGAAGGACACACACGGAGTCTTGAGCACCAGAAGAACGTGAAGATGGCCGCTGCCGCTGGGACTACCGCCCAAATCACTAGCTTCTTCCCCCCAAAAAACCGACTCCCGGCAGGCCCCCGGAAACTACCATGTAACCTTGTCCGGGTTGAGCCCAAAATCTTGGCAGTTTTACCTTATGAAATTTGGCCGTCTGGACCATCTTTTACTCTATCTCGGACAAGGTTTTAGGAGGTAAAATTGTGATTTTTCTCCCAGCTCAGATTTTTGGGCTGATTGACTGGGAATTGGTCTGTTCTGGCGTGTTAAATCAATTCAAATCTCTGATCAGCGGCGTTCAACACAGATGTTTGTACCAAATCTACACCATTCCATGGCTCCAGACACATACACACCAAAAAAAGTTCTGCGCTCCGCACAATTTACTCTATGGCGGACAAGGTTCCCCGGTTTTCAGACTCTTTTACTCTATATCGCGGACTAGGTTGGGGGTCATTTTGGGCTACAGTTTTACTCTATCCCGGACAGGGTTCCATGGTAGTTTCCGGGGGCCTCTCCCGGCATCAATTCCCACCGGGCCACCTGTGCTTCCCGTCGCATCCACTTCTTCTGCTGTCATTGATATTGATGATGTCGAGGCAGCTTCCCAATCAACTCTGCCGACTCTAGATCCACGGGAATCTCTACTCGGACCGTTGCAGGTCGCAATCTCGATGCTGCCGTCTAGTGTTCCGCTTGCTAGGACAGATGATTTTCTTTCGACCTTTGCAACCAATCCGGCCCTCTCCTTCCTGGAGGGTGAGGACCCCTGGGAAAGTTTTGTCCACGACCAGATCGACTCGCTTCTCGTCCTGCCTCAGTCAGCAACTCGCAGAAACGCGGTCCAGCTCTCGGAAATTATCCGCCGTGGTCCACTGGGGATGGATGGCTTCTACAAGTGGCTTTGGGCCTGTCTCTTTGAGCTCAATGTGCCGGCTGGTGTCTTCGAACATCGCGTAGAGCGAATTATTAGCGCGATGATAATACTGTCCGTTTTTTTTTTCCAGGAGTGTATACAGACACTGACTATGGGTACAGAGGATCAGTTAAATCAATAACCCCACCTGCCAATGAGGAGTTAGAGGCGCCGCTCGAAAAAACCGGCGCCAAACTCATCCCTCGGGCATCCGGATGCTCCGGTCAAGTGTTCCCGGTCGCAGAAGGGAAAGAACCGCACTTAGCCTACGCGCTCGGGCTCCACGCTGCTCACCAACTTCCCTGGAGCGTCACATTCGGGAAAAACATTATTCTTCGTTCTGACAACTGCCGCGGCCATGCACAACTATCTGGCATGTGCACCCCTTGCGAAAAACTCCTCCGAAATCAGACCATCAAAGGGATGATCGAGCGGAATGCTGACGGATTCCGACCCAGCACAACATATTCCCATCTCACAATGGGGGAAGTGCAGACTCTCCTGCGAAAGAAGAACAAACAGATAAACTCTCTGAAGCTCCACGCTTTGAATCTCGGCCGCATTTTGCTCGTCCGTGCTAGACATCTCGAAGGTCATTCCCGCTTCGTGCTCGCGGTGAGCCAGGGAAATATCCCTCGCCTTCACAGTATTGTGGCGAATTGTCTCAAACGGGGGGATAGTATCTTTGTCGCTGCCGAGAAGCTCTATCGAGCGTCTTCTGGGCAGTTCCATGATCAGAGCTACACGCATAGCGACCACCAGCAGCTCTATTTATTCCTGCAGCTCGGGGGGCCGGCTGCCGCCGAGCTCGCGCACAGATGCCTCGGGTTACCTTCCATCAACACGGCAAAGCGCCATATTGCCACAGTCCCACTCGTCGCATCACCCAAAAGTCCAACAATGGATGAGATGCTCCGAAATCTCGATGCCGGGTTCCCTACTCCTCATCCCCCTCCTGCCGACGGTTCCTTGGGTCTGGGCTATCAAATAATGGTCGACGAGATAAAGGTCGAGGGGCGGATGCGCTGGGAACCACGCTCCAATATGATCTTGGGATTATGTCGGGAACACAGCGCAAATTTCGAACTCGAGTTCCGCGGGACTGAGCAAGCGGAAGCAATTCATGTTGGACTCGCAACTGACAGGGTTCATCTTGCCAGTGAAGTGCGTTGCTTTTAAACTCGCAAACCATGTCCGAAGATCCTGACGAATTTTATAGGCCACCGTCGCAGCCGTAAGCTCATTCTCCGACATTCCCCAGCGGAATATAGCCCACCCATTCATCATCGCACCAACCTGTAAACGGGAGGCCGCCGATGGGCAGAAAATTCTTCTGTCTGCCGCTCGCGATGCCGTACAAAAGAGGGCTAACCGCATTGGAGGTCGACTCTACTGCATATCCTCGGACGGAGATGCGAAGCGTAGACGGGCAGCCCTGCAGATCACATTTAATGAAGTTCTCGATCGAGACTCGGAGCTGTTCAAAAAAATTGGCCACCTGCCTCTCTTCGATTACCACTGCGGCAAAAATGAGCTGACGATGGACATCGATTTCAAGCACTTGTTCAAGCGCCTCCGCAACACGTTAATTCGACAGCTGGGCAGCACAATTGACGGGGTCGTTCTCACCCGACAGCTGATCAAATCTCACCTCTTACGCGACAGCCGTCATGATTCACAACATATTGACGGGCTTCTCAATCCAAACGATCGTCAGAACGTCAGACTGATGTATACTCTGCTCAGCGCCATTGCGATGCTTCCGGAGCCCCTCGAAACCGATTCGCCGGCATTTTGCAACACCCGACGGGTTTTACGGCTCCTCGGGTCCCTCTATCGCCACGTTCTAGAGGCATACACGAACATAAACCTCTCGCTCCACGAGCAACTTACGCACATCAGTGCTGCGATGCACCTCATGATGGCCATCTACCAGCGCGAAGCCGGCCGATTTGTTCCCTCACAGACCTATTTCGATTTCATGACCACGGGGAAGAATATCTTCTTCTCTGTTGGAAAGACCCAAATTGACGACCCGAACGGCCGTTTTGGCTGATTCTTTGCGGCACGGATCCAGTCGAATTGACATTCGGGAAAGTTCGGACGGTCTCCAGGGGCGACTCCAATACCGACATGTATCAACTCGCTACCCGACTTACAGCCGCCGTCGAGTGCCAGAATATCATGGGCGAACATCCAGAATGGTCACGCGGTCCGAAACGTCTGCAACTCCCTTCCTGGCGAGGATATACAAGATGGAGTGCGCACATAGATTTGATGTGCGGCACATAGAGATGATTTGCGACACATTGCACAAACGCGACACATTCCCATTTTGGCTATGTGCCGCACTTGATGTAAGCTCGGATCACCGTAGCACGTGCCAACGGGCGAAAAAAATGTCCCTCTTCCTCGTACCACCACCACACCAGCCCAGCGCAGCTACTGACCTCACAGGTGATCCCCTCATGTGCACCGCACACTGCAAGCATTCACGCTGCGCCAGGAGGACTCTCCCTAGAATGCCGCATGGGTTTGCTGTGAGTGTGCGGAGAAGGTGCGCCGGCTGTGCGGCCGACGGGCGCCTTCATAGCAATGCGGCAGCATGAGGGGAAGACACAGCGGCAGGTACACACCAACCCCCCCGCTTCGCCTGCTAACTCCATTTTTTCAGCTTCCTCCAACCGCGCACGCGCCGCGCGAACGAGGAGCTGCCTGCGTATCGAGACGGGTGGATGCTGTGCGCTCAGGTGCGTCCCAAGTCCCCGATGTATGCGCAGAGGTGAACCGGTACGTGCCTGCTCTTCTGTCCCCCCCTTCCCTCACTCCCGCCCGCACCACTTCCTCCTCGAACGAGTGTTCGCTGCACCACGTCGCGTGGTGTGCGGATACAGCTTCCTACATTGCTGTGAGGTGGGGGGGGGGGGGGGGGGGGGGGGGGGCACGTGAACTGCGAGTGCCGCACGGTGCGTCATGGCATGCCGCGTTCCACATACTCGCACACTGTGGAACAGGACAAGCACTGAGTCTGAGTTGTCGCATCGGAGGGCGGTGCGGACATGGTGCGAGCAGGTAGCGACTGCGGCCCTGGCCCGCGGAGAGCTCCCATGACCACGCCTTCACTCACTCGGCGTGGTCAGGTGCTGCCGCCGCCGAGGAAGCCGCCCCGACAACATGAGGGCCCTATAGCTACTAGCGCGGTGCTTATACTGTATCATTCACTGAAATTATATTGTTACTTGAATGATTACTCCCTGTATCTTACACTTGAGAAAAATTGTGACTCCAGCGCGGGCTAAGGCGCAGACTTAAGTGAGATGCTTAATTATAATTAGACGGTGGGCACGTCGGATGTGTCGCACTCCAGTTGAAGTGTGGCACATAGCTACAACCGGAATGTGTCGTGTTTGCGCAATGTGTCGCAGCTCATCTCTATGTGCCGTACATCAAATCTATGTGCGCACTCCATCTCGTCTATCCCGCTTCCTGGCAGTCCGTCGCTGGCGACGTATCTGCCAAAATCGACCACATCTCCGCTCATTCCTGGAAAGGAAACACCGAGGTTAAAAAAGTTTCCGCTATGACTGCATGGATGGGTGGGCGCGTGGCGGCAGAGGGCGAACTTACCGCCGCAGGTTGGACGCCCCCCTTCGAGGCAATGGAACAACAAACCGGCTTTAGTATATTTTGCCCGTTCGGCAAGGATAACATGGTCCTCCTCGACGCACCAACCCCCGACGAGCGGGACGAAGACGAAGACGAGGCTGATCAACCTGGAACAGCCGACCCCGACGTCCCCACTTCACCTGGCCCCGTAGACGAGTCTTCCGAAACACCATTCTTGCCCGACTTTGAGGAGTTGGCGGACGAGGCCGTAGCGGGTCTCACCGCGCCCGCCAATCCGTACGAAGCGTATCTTCCGATCATCGGTGGCTCCGGTGAAGGTGCTCCGAAGACCCAGCATAAATCAACAATACTCCGCATTTATTCCAGCCGATTCTCCGTTGCAGAGTCGAGAGATCGCCTCAAGCGTGTTAGAGGCTTTGCACGCCACAACGAGGCATCCAGCACCGTTCCACGCTCGGACGATGCAATCCCGGGGGAGCCTATGGTTGAAAGCGAGGATCCCGCAGCCGTCCTCGTCCGCTGTAATGGCTTTGTTTTCCTGGCTGTCGTTCTCATCGCAGGCATTGCATGCGGGCCGAAGCAAGTGCAGATGTTACCGATCCGCCTACTGGTTGAGCCGAACGTGCGCGTCAAGGTACAATTAATGGAGATACTTCCGCCGGCGCAGGCGCCGAGGTCCGATTCGGCGGAGGGGGACTGGGAATGGTCTCAGAAATTCCTGAAATCGACAGGCTCATCGACAATCTTTGAGGTTGAAGGGGGCTCACTACAGCTCCTGAATCCAGCGGTCTTGCCCTCGACCGGCTCTTCCAAGCGCACATCAACCTACCACTTCAAATCGGCGGAATTGCTGGCTATTACTGCGTCGCTGGAGCTGCGCGCCCACACTCAAGGGACGACCCATTTCCCCGAGGTCGTGTTCGGAACTAGCTTCCCATACCGCACACCAGGGGGTACGTCTTCACTCCGAGTGGTTGATTCGCTTTAAATTAACCGATTACCAAGGCTTCGCATGTTTTGTTTGCAACAAGGACGGCTCCTCGCTTGAACAAGAGGAGGGACTGTGTACTCTCTGCCCGACGCTGTCCTTGAAAATCAACACCCCGTGGAAAATCGTCGAGCACATGGCAATCCATACGCTATTCGACAATGACCCACCTATAGATCGCGCCGGCGACCCTTGTGGATTTTGTCTCAGCGCGGATGGATTTTGTTCAATTCAACTCAAGAAGCGTAAAGGCCGAGACGGCACAAACCAGATTGACCTCGACCATTCGCGATGTCCCAACGCCGGGAATCTCGGGCTCAAAAATGCAGCAAAGGCCTCTGAGGCACGCCCGTGTACCAACGTCCCCGACTACTGTCCTGTCTCCGGCTGCGCAGACGTCGTTTGGAAGTACAACCTCAAATCACACCTCGAAAGAATTCATCCCACGGCCAATATTCTCTCCTACGAATCGTATTACCTCGTCATGAGTGAGGAGCGCCGAGCACTGAAGGTGGTCTCCAAGATGAAGCCGCGCAAACGCTCTGGCAAGAGAGTGATTAATTTTAAAATAACGGAAGCTCATGGAACGCAATCTGCACTGGGGTAATTTTCATTCAGACTCTTTGACATGTTTGTGCTCAGACTTTTCGCTAGATCCCTTCCGGACGACGAGGAACACGATCTCATTCCAGCTGACCCTGCCGTAGACGATAATATGGACGACGCAGGAACAGCCTCCAATTCTTCCCTGCCCCCGACCCCAACAGCGACGACAGTGACGTAGATCTCCCACGCATATCGTCACTCACAGATGACAGTGGTAATGGCGGCTCATCCGCGGCATATGCATCGCAGACGCCGTTCGATTCACAGCCTGTGGCGAGGACAGACACAATGTTGCTAAATATTAATCCCGAACGGGGTGTCAATGCGACCCAGCTCCAGCCTCGCAGAACAGCGAAAGCAGTGGCCCTTCCAACATCATATAAGACCCTCTCCGCCACGACTAGTAGCACGGCCGATGCTGTCCTCGATCCCGACACAACCGGCAACACAGATAATCCACCCATGCTTACGGATGGCACGAGCGCATCGCACAGGAGCACTCGAAAACCGGTAAAGCGCAAGATTGTTGTTTCATCTGATGAAGAAGAAGACTCGGAGCCTGAGGCAGAAACTTGCGCTGACCCAGAGTGTGAGGAAACTGACAGCAGCGAGATGGTGGGATGTGCCGGACCTGCTTGCGGTTCCAAGGTGCTGTCCATATCATCCTTAGGCAGTGATTTTACTCACATAGAGTTCAAGTTTCATTTGTGCTGTGTCGGCTTAAAGACAGCTCCTCCTACGGAGTGGTTCTGCGACGATGAGTGTCGTGCAAACGCTCGTGGTCGCAGGAGTCGAAAAAAGAATCGCACCTCTTAGCACACTCCGTAGTAGCATCATTAAATGCACTGGATCGTATTCAACCACCCGAATCTGCGAGTATTAGCACAAGGGAGACGATCGCAATGAACATTGAGTTGCGCGCGAAAGAACTGATGGGAATTACCGCTTTAGGCGAATTACATAAGCCATTAGGGTTAGGGTTTATAGGGTAGGGAGGCCTTAACTCACTTTTTCGACCCAGTGTACGGGATTTTTTTCGTGGGGACCTCTTGAGCCACCCACCATTGAACAGGATCGCAGAGCTTGAAGTCTTCGCGTGGGAGGCTGTAGTACTCCCTGAGCTCATCGAGAATGACACGCCGCTGGACGTGGTATCGAGCTGTGAAGACCTTTTGCAGTGATCCGAGCTGATGCATGGAAGACAATGCAGTCGGCTGAGCAACAGTGACGACATTGGGCTTCATCGTGGCATAATTGGATTTGAAGTGGTCGTCGAGTGCTGTCTTGGAAGATTCAAGTTGGACAATGAGCTCCTTGTTGTAGTAGAAGTCGGACTTGAGGCCCTCGTAGGAGATGCAAGGATCGAGAACTATAAATAGAAGTCAGGATGCGCACAAGTAAAATAATATGTGGGACTCATGCGTGGCCCAAGTATAGTACAGAGACTGGTCCATCTTGTAGTAATAATCGCTGAGCTTCCGGTGTGCTTCTAGAAGTCCATTCTGAAGAACAGACAGCATTGAGAAGGGGAGTTGCCGCAAACTTGTTCGTAAATCCTCCTGGAGGCCGCAGAAAATGGTGTGAGTGTACGAAAGCATCGGGCGCTTTGTCGTGGACATGAGGGTGGTAGCGGTGCGGAACGACTTCAACCAGCCGGTGACAAGGACGATTGCATCCCAATCACTGTCTGTGAGATCCCACCGATGGAGATCACGATGTTTTCCAATAAAGTTGTTGATGATCTTTTGATGATCAGTTGCGCGGCCTATAAAAATATGGACATTGAAGTAGCTATACATTGGGATGAGGGAAACTCGTACGAAGCATCTGGTGAGTCAAGGACCATCGCATCTTCACATCCAAGATAGGCATAAGGGGGAGCTTTCCAAGCTTCCCCGAAATAAAATCATGCGCGAGTTTAACCTTGCCGAGCCACTCCTGGCAGCGCTGGGGACTCACTCGGATCGAACGAATGATCTTTCAAAGCTGTAGAAACACAAATGAGCCCAGGGAAGGATGCACTGTGAATTATACATGATCACACCTTCTCAACAGAACGAAGTTTTTGGACGCCGTGCCCCGTGTGCTCCACATCGGGTTCACCCTCATCCTCCTCCTCCTCCTCCTCCTCATCAAGCTCCTCCTCATTGTTCTCCCGAGCAAGAGGTGCAGTCACCGCATCTTGGTTTGCAGCTGCTCTTCCCTCCGCCTTCTTCCGAGTAGACTCAGATATCGCACCAATGGCTTCGAGGAGCTGGGTAAAGTATAATTAGAACTGCACAAGATGGCGAGATCACAAGATACCTTTATTGCAGCCAAGTGTGCTGTGTGGGGCATGCACCGAATTCGGGCCTCGGTAGCATCAAAGGGAATATCCGCTGCGGCGCACTTGATGGCAACATTATCCATTAAGGTGTCGTTATTCGAGGCATTGTCCATTACAATAGTTAGAATCTAGATAGGAATGAGCTCAGGTATTGTGTCGTCAATATAATTATGCTCTACCTGTCCTTCGAGACCATACATCTCGACACAATTCCACACCTCTTCGGCCATGTTTTCGCCGGAGAGGTCGCCAACCATCTCGCAGAAATCAATGAGCATTTCATCTAAAAATAGTATCAGAACCCTGGAACATGTCGAACAGAGGCGAAACTCACCGAGCTTTCCGTCGTTGGTCACATAGTGGGCAACGATTGTGAGGGATGGGTGCTGGTTGCTGGAAGTCCACGCATCCAGAGAGAGGCTGACTTTCGGATCAAGCTCCTAAAATCATGTCAAACTCACGCGTGTAGCGAGGAATGAAAGATTCACACCTCAAACATCTTTCTCCTTCAACAGTATCCTCCCCCATTTTCATGATACGCGAATGTATGGCAGTACGTCTGGGGAGCTTGAAGTTGAGTGTCGATCCATGGTGCGTGTATTCCATGAGCCGAATAAATTCCAGCTTTTCCACCTTGTTGGAGGGCTGATCGCAAGCGACAATCCATTCAGCAAGTACTGTACCAAGTTGTAGGGTAGCAACGGTAACGGTAACGGCTCGCTTGTTGCGTTGCCTATCTTTTGGCCAGTAACGGTAACGGTGAGCTCGGTTGCCTGAAATTTTGTGTTATATTGAAAAAAATCATAAAAATCGTAAAAAAAAATAGTTTGAGCTACCAGTGGTCTACTAGTTGTCACCTGGTTCATAATTATCGCCGCTCCCCGCCTTCTCGCTTTCTGAGTCAGAATCATCTGCGGTACACCTCCCTTTGCCCATAATTCCCCACGAGGATTGTATGCCCAAATATCTTCTTCCGCATCACCCGCTGAGATTCGTGCTTCACCATCAGTGTGAACTCCGACTTTAGCAACCCAGCGGCCAGAGGGATCCTGAACGCGAACACGGAGTACACGATCAATGACCACCGGAAGAGAAACTCCCGAGTCATCATCGATGTCATCCACATTCTTCTCAGCATTCTTTCGAGTCTGTCAATTCACCTAGTAAACACAATCACCTGGCAACATCTGATAGATGCAACTGTCCATTCATGGTCTAGAACACTGCACAAGCTCGATATAGTATTATAATATGATATAGTGAGGACCAATAGATTCAACACGTGGGGACGGATTTAGCTGGTGATTCTGACCGCAGGCCCACTCATTTTGAAGTTCATACGGTACACTGATATGGAACTAGTTATAGTACTGCGTAAAGGTGAGAAAGAGGGACATGGCGCTCAAGGTTGATGAGACGGAGCCCGAGTCGCGATTTCCACTCCGACGTGGATTTGTAACACATTCAAATGAGGAGGACACGGGGAGACTAGAGCCTTCCGAGTTGTCCATGGGAAGACGAATCATTTTCCATTGGTCACCACCTGTGTCAGGCGCCCCCTGACTTAACAGGCAATGGGATGTACCATGAAAGGTCAATAATACTGTACCAAGTTGTAGGGTAGCAACGGCCCCGGGACCGTTACATGGCTGTTGCCTATTTTTTAGGCAACATCTCAGCGGGTGATGCGGAAGAAGATATTTGGGCATACAATCCTCGTGGGGAATTATGGGCAAAGGGAGGTTTACCGGCGGATGATTCTGACTCAGAAAGCGAGAAGGCGGGGAGCGGCGATAATTATGAACCAGGCGACAACTAGTAGACCACCGTGGTAGCTCAAACTAATTTTTTACGTTTTTTACGTTTTTTTTTCAATGTAACGCAAAATTTCAGGCAACCGAGCTCACCGTTACCGTTACTGGCCCAAAAATAGGCAACGCAACAAGCGAGCCGTTACCGTTACCGTTGCTACCCTACAACTTGGTACAGTAAAGCGACGAATATCCTGGGTGTATCTCGCCATAAGCAACGCAGGACAAAAACTCGGGGCCGAATTCCGAGATCGGATGCTGCCGAAGCCACTGGACCAGGACTTGAACGTTGAACGATCATCGTCACATTGAAAGAGGGAGATGAGAAGCCGGATCGAATTTGACGGAACAAAAGAGCTAGATGGCTGGAATGGCTTGGAAATGAGTACACAGGGAAGTTTTGGGAACACTGGATGAATGGATCTGCCAAGTGCTACACGCGGTTACTGGTCTGGAAGGAGGATTATAAGTGGGAAGGCCTGATGCGGATCCCGACAAAATTTGGAACCTCTAGGCCTGGTCAGAATCCCGACAAAATGCGTCCTGGAGGCGCCAAGGCCTGGTCAAAATCCCGACAGAATCGTAGCAGTGGGGTTTTTTTTTTTCAAAAACAGCCTATTTGGGGCGAAAATTTTGGGTCGGATGCGAATTCCCGACAAATTCAGTCCGATTTTGGCCTCTAGGCCTGTTCAATCCCGACAAAGTTGCCAGAACCAGTCCCGACAAATTCATGGCGGAAAAACCAGGCCTTCTCACCTATAATCCGCGGTCCTGGTCTGGAGCAAAGTAGAAAGAAGGCAGTTTATCGAATTTAAATTGCCGAAGACAACCCGGGGATCGGGAACCACTGGTTGCGGCGATCTAGCATAGTGACGAGGGGCCAGGGAGATCTCGATCTTTATGATAGCCTGATGGTGCCGGACAAGCGGGACGGATCAGCGCAATGAGAACTAATCCGAACACAAGAAGTTGGAAGGCATTTCAAAATCGAAGGTAACATGATACATCCGATTATCTGAAGATATCAATCGAAGCCCTCTCGAGATGGCGGAGGCCGATGTGTTTATTGCGGAAGTCGCAGAAGATGCACACGCCACGCTACGGTAGGACAAACTGCCTGAGCCTGTGCGAGTTGACCTTGGGAGACCTGCGGCCAGCTCTCGTATTTGAAGCTGCGAATGTGGTGCTGTGTGGTGATAGTCTGTTGCTACGAGAACGAGTGACTTCGTTTGAAAGGCCGAGGGCCCGAGATCAAACTCAGCTGATCAGCGACCGGAATATGTTGCGTCATGGTCGTTTGTTCCAAGGCTAGGCGCCATGTGTTTCAACTGCGTATTATTACGAACCCTTGTGCTCATGCCCACGACAACATGACAACCAATTTGGTTGCTTGGGGCCAAGCGGCCTTCTTTCCCGCCTTATCGCGCTTTTGACCAGCTCCCCCATCTTCGACGCTCCCCGACTCCGAGTAATTCTTGAAACAACGCGTCTCAATAGCACATTTCCCCGACCATACAATGGACAGGACAGGCGCGCTGCCGCATACGACCCACACCATCCCCCACTCCCAGCGTGCGCGCCTCATACGCTCGACGCGCAAGCTCGAAGCCATCCTGGGGGAAACACCGCTATTCCTCGACACCAGTGTACCCGCAGCGTCCTACAACAGCCACGCCTCGGCCAGTAGTCCATCACGGAACAGCACAGACCCGAGACGGCCAGTATTCATCTTTGCCGCGTCTCCGACGCGCACCTCCTCCCCGAGCGCCTCTGCCACTCCCGGCCCCTCGCCGCTCGCCTCCCCAGCCTCATCATCACCCACCACGCTCGTGGCACGCCCCGTCCTCCTCCTGCGCTTCCCCCAGTCCGCCGCCGCCTCCGAGTTCAGCGACCTCGCGACACCCATGTCCCCCGTCTTCAGCATCGGGTCCTCCACGTCGACGTCGACGGACGAGTCCTCCCGCTGGCGCCGCATGCGCAAGATGGCGAAGCTCGCGCACACGCTCGGCGAGCCCGTCCCACTCGAGCTCGTCTTCCCGCCCGGCCACCGGGAACGGCGCTCGAGCACCCTGAGCACCCGCCGCCGCTCGCGCACGTCGTCGTTCAGAGGGCACACGCCCGCGCTCGCTTCCGCGGCCCGCGCGCGCAAGCGCCTCGATTCGGGTGCGGACTCGGCCAGCCTGTACTCGACGCTCTCGGGGGAGCAAGACGAGGATGATGTGGCGCCCGCACCGTCCCCGCCCACGGCCGATGCGCAGCTGGCTCGCAGCGGCACGCACCGCAGAGAGCGGGAGTGGAGTGGCGAGTGGGCGGCGTCGGACGGCGTGCAGAGCATGGACGACATCGTGAATCGCCTTCGTGGCCTGCGGGTGAAGTAATCACGGGTGGGGACTGCATTGAGTCATCGCGGGCGGAGACTGGGTCGAGTAACTGGGGGTATAGAATGGCTGTATTCTAGGGATATGCGAATGATTTCGATTTTAGTTAGACATACTTTAATTGTGATGTACTTGTTGCGATACGTACATACATATCGTTGTAAACTTGGTCTGTGCAGTCAATAGAACCACCAGTTCTGGGAAGCCGGGACAATACTTACTGTGTGAGACTCGATAAAGGAATACCGGGACAGAGTACAAGAGCGAATAGAGTGGAAAATATCCCGATCGTTATCTGCCACTGTTTGGGAGAATAGCGACTCACAAAGGTATGTGTAAGAGGGTGCTTACGACCGTTCACCGATCCTCATCTATCCCCCCAATCCCGGCCTGAAAGCACCGATAAAAACCATCGCTGGATTGAGTCGGAGAGCGTACACCTGGGCCTTGGGGTGTGGAGAAAAGAGTCTCGGCCAGCGGCCCACGACAACACAGAGATTTCCATGTATCCCGGTGCACCGGTGGCACCGGGAGGATTTGAAATTGTTCGACTCATGAGTGGGATTGAGTGTGGAAGTGACATCGTCACAGTACACGTGGCAGACGTGACGCTCGTGCTTCTGACTTCTTCCGACAACCACGGAAGCTGGAGTAGCGTTAACGTTCAGTCGTGGTTCAATCAACGACATGATATACCGGCCATATCTCTAGGCTGACGTAATTGCTCTTATGCTCCTCTGACTTGTGCATTGACTCGGACGTTTTGCTTTTGGGCTTTGAACTTTTCGGCCACTTTTCGCGCATCCTCGGGCGCATCGTTTTGGTGAGGCGGGTCCCCTTTATGGTTTGAGGTTAATCTATGCGCATTTTTGTGCGCAAGAAGAGATACTGATTTTGACGATTTGTTTTTTCATCGACATTGTGTTTCTGGGCCACATCGTCTTCAGGCGCACGTAGGTCAAGGTCAAATTCGAGGCAGCTTGCCCGGATGCAGAGTATGCTTAGAAATAGGCTGTTTTTTTTTTTTTTGCAATTTGGTTTCGATCCTGCGCACTTTGCCTCACAAACGCATTTTTGGTAATGCCGGAGAACAACCCACCAGCGACGATTCATACTTCTGGCTTTGGTGGGAGGATACCGTCTTCATTGAATGTCCTAAACATGCCCAGATCCCTCCTTCAACGGATCTCAGTAATCGAAGTACCTCCACAAGTCTCAAATACAATACAATACGGTACGATATACTCTGGAGTGAGTCGGTTCTCGTGCTCATAATTATTGCTCTGTCGAGTCTGGGAACACTAATAAAACTTATACCGACTGTATGACTAGTGAATTTCTACCAGTTCCGTACATTTCTCGTCTATCAAGTTTCCAATCCTCCCAACGAGGTCATCGACAGCAGGATCACCCGTTACTTCGGGCGCGAACTCGCGTGCGAGATCCTGCAATCCGTCGTGAAATACCGAGCTACTTGCACGAAGGGGCACCACCCAATAACGCGCAGCCAGTAGCATGATGTCGAGTTCCATCCGACCGCCACTTCTCTCCATTCGTGAGACCATGTTCAACCAATCTTCGCGCTCGATATGTTCGGCCGGGAGGGCGTCTTTAACAGCCTGAACAATGATTTGAACACGACCGCGGGTGTAGTCGAATAGGGTGTAGAAAGCCTCTCCAGGGTTCTTTGCCATGAACGCAACTTTTTGTAACGGCAAAGTGGTATTTGCTTCCTCATAGTCGCTGTGAAGCAGGGCCCGCAGGAATCCCCTCTCCCTTACGCTGAGGTCATCGGCCCGTTCGCCTGGATAGATATTGAGCCCAAGGGCGGTCACCGGATACGCGAAACTCAAAACTCACTGAGGTGGAGACGTCGAATGCGTCCACATGTTTCCCGATGACCCCTCTTCCAGTCACGAATTTGACACTGCCGAGAACAAAAGTATACGCTAAGGCAGCCGGCACACCGCCGGAAATCCGGCTTTTCGTGGATCTGGCCACACTAGAATAGTTCAGCGAGAAAACAGAGAGCGACACGAATAAAATTCACCTCTAAGTTGTCGCATGCTCTAAAGTCAGGGAATTCCCCATTGTTGAAAGACTCCAAGATTTCGAGCCGATCCGCCGCCAAAACGGCAAATCGAGACCAGTCGTCGGAGATTAATGACTGTTCAAAAGTCTCCGTGTCAGCGAGCCCCTGGACCTCCGGGAAAACGGTTTCCAACTGGGAGAGAACATTGTGATAGTTTGAAAGGGAAGGTAGTACACCATTGAGGAGGATAAGAAGAGGACGCTGGACTTCGCTGACGAAGTCCAGTGTAGCGCACAAGACCATTGCATGCAGAAGACCACCTTGTAGGGCTTCTGCGAGGTGGCGGTAGCCTCGAGGAAGAGTGAATATGCTTGCCAGAAGAGTGAGGCATGTACTGATTATAGCAGGTCGTACAGGTATCCTCCCAGTATTGCAGAGATCATATGCGAGGCTGGCGAGGAGCTGCACGAGACCCCTGGGCAGAAGCGCCATGCACATTGGCCCCACAGAATTAGGAGAGAGATTCTCATCCAACAGCATAAGATCCGTTTCCGTCATTAGATCTAGAATAACGAAAAGAAACGCGCTTGCCCCGGGTATAGCAGTCTCCCGCCCCCTGAGAAAAGTGATGGATCCGATCACAAGGAGAGCTAGATCCTCGATGCAACCACCCGCACCTTCAATAAGCTCTCCTATATTACTAGGGTTGGCGTGTAGAAGATGCCTGATGAAGAAGCACAAGTCCTGGTAACCGACCTCGCACACTTTAATATCGTCCGCTTGGACGAGAAACGTCCATGCTCTGCCGACCATGAATCGGATTCCATGAGTTCCAGAGATAGCTTTGGAGGTGAGCTCATGTTCCTGTAGAGCCCCGAAGAACATGAAGAAGTCCATGCAGAGCTTCTTTTCTGTGGGAACATCTAACCAGGGAAGACTGTCGCGATACGTGTACACAAAGTGATGCCACGGCCATACGCGCTCCCAAATCTCAGGCCCAGCGTCCGGGGGAATCTGTGGAATGCAATAAATGGCCTGTAGTGACCGTAAGGCCGCGGCAATGGACGTCCGGACCGAGAGCGGGGGCAGAGGCATATCCAGGTCTTCTGCGCGCGGCAAGCCAGCGGTATCAAGATTCCGGTAGAATGCAGCGAGCAATGAGTTTGTCTGGGTGTCGGATAGTTGTTTCATGAGGCTTTGCACCCGAGTGATATCGTCCAGAGAGCCATTTGCTGCGGCGATTGCCACCCGCTAAGAATTACTTGCCGCGTCAGTCACAGCAGCAAGCGACGCGCCAGACTCACCCGTATAGATATGGGGAGGCTGTTAAGGCTGCTGAGGCGTAATGCGTTGTGCATGTCCGAGTCGTCGTGGAATTGCTTTGTCATGCTGTGTTGTTGATGCCTCGATAGTTGTCGGATCAAAACTCTGACTTGAAATCAGGAGTGAATGATTCAATGAACTGAAACGACGTACATTCGTAAACCAGTGATGCTGACCTGCCTCCGAAACTCATCCGCCAACGCGAAGTGGTTCATGTACCGTCGGCATTTACCGACCGGTCGAGTCTCTGTCTCTGAGTCGTTCCGACTTAGCGCTGCAGAATCTCTCATCGAGAGAAGATTGTACCTCGTGAAATTCTTATGGATGAGGCCCTCTTCTCTCCATGCAGCAGCATAACGCTCAGGATCGATATCTGTAAGTTGTATACGCAATTGAATTTTCAAATAGACTCAAGTTACACGATCGGATAAAGTTCATGTCAAATATTTCTACTTCTCATGGATCAGAGGCGAAGATTGTCTTGTAATGACATCTACAATTTATGTGACTCGGGTCTTACCACCGCTGTCTATTGGCCATCTATCTGATTGAGACTGGCATCTGAATGCTGCTGCCCCTGTGTAATTTCGCTGAAATTGCTAAAATATGTCCCCCAATCGTTCGCCCTGAAAGAAAAGAATTTAGCAAAGCGTGAGGTAGGGCGCCGCAACACCTACTCGAATCCTACTGGCGCAGTCGTCCACATAGCAATGGTATCGCTGTCGATCAAATTCATCATCTCGTCCGGAGCATGGACCCTGGGGAACTGGGAAACGGACGGATGCCATGTGTTTGTCGCCGAGGGAGTGAATGTGCTCAGATCCAGTGGTTCCCCGAGTTGCGACGACGCCGCGTACAGAGCGCTGAGCTCTGCATCTGTGGCAAAATTCGGTGTTGCCGTACTGTGGCGAGTGGATCCCTCAGTCCAGTTGGTCCAGTCGTGGTTAGTGTAGGTATGGTTCGCGCCGCTAGGGGATGGGCTCGCGTGATTTGGTAAAGGTAGCTGCCCGACGGACGCTAGCTCTGCCAGGATGTCCCTACGCATAGAAAATAGGAATACATTATGGAATAAATGTAGACGGCCACGCACCACAAAAGGCCCGCAGACTGCCAACTATGTTCAAAATAAATAAAAATTGAGCAAAAATTGAGGGAAGGCGCTTACCGCTCTTCGCACAGTCGCACCACCTCCATACACTTGTGCACATTCGCCATCTCGCGGCTCGGATCGGGCATAGTCCCCGTGCGTTTCCCGCTCCAGACATTAAGAAGAAGTACGATACCGGACATGAAAACGGGGGCCTGGATGACCAGAAATGAGGAGGAGTACAGACATCGCGCATATACCCACCAAATTGATCACGACCGGGAATTTGCCCCTGCGTCGCCTCTGCACGTCGACCAAGTTAGCGCACGCGCGCCCCGCGTTCGTGCATATTGCGAGAGACGGAAGTCCCTGCATGATATTAAATGTGGAGTGTAAATGAAGTACAGACGCAAGCGACTTACCGTGGGCGCAGACTTGCGTACCATAGGAATGAACGGCCGGTGGATAAGGATCTGCAAGTGATAGAATCCGCAATACAGCGCTACGGATTGATCGAAGAAGACTGGGTCGGTACGCTCGGGATCCCAGCGGACTAGCCAAGAAACATCAGAGCACTTTGAAATGAAAAAAATGACCGAGACGAACGATGTTCTGGCACGCCGTCGAGCCATTTATTCAGCGCAGAGTCTAGTTCCGCCACATACTGATCCTCCCACGTGTCCTCGATTGCAAATACAACTTTGGTTTTGTTGAGCGAATACTGCGATCGTTAGTCAACGGGTGGGAGCCAAAATACTCGGTGAAAGACCGCAACGTACGAGTATCTTCAGACTGAATGCGAGAATATGATTCAGCCTTAGCGCGCAATTGAAGAAGATGACCTTGGAGGGTATGCCGGCAGGCTGTTCGAACGGATGCACCGGATCCTCCCAGTACTCGTCATCACACTCGATCGGAGGGTCAATGTCGAAACTATTATTGAGAGTGCATCAGCCGAACTGGATCCAATCGAAAACAGAATGGCGTACTCGTCGTACTGAATCGCACAGGGACGTCCCATTCCGGAGCTGAGGGTGCGGTCCATATAAACGAGCACATAGAAGGCGCGTTTCCACGACTCAGCGTCGATTGATGGGCGCTCGACGTAGTGTTTCCGGCGATGGGCACCAACGTCCTGGGCGACGCGCAGCCCCATTCCGACGAGGGTCCAGCAAGCTTGAGGTTGAGAGGATCCCTCGAGAAACATTGTTGCTAACTAGATTGATAGACATAGACATCAGAAAGCTGCACTATCGCAACCTCGTGAGCACAAGTGGATCGTAGGACGTACACAATAGTACTGTAGATCGTACAGGGTTGGCTGCCCAAATATGTGGTTTTCTGCGTGGGGGACCTGGTCGAACCACTCCCAGCCGCAAGAAAGTGTCGAGCGGCCGGGCGGGGGAGTATGATACCGGCTCGCGATGGCGCACACAAGCAATAGGGTCCTGGCGAAGCCGTCATTGGATAGATGCAGCCCGCTGACGAAAGCAGATTCGAATGTCAGGCGGTGGAGGAGTGGTAAGTAGATGTTCGTGTGTTTGAAGTACAGGTCAATTAGTGTCATTGTCAGATCTGCAGAGGGGAAAGAATAAGTCCGTGTGCTGGGGGTGGTATCTTCCCACTGAATCAGACCGAAGTGATGAACTGAGTACTAGGATTGAGGGACAGGAAACGAGGACGTACAGGCTTGTATGTCCAGAACTGAGGTCTGCGCGAGGCGAAGGGAGGCGGAGCATCTGTATCTTGCCCCTTGAGATCGAGGGCGGCGTGGATAAGCAAAGCACCGCTCGACTTTCCCATGAAGCGGGGCTCGGGTGCAGGCCCAACTGTCAGACTCTTGAATCGTTTTGCCATCTCTGCGTACTCAAGATCGTCTGCGTGAGGTGGAGGTGGGGGCATGGAGGTGGACGAGAGAACCGCACGCAGGAGCTGAAGATGGGAATCTTGGGGCCCATATGCTGTCTTCGATTGCGATGGTGCGTTTGCGGCTGCTCGCAGCTCGCGAATCAAATTGTCCGCTTCCTCGAGACGTGCCTCGAGTGTCTCAACGTAGCTGTCAGTGCCAAATTGTTAGTGCCGCGTCGAGAGAGGGAGAAGGGCACCATGTACGACCTCTTGGAAGGCGCGCGTCTCTATAAACCATGTTTCTGTACGTTAGCAAAGAGTATCGTGGTATTGACACTCACTGTGGAGCCCTCGAGATAGGTGCACTCCAGCCCACTGTCGAGGCACGTTGAGCACTTCTTCCCGGTTGATTTACACCCATTACCTAGAGGATAATTAGCGCAATAAGCGTCCTCATCTGACAGGGGAATCAAATGCTTTACATCGTGCTAGCGATTTAAAGAAATTTAATGATTACTCTAAGTGGTGGGATTGAAAGAAACACACTCTTTCTACGCCTGCAGATGTCACAAGCGCGGTCTATGCGACGATTTGTTGAGCGCTGGTATCGGCTGCAGTCCTCGTTGGCCACCATCTCGATCGTAAAGGATGAAGCAGAGCTTGGGAAGCAGCACCGCCACTCGGCAAATGGTTGCGTGACCCGGCAGGTACTTGAGGATATACAAGAGCCGGCGCACACATTGAATTAGAAAGGCGGCACATCAAGTGAACCACGGCACATGTGCCGGCCTTTGGACGTGAGAGTGCCGCGCTTGAGCTGAAAGGCGGCACTTGCCCATAGCTGGCGCACGCCTCCCCCACTATCACCTTGCCTAAAAAGGCATATCTTATCAGCACGTGCGTCGACCAGCGTGTCATAATGTAATGTTTGTGGAAGGTTAGCGTGGTTACTATGCTCTATTGGTTAAGTGACTACGGGCCTGCTTACGTAAGTATGGTCTGTTGTTTGGGTTCGAGTCTGGCGTTGTGCATTTTTTTTCTTTTTCTTTTGTACCATCCTGTATTTTGTTTCCCCCTTTCGATTTAGCTCATGTGCAAGATGTTATTCTATATTACCTCCATTTTCTCCTCTCCCACCACAGAAATCAGCTGGCACCAATATATATCTGAGGGTTTTATTGTAGCATCAATGTTGCTTTACTCTACTAGCTTGCATAAATAAGACTACTAAGCAGAAATGACATCAAATTGGGCTTGAAATTAATGCAGCAGATGTGTAAATTGTGACTTAATTTAGAACATGCCCATTGTCAACCTGACCTTTCTTAAGGCTCTTTGTAACTTAAATTTACAAAGGAAATGATTGGAATGGACCTTTACAGTGTTTGCAGGAAACCTTGGCCGTGCCTTTTTTTTTTTTTGGGAAAAAAATGGAAAGGAAGCACAGGATCTGGCTCGCGGAGCAAGGTGCCGGACGCTTGGCCGGACACCGCATATGGTATTTTATTTTGGGAAAAAAAATGGCGCGGCCAAGGTTTTATGCAAACACTGTAATACACATTCCCTGTTTTTTTTCAGGAAATTAAACTAAACAAATGACTTGAATAGACAATGAAGTTGAATGAACTTGTACTGAACTCGGATCTCAGTGTACTGGGAAAGTGACGTGATGTCATAGTGGGGGGTATTTACTTAGAGCGAGCATTATCTTATCTTATTTGTAAGCACTTCCCTTTTTGGGAAGGTGATAGTGGGGGAGGGCAAGGGGTGTTCTTGCCCATTGGGGACCAGGTACGAGTGATCGCATGATAGCCCTGGGGGCTGTGCATTTTTTTCACCTTCTTACTTCTCTCTCCCACCTCCCCCGCCGAATCGTTCGCAGCGGCCTCGTCGACGCGCCACAATGGCGGCGCATCATTCGCCTGCCGACCAACAGCTGATCAACGCGCTATCGACTGGAGTGTTGAGAGATTTTCGCGAATACGTACGTGACAGCGATCCCCGCGACCTGACATGCCGCTGACGCGTCGTGGATGCAGATGTTCAATAAGGCGTATATCAGTGCGAACCCCGGCATCTTCCTCGACACCGCGTGGATCAGTATGCCAGCGCTGTGCGCTTTTCTCGAGGCACGGGACCGCGACACGATCACAATATCATCATCGCCTGCCTCCTCCCCGATCAAACTGGAAGCTGACGCGCTCCGGGATCTGACTGTGAAAGCAGAGCCGTCGTCCAGTTTTCTTCCGATCCGGATCAGGTCTCACACGGTGGATAATCGAGAGATCATTGAGCTTCTCTCTGACTCCGACGAGGATGCACAAGGGTCTCAAAATGGTGAGCAGCTCTTCATGCTTCAACCGTGCGCTAATAATGCAATGCTAGGTACCGCCGAAAAGAGCGGAAGCAGTGCGGAGCCTCCGCTCGTATTGGGTATTTATCCTGCCCCATTCTCTACAGCGCCCTGACTCACTCTCTGCAGCTCCTGAAGCCAGTACTCCCGATGAGGCCCCAAGCGAACCTTCGGACGAACCGGGTAAGTATCTATTCGATATTCTGCCGAATCTGCATCCGGCTGGACTCAACATTATATTTCAGTTCCCGACCCCAGTGCTGTCACGCGTGCTGGCTCCCTGGAACCGAATCTACGTGAGTGTCTCGTCGCACGGTCTGGAACTAATCACTGATGGTAGCTTGCCGCGCAGCAGAATCGGATGGCCTCCGAAAGTCAGACACGCGCTGGCTTGATGCCGGCTTATCGTCCCGGGTTTGAACCGTCAAAGAGAGCTTTACCAGCGATTCACGTACCTACGTGGAGGATATGGAATACCTCACCGAAATTCCATCCCTCTTGCCTGTTCCCCGCGTCCCTGTTGCTTATGTCTTTGATCTTTCGGACCCAAAATTCGATGCCATTGATAAGCACGGCCATCTGATCCCTCTCGACACGCTCGTGAAACAGAAGGTGGGCATTAATCTAGATTTGGCGGATACATACTGATGGCACGTCAGTTGAACGACTCCTTCCATGGGAATTCTGGATCAGGAGATTCCCATGTCATGGTCACCTTCGCTCCAGGCGAGGATATCCTATGCCGTCGCTCGCACAACGATTGTCAGGGTTGTCACGCATGCAGCGCTGTCGATGAAGCACTTTTGAAGGTCGTTAGGTATGATTTGGATCCTAAATCGAGGGATGCAGTCTTCGCTGCGCAACGGGAGACTCGTAGGAATGAGGGGGGAACTGCGGAACGTAGGGCAGCTGCGTGAGTATTGTTTTTCTCATATCTCACTCGTTCCTATCATGATCATTCTGATTCGTCCCCAGATTTTTTGACAGGGTAAAATCAACCCCCTGTCGTGCAATGCGTAGCGATGGAACGCGGTGCACCGGCGGCCCGAAGCTAATGAAAAAGCGGGAGGTCAGTCTAACCAGGTACAGCTGCTCTTCGAGATTGACCTCGGGGACAGGGCCAGAGCCGGGGGCATCAGTTTTGGATCGCATGTGATGGCTGGACGCCGGCATTCAAAGAAGCCCATCGCACCCACTCAATTCCGGACAACGTGGACGAGAACGAGCTTATCAAGTGCTTCGCGAACGAACCTTTCGCTGGGGACGACAGCGCGGATACCCAGCCCTGTAGTCGTATTGTCCATCCGCATATTGGTGGGAAGCTTAAATTTTGTCGTGAGTCCATCTGAGTATTTGCGGGCCACTTCCTAACTCAGACACGTCCTCAGGACACCCTCACATTATCAATGGCAACGCAGTCGCACAGTGCCGCATTCAGCATCACAAATGCCCTTGCAAACTCTCAATCTACGTCCCCATCGACACGAGGGTTCGAAAAGTTCTCCTTTTTCATCCAAAAAGTGTCCCGCACAACCACCCCATCCCCCCGCTCCTGAAACTGTCGCACGAGGCCCGCTCCAAATATACAGAAGCTGTTGCCGCGGCGGGAATTGTTGGCTCCACCGTTGCGAAGGTTGATAACGGCAAGTTCATTACAACTCTTACTGTCGCCCGTGCTGATTATTTCGACACAGCCGCGTCTACCCGCATCGTATTTGGCGGCTTGACCCCAGCTCAGTCTGCGCCAGCATTGCAGGGCAAACACATCAAGAGGGATATTATCCGCGAAGGGAAGAAAAGGCTGTACCCCGCCGGCATGGGTATCCCCGGTACTGTCTCTCCTAGCTTTCGTCTGAGGCGTGCTGATGATCGCAGGCGCATACCAGTTATACCTCGAGGACCGCGCCAAGCCTGCCAACGAGCGCTACATACACCGATTCCACAACACCGCGGATGGCGGTTTGATAATATTCATGTGTTTCGCTCCGCTGCTCACCATTCTTGATGACACCGGGGTCAAATCTTTCGAGGACGACACGACATTCAAGCGCATTGAAGGGATATTAATGAGTGGGAGGTCGTCACATACTACAACGCAGTCGAGCGAGGTTCGCCACCTCCTCATATCTTGACTTCTCTAATAAATTCTCAGCCGTAACGCTTGCGCGAGCCTACATCAACCGCGGGGACACAAAGTTCTTCGAGCTCCTCTTCGACATGGTTTCGTGAGATCAAGCTCGAGCTCACGGGCCGGGAATCGTGTTTGCCCGTTTCATGGAAGATGGTAATCTTCTCGTTATGAACACGGACATGGAAGCGGTGCAAGCCCTCGGCGCCGCCTTGTCATTGATGAAGACGAATGTTCCGTCGTTCAGCGGTATCACAACCATCGACCCGCACGTCTTCGCGACGTTCTTTATTAAATTTTGTGCCACTCATGCGAAACGGTAAGTCCCCCTGCCATCATATTTTCGCCGCTGAACGGGTTCATATCAGCCCATTGCCCGACTTCAAGTCACTCATCTCGGCCGAGGATTACTTGCGCCTGAAGGACTTCATGTACATTAAATCGGTCGCTGACCTGCGATCCTTCAGTCAGTTCATCAGTGACTTGAGTGTTAAGAAAATCCAAGGTAATCTTCCCTGACTCGCGATTATTATTGGAGTATTGATTCGATCCTATTCGTCAGACTGGTGGGCGCACAAAGAGATGGGTGACTGGATCATCCCTTGCCTCGTGAAATCTCAGTCGAATATACGCCCCGAGGACTGGGACAGTACGCCGGCAACAACGAACACGGGGGAGGCTCAGCATCATTGGACCAACTCCCTCACCGGCATCAAACTGACGCTCGTCGAGGGCATCGAGAGGCACGTCATTTACACGGGCCTACCTTCTTTTACCAACACCTTTCCTCTAGCGCTCGCCGGATCGATTCCGAGGTTGTCAAAGAAATCGACATCTCGAAAGAGAGCGGTGTTCTATTGAACTCTAGCAACGAGATGTTCCACCGACTTGGCCGTAGCTCGCAGCGCCAGTCTCACGCTGCCAAAAAATCGCGCGAGTCAACACAGGCGAGTGAGCGAGTCGCGGAGCTTCGAGCGACAATCGAGGCGAAGAAGGCAGAGGTAAAGGCGAGCGAGGCAGAGCTTAAATCACTAAGGGGTGCTTCCTCCCGCTCTACTAATACCGAGTCGCGTAAAAAGAGAGACACTCTCATAGTCTCTTCCAGCTCGTGTGGGAGGGTGAAAACGGTGACAGTCCCGAGACAGACTACGAGTGGTGAGTCGGACTGCCGTGGCGCATATCAGAGACTAACCAAAATATTGTGCAGACTTCCCTGAGCCGCTCCGAGTTGCTCCGGCGTCGTCGGTGATCGTGACAGCCGCGCAGGGTACGCAGTTCATCGCCCATTGACAACCGGAGTTCCTTGCTAATGGTCTTCAAATCAGAGATCCAAGCGATGCCAGCTGTGGCTGCGACAATCCCCGACTATGTGAACCGTATGTCGATCTCTGATAGGCTACGAAATTGTCTCACGTGTCGGCAGCGCTCCCGGCATTCGATTCTGGGGACTTAAACCTGCCTGAGTTTGACTTCGACCCCGCCCTCTTTGATTCGCACTCCGACTCGACGTTCCTCGGGGCAGGCTACGACTTCAATTTCGACCCGAGCCTGTTCGGGTTTGACAGCACACCTCTATTTTCTGCGGAGGCGCTGGGTGCCTCCATGTCTCAGTCTGACAGCGAATGGGCGACGCTTATGGCCGAGATTTATTCTGTCCCTGCTCATAACGCTCCCGCAGCGTGGGATACAGGTTCCGAGGTGTTCAACTGGTCCGCACATTCACCTCAGGAGCTCCTCATACTTCCCCGCCCCCCGGCGTCATCCCCGCCTGATGCGGCGTCAGAACGCGACCCGATTGATGATCGTGACAGTCCAGAGCGCGCCCCGCAGGATGTGGATCTCGAGGTGTGTGAGCGAAACATCGTCAAAGGCAAACGGCAGCGTACAATCTCAACTCGTGCCGCCGACGCCGCGGCCGCCGCACCCCGAAAAAAACCCCGATCAAGGTGAGTTGCATGGATTTTCACTGCGATTTTCTTCTAAAGCGCGCACAGTCTCTCGTGAAATGGGGTCTCCAGCATGTTGAATACTTTAGTTACTTGAACTTGGACGGCACTCGTTAATACATTTTGATGTGTCGCGCTTTGTTTTGAGATCCGGCACTTGTACAATACAATGTGCCGCGCTTCAGCAGATCCACGGCACATGTGCCGTGGATGAGCGGCTCAGGTGCTGGCAATGCAATGCATGTGCCGCCTGACTTTTGGAGTGCCGCCGTTCTATTTTAAGAGTGTGCGCCGACTCTCGTCGATCCCGCTGTCGGTTCGGTGTTGGTATTTGCGCTAAGGAAAACATTAGTTAAACACGGAATACGACCAGCCTGGTTGTGCACCAAAGAAATCGCATTTCCTCCAACAATAGCGTGAATTTGAGGGTCGCAATTGCGAGGGGAATACCATCGGAGTCCCAGTCAATTTTGCGAAAATACTGGACGGCGAGCTTGATCCCCCAGTTGCCGCGTCGCATATGAATCATGCGGCCATTTTCGTCGCGTGCCCCAACCCCGAACAGAAGGTCCATGCGGCGGACGAATGTCGATGACTTCGCTGCAGATCCGGTATCCTGGCCTTTGACCTTATTGAGGACATACGCGATACGGTCACCGTCGGTCCCCAACGGAACTGATTTCGGAAGGGCGGGACACAGAGATTCAATTTGGTCAATCAGTTCCAGGATATCGGCAACTAGGACGCAACGCGATGTCAGAACGCGTGGTAGACGCGCGCGATACACAATGAGATATGCTCACTTGATTTCGCGACCAAAGCCTGATGGGCCGGATCCGGTCGTTCCGCATTGCTTGTTGGTCAAGCCTGGCTCGATGGATGCAAGTCTATTGTCGATCCACACTTCAATGATGGACGTGATCGTCTGCCATTATGGGTGCTTACCTTCTGGAAGGAGATGGCGCGCGTCTCCCAAGATCAAATCATGTGGGAAGGAGTCGGGATTGGCTCAAGAAAGCGTTGGAGAAGAACGGCATAACCGACATCGATCGGGACGCGCTAATGGCCGCACTTGCACTATTTTCAGTGTTAGGATGGGATACTAAAATTGCGCACTTGTGGACGAACTTCAATCTGGCCAGCATCCTGAGCTGGCAGTGGCAAGACGGCTGTCCTTCTCCATTTTCACCATGGTTGTGTTTTGACATGACAACTGCAACCTCTCATATTTCGGCCCAGGTACATCCATACCTTGGTTCTAGAACTGGACTTGGACTCCGGACAATCCCGCCAGCTCTTTCTACTGCCCACAGCACATGTGCACGGCCCCAGAATCGAGCGTCCCCGAATCGCAGGAAACTGCTTTGGGTACAAATCAAGGTGGAATGGAAACCCGATGAAGTTTCTGGTCGATTTTCGCGCCGGAAAATACATTATGTTTGATGGCTCGAATGGAGAGGTACCAACATTCCCTGCTGCTCCATCAACGCTTACGCAGTCCTGCTTGCAGACTATCATCGAAATGATCCCCGGATACATCGTGTTCTGTGATTCAGGATCCATCGATTTGAGTCAACCCCGGTCTCTGACGCGTATTCGGTTCGCATCTATCCAATGTCCTCTTTGGACGAGCTCTGGCGGTCATTGTCGGATTTCACGTTACACAACCCGGCTCTGGAAACCGCACTTGTACCGAGTCTCGCCCTTGCATTGGAGGGTACCCGAACCCGAGGGAATCCATGCCTGCGCGCCATTAACATGTCTGTTACCGAGAACCCTCTTCATGCGGACACTTACACATTGTGCATCGAGGACTCCCTCTTTTTCGAACTCTGGGAGTTGAACAGGACGGATAATATAACCTCTCCTTGTATTCCCTTCGGCTACGGCCCCAGCCACGCTCGAATCCAAGCTGGTCTCGATCTCCCGCTCGCCGAGACCCGTAGGCAACAGATCTGACGCTGGATACGGCCTCTCCCGCCCACCGCACGGTGGGTTTCTCATTCGGCAAGAGAATGGCGATGAAGAGAAGTTGGTGGAAATTGACGGGGGTTCCGGGCTGTGGTACTGTCGCATAACGGTGGAGTCCTCGTGATATATCACTCGCGCGCTGCGATATTGTATTGCTTCTGAAGATGAATGCGTAGCTAATATTTGCACAGAGCCGCAAAGGAGATTAAAAGACATAGTCAGGTTCCCACAATTAACACCGCATCCCATATTTTCCCTACTAGAAGGTGAAAGTTTCGCCTATGATCTCCTCCGTCGTGGTCCACAGCTTCTCGGCATTTCCCTAGGTGTGAAATAGTCAAGTTAGTTTTTGATTCAATGAGGAATGCTGGCGACCCACGGGATCAGAGCTGTGCGGCGCGACGTGCTTGTTCGCCTCAGTGGAATCGGAGAGGTATGCGCCCGGTTTGTCTGAGAAGCATGCGCATTAGGAGAAATCACGGCGCGAGGTAGTTCACCAACCATTAAGCTGGGTATCAAAGGCCGCGGCGACAGTACTGGGCAGGAAATTGATGAGCTCCAGCTGAGATATACGAGTGACGAAATTACGTCGCGGCTCCCTGTGGGATTGTCTTCCAGCCAGCATTTTCAGTTATGGGTTCCCCATCCGGGCCGATGACCCTTCCGTGGTGGGTTTCCCATCCGCGTCTAGGACGCCTGGAAGGAATCACCGTTAGATCGATAGAATTGCGGGAGCTGAGCGAATGAACCGATGGCTTGCATGGCAGCCAACGAGTCTCCATTCTGAATGATATTTGTGTAGATCACTGGAGCATGTCAGTTCACGCAGCCGTGATATAAATGGGCAACGCACTGCCTGGGTGAACGCTGTAGGCGTTGATCTTCCCCTTCGAGCGCTTGGACAGCTCGATGGCTGTGAGGATATTCGCACTCTTCGTCTGGAAATACGTCTCCATGCTCTGATACTGTGCTGATCCGGCTTCCCCATCGTGCCAAAATTCACACCAGTACCCCACAAGGCGTGTCCACACTCGAAATGAACACGACACGCGGGACGTAGGTCGCCGTTCCCGCTGCGAGTATTTTCTGGGTAAGAAGCTTTGTGAGGAGGAAAGGCCCGATGTGGTTCGTCGCCATCTGGGTCTCCAGATTTTCAGGTGTGAGTTTGAAGGGACCAACGCTGGCAGCCGCGTTATGGATCAAGACCTGCGTAATGGCTCGATAAAATCATCAATTGGGAGGATACCATAACTGACGTGAAGCGGCTCGGAATAGGCATTGACGTCGGCCGCCGCCGTGCGAACTGCGGCCAGCGACGAGAGATCTAGAACGAGCTTGCGGATGTTGGCGGATGGCACCTCTTTCTTGATGGCATCCTCGGAGAGCTTCAGTCTGCAGATGGATAGCTTAGAATGTCGCTGAAATGCGCTGCAGGTGTCGATTACCTCTCTGAGTTGTATCCCGTGATTATGACGTGATTGGCGTGCTTGGCAATCGCGCGTGCTGTCTCGAATCCGATTCCGTTGAGGGAAGTGCCAGTAATCAACACTGTAGCTCATTAGATACGAATACGACGGGGATTCACTCGTGCTGCTCACCATTTTTGCCCTGGATCTCGCCTGAAAAGGCGGAGGCAACCTCGTCGGCGGTAGTGGAGGCGGAAAAGGTGGGCAAAGTCATTATTAAACCTTGTTTGTTGTTGTAGAGAGTTGGGAGAAATTTGTAGGGATGTGGAGGAAGACGGCGTGAAGACGGCACGATTTTATACCTGGGCGAGCCAGTGACGGAATTCAGACTCGTCATTCGCTGACTACAGGCATTCCATATTGCTCAGGGTGCCAGAAAATCCCCGAGCTCCCCGAAGGTCGGCTGTAATACCTGCAGAGTCAATGATTCAGCATGCACCAGATTACGAGAACACCCGGGCCTATTACGCGCGAATTCATGACATTCAGGCCCACTAATGTCAGCAACAATTGGCCTACTGATTCCCTCCCGGTGGGCAGCCCCAGATATCCGAGTTCTGGCCATAAATTCACTCGCCGAGATGCCCGAGAAACTTTTGGTTGAACATGTACATACCGATTTGTATTGTGGAGGCATCTGAAAAACGGGCCTTCGATCGTTTCCTGAAGATTCGGTGCTAAATTTAACGAACAGTATGGGGGTTTCGTGTATCCACCAACGCTACATACTTATTGAATTTTCATCTAAGCATCGCGGTTACCGGCGCTGCTTCAGTAATACAGCAATCCTGTCCCCATTCCTGATCAGCATCCAATGAAGTTCTCGCTGTGCGCTCAGTGGAATTCCGACCCTCTCCTCTTCGCATCGTCCCTCTCAGCTTTTGGGCAAGCCCCATCTTCCCAACACGGTGTGCCCGGGTAATTGGCGACCACAGTCCACCATCTATCTTTGGACCGACGTCGCACGACCGGCAGCATTATTTCCAGGATTCACTGCGTTCAGCCTGAACCTAGACACCGATCGTCTAGCCGGCTCGGCAAGACTCACATCACCTATGTCTAGGTCCGGGCTGAACACAGTGATTAGCCTTGTATCGTATTCTTGGTTCTACTCGTGCGTATCTTCACTACATGACCTGGATGAAACATGTGTCCGATGTTCTCGGCTACCGACATCAATCTCTGCGAATAATGGTCCCACTCAGGCACGACAAGTTCATTCAAAAATTATCGAAAGCATATTACATCCCATCATTGACGCCATCTCCCAAATTTTCCCGTCTAGAACGTGAATTTCTCGCCTATGATCTCCTCCGTCACGGCCCAAAGCTTCTCGCATTTCCCTACGCATATAACAGTCAAGTTGAACCTTTAAACGATGATAGATACAGGAGACTCACCGGATCGGAGCTGTGCGGCGCGACGTCCTTGGTCGCGTCGGCGGAATCGCAGAGGTACGTCCCGGTTTGTCTGAAGAAACATGAGTACGGGCCATCATATGTTTAGGAGGCAGATCACTAACCATTGAATCTGGTATCAAAGGCCGCGGTGACGGTGCTAGCCAGGAAATGGATGAGCTCTAGCTGAAATACAGTGGTGGTGAGCTTACGTTGCGGCTCCCTGTGGGATTGTCTTGAAGTCGACCGCAGGGTTCGTTTCCCATCCCGGCCTAGGACGCCTAGAAGTGCTCATGTTAGACCGCAGTATTGCAGGACCTGAGCGAACGTACCTAAGGCTTTCATGCCCTCCAACGACTCCTCCTTCTGGGCAATATTGGTATAAATCGCTGCAGCAGTCTATCAGGTCTGCAGGTGCTGAAAGAGAGATGGACGACGCACCGCCGGGATGAAGGCTGTATGCGTTGATCCTCCCCTTCGAGCGCTTAGACAGCTCGATGGCCGTGAGGACGTTCGCACTCTTCGCCTCGAAATACGCGTGCAAGTTGTCGTACTTCGCCGGGTCGGGGTGTCCAATGGTGCTGAAATTTACACCGGTACCGAACGAATGTCCGACACTCGAAACGAACACGACACGTGGGACGTAGCTGGCCGTTCCGGCTGCGAGTAGCTTCGGAGCGAGAAGTTTGGTGAAGAGGAACGGCCCATGTGGTCCGTCGCCATCTGATTCTCCAATTATCCTGCGTCAGTTTGAAGGGCCCCAAGCTGGCAGCCGCATTGTGGATTAATACCTGCGCAATGGCTCAATAAAATCATCAATGGGAGGGATAAAATAACCAACGTGAAGCGGTTCCGGGTAAGCGTTGACTTCAGCCGCCGCCTCGCGAACAGCGGCCAGCGACGAGAGATCGAGGGTGAGCTTGCGGATGTTGGCAGACGGCACATTTTTCTTGATGGCATCTTCCGAGAGCTTGAGTCTGGAGATTGATTGATCAGAATACCACTGGCAGCGCGCCGGCGAAATATAATACCTCTCTAAGTTATAGCCGGTGATGATGACAAGATTGGCCTGCTTTGCAATGGCGCACGCCGTCTCGAAGCCGATTCCGTTGAGAGAAGTGCCCGTGATCAAAACTGTAGCGGGATAAGGATACGTCCTGGCATTCATCCACGCTACTCACCATTTTTGCCTTGAATTTCACCTGAAAAGGTGCTTGCAACCTCGTCGGCGGTGGTGGAGGACGAAAAGATAGGCAGAACATTATTGAACCTTGTTCGATGTTGGGAGAGTTGGAAGAAATCTGTGGGGATGTGGAAGAAATCATCCGAAGATAGCACCCTTTTATGTCCGGGCGCACCAGTGACGGCCTTGGGCTAGTCCTGAGCTCTCTCGGGCTGACTGGGGGTATTCCGCATTACTCAGTCGCTAGATAATCCCGAGCTCCCGAGCGTGTAGCCGTAATACATTGAGAGTCAATGATTCTGCTGGGAATGAAGTCCACACGAAACACCCGGATGATATCACTATTACGCGGGGTGTAGGACACTTCGGCCCGCTGTCAGCAGCAATCACTGCGCTCAGGGACCCCGTCACTGATGTCGGCAGGGTCTGCCGACATCGGTGGACCTCTGCGAGCGGCGGAAACATAGCCTGCCCGGCCCTGCCGACGGGGTCCCTGAACGCAGTGAATTGGCACATCCTGATGTACTCCCGGTGAGCACCCTCAGATATCTGAGAAGACCGTGGTTGAGCGATAAATTCACTCCCCGACATGCCCGAAATAATGAAATCTGTTGGAATTGACAGCGATTTTTATTGTGAAGGCTCAGAAAAATTGGGATCACGTCTCACCTGACCCTTGGTCCGAATGGTAGGAGAATTTGAGCATCCTGTATGCTAGACAACCTACATCTAAATATGGCGGTCAGATCAAAAATTGAACATCGAACGTCGTGGCCACCTGGCCGCTCGCGTATGCGGCCCGGCTGGCGGTGACACGCAAGACAAATTGAGGTTGTAAGCGGTGTGAATCTCGATATATGAGCATGAGGTAGTACTCAGGTACATGAACAATTATTTAAGAGATATCAGTCAGCATGAGGGCAAGCCAGGGCCGGCCCAGAGATGTCTAGGGAGGTATTGGACGATGACGACGCACCATTAACGAGTGATCAACGATTACCTGGGGTGTGGATGACTGGTGTAGTTGAACACAAGTCACGCCACGCCACAAGCCACCCCATGCCTGCCTGCCCCACCAAATTCAAACTCCGCTACGGGGCACAAGGCATTTTGGCACGCCACTCGAGACCTCTGCGTGGCTGAGTGCATCCTGTTCTTTAATTTTCATCCTCAATTCATGCTTGCTGCAGGAAAGAAGGAGAAAATTGTACCACTCCCGCGCCAAACACCTCCTATAAAAGCTTTTTTCGTCAAAATTATCCACAAACCACAGTGAACATTCAACTTCCTTTGTGCAAAGGCAAATGTGTATGTAAACACTAATTTGGGCACAAGAACTGTCTTTATTCTACAATGAACGCAGCTACGGAACGACTATTGCACAATGTACAGAACATTGAGCACAGAACAGTACTCTAGTGAACAATGGCAGCCTGTATCCTGATTTTCAGAAATGAGCAGTGGTCAGCATGCATTCACTTGGAAACTGTACATCTACTAACTCAACTGTGCAATGTACTAAGAGCGAATGTACCGATCATCTCAAAACGGGTAGTGCAACTACTAACGATTGAAAGTTCCAGCTTAGCCGGCCTTCTTAGGAGCTATGTATTGCTGCTGTCAGAACCATCACTTCGCAAAATTTATTGAACTGGAGGCGATTCTTACCCCGATGCAGTGAGCCTTGCAGACTGGCAAGGCACACCAATAGACCAATACAGTTGATGCATAGTCAGGGGATTGGTCTCATGTACTTCAGATAGACAAGCTGCCTCTATTCGCGTTCGGAACGACACAGAGAACTCCAGAGTCACACTAAAATTCCCAACTGGATAAACATTGGAGAAAATACCAGGTATTCAGAGCAGAAGTTAGGGAGAGAATTTGTGGCACCCAGGCGTAGACCACAAGAAGCGGAGTAACAACTCCCAAGTACCCAATACCTTCATGTTTAATTAAGCATTTGTTATTGATATACCAGCATTTAGTAAGACTACTTTCTGGCCTTGGCTTGGGCTGAAAGCTTTGGGTGGCTTTGGCTTATTCAACAAGATAAATTGTAGGATGAGATCAGCATGTCATAATGTAAGCAGGCTGATCCAAGTTCTATTATGATTTTGTTTTTGTTAGTGTAGAGATTAAGTTGTCTGTAGCTGTTCGTTTCTGGTAGCAGGATATCTTGAGTTCGAACCTTGTGATAGCCACTTTTTGGATACATTTCTTGTTCTGTTCAACGGCGTTTAAGCTGAACAGTGTTTAATTGGTGCTCTGTTCAAGCAGTTACCGGGGTTCTTGGTCCCCCGGCCCTGGTGTTAATCAGAACATTATTTGAACACTGTTTAGCATTGAGACGTGGGTTGTTCAAGCAAAGCTAATATAGATTTATACAGCCGTATGATCCTTTGAGGGTTTGCGGCGCCAAATCGAAGGTTTCTCTGATAGTCTGCAACAGGTTTATCCCGCCTATCTGCCTTCTGAATATGCGGGATCTTAATTCACAAATTGAATAAGTGAGAGGTTGTCTTCTTGCCCCTCCTGTCATTCCATCGTGGCTCATGATGACATCCACAATTTATTCATGGAGGCCGACCGAATCTGCCAGGAGGCCTAGTTCATTGTCGACTCCCTTTAGAATGCTGAACAGCCCACAGTCCAAAGTCCGACATTTGCAATTAGGATGTTGCTGAGGCCGAAACTCCAAGTTGTGTGCTTTGACAAAGCAGAGAGTAAACTAACTATCTGATTCTCCGTTCTGGGGCCAGAACAGATTATTTACGGGTGATTCTGGCATAAATAAATAAATTTAAGCCCCCAAACCCGGTAAATAAAGTGTGAAATGGCCAAAACAGCTGAAAATTAAGGCTGACTGGCATGGGACTGTCCTGGTGGAGCATGCCGGGTTTTCCTTATGAGCATGGCTGTCATAGTGGAACCAGCATTTTATGCACACCAGAGTTGAGACTAAACTTGCTTGGAAAGTAGGCACCGTTCTCGGAGTGGGGGAAAACATGTATTGTTCAATACGAATACTTTCTTCTTTGTCGTCATTGGGGATCAAGTACTAGTAGGATCAAGTCAACTGTAGGATTCGCCAAGAAATGCCAAGGACGTCCATCAATTGAGGCCACTGCATCGGCGTGATCCCATCTTTTGGTTGACGGCATTGCCACCTCCTCTTTTCTCTTTCGCCACGATGCCCCCAGCTTTCTCCCTCCTCCTTACTGCCTTCTGCCCGTCCCGCTGCGAGTCACACACCTCAAGAGCTTCCATTTCTTGTGTTCAAGACCTCATCCACACCACTTCAAGCTCTGTGATGCTGTCGTGTCATCTGTGCCACTTCAATGCTGTCCCGTCACAAGTCCCAAAGCCAAGTCGTCACCAAAAGAAAGCCCAAATTATACAAGAGCCTCTCTACTCAAGCCTGTTCACTCTGGAGTGCTGCTTCTGCCCCAAACTCTGCGAGAACGGGCAAGCTCCCCTTGCGCGCATCGAATCAAGAGCCTCGGCTTCAAGTGAATATCAATCGCCGCTTCGGATCAATTTTTTTTTGCCTCAAGATTGTCAAATCCTCCGATTTTTATTTCCAAGCATTGGCAAGGGCAAGTCCTGAACCCCTTCCGACCGTCTTTGCTTATGTTGTCTTCGGGATGTTGCGACGTCACTTTCCATTGCTCGTATCATTACATTTGTCTTGAGTACATTGATGCTTATCGAGTATATTTTTTCCATTCGAACTTTGGTGTGCTTTCAAGATTATGAGAGCTATGAGGGCTATGCTGGCTATGCTGTCTATGCGACTTCATAGACTGAGTGACGGCTATGGCGGTCTATGTGGCAACTCCCACCCCTCCCACCTTTCTTTATAGACGAGCCTTTTCTATAACGTCTTCGGCGTCTTTCTTGGTCTCTTGTGGTCTATGGGGGAACTTCAGGTTTTCCTGATGCAGTTATCAACCTCATTTCTCAAATCCTTACCCGTTCACCAGGGCTCAAAAAGCGTCAACATTGTGCAACATAATATTCTCGGTCTCCCTGATCCATTCTAGGCAACAATCCTCCAACAAAATTAGGAACCATTGTTTCCAGATCTCGTCTATCGCACCTGATGTAATGAGTTTTGTACAGAGGATAGCTTGGTGCAAAGGCGTGAGCAGACACAGCGTCTGATCGGTCGCCTACTTCTTCTTCGTGCGGTGTGTCATCCAAGTCGTTTTCCAACCAGTCGTCGTCATCCACATCAGGCACACAAATATCAGCCATTTCAACATCCTCTGAAGGGCTGAGCTCCTCCAGACTCTCCAAAAAGTCGGCCACTTGCTTGGGTGTTCGCTTCTTTCGACTGATCATTTGAAAATAATCATACAAACAGGTGTCTTCAAATGCATGCGGCCGATACATGTAGTCATCAACGTTTGTGACACCTAGGTATTCGACATCTGTCTTCATTAAGACTACCTTATCTGAATTGTGTATCTCACCCATTGGGATTTCGTCTGAATCCAAGTCCGATTTTTCACCGTTTGCTGGCCTACTTTTTTTGACTTCCATCAGGTAAGATCTCCACCAAAATACCTTGAAAGTGAGGTTGGTGTAGTGGTCAGGATTCCCAAGCAAATATAGAGACGCCATTGGGCTTCCGATTTGCAATTTTGAAGTCAGTGAATTCATCATCTGCATAATCATGACCCGAGTGTTTTCCCTGTCCCTTGCTGACCCTCCGATACCTACAGTATTCCGATTCAGCACTGCTCCAACGGTGTCAAAAATATGGTACAGTTTCAAAGTCGCTTTGGTCACATAATCTGATATATAAGCCACCACTACCTTAATCGAAGTTCCAGAGAGTAGACTCGTTACATCAGTGTTGCACCTTAAACAGTATGTGAGGCCCGGGGTAATGCAGTTGATCATAGGCTCTAATTTCTTCAAGTTGATGGATCCATCTGCAGGATCAACCTCAGTTTTTAGAAATACATTGCGAGGGAACCGGGATGCACACGTCCCATCCTTCCGTAGGCATCCTCTTATTTCTGTTCTCTACGTGCCCCTGGTTTGATTGGTTTAGACAGGTCCGTGCTGGCGACAGGACGTCTACAACTGTGAACGTTGAACCTCAATATCAGATCATCTACAGTCTCTTCATACTCGACCCACCAGTTATGCAGATCACTGCAGTTGTCACACAAATCACTCTTGCAATCCACGCACAAGGGCGACTCTTGCAATCCATGCACAAGGGCGGAGGTGGCGTAGGCATGATTTGGGTAGGGTCTTCATATCTTCTCGGCGCCAGTGCCCGGATTTCGTCAAATATTACATCATGAAGGCCCGTCCTGGACTTGTTCTGGTATGGGACCTTGGCTTTGACATCCGCCATAGTCCCTGTCAAGAATTCTCCGACGTGGGATGCCTCCAGGTATGCAACCATGTCTTTCTGGACTGACATAACAATGTCCGAACGAGTGGGCATGGACACTGCTGAGTGCAAGAAATCGTGTTGTCGACTCGAGTGGAAACAAAATTTTACGAATTTCCAACGCTACAGGTATACCACCTCCTTCTCCTTCTCCTCTTGATCGGATCATGGTGTCGGCTGCGGGTTACCAAAGCTTGACGCAAGCATGGTAGTGTTTGCCCAAAGCATTGTAGTTGAAAAATCCTGGGTCGTTATCTCCCTCAATTCGGCAAAGATCCCGGAGAGGAATTCGCCCACGGGACGGGGGTCGGTGATAGGGGAGAAGACAACATCGAGTTGAGGCAGGCTACGCTGCCTGATTGCCAACGGCGCCTTCGGGGGCACATTGATGGCGTCGAAGGTCATTTCGAGAGCCCGAAGGTTGGGACAGTGCCGCGCGAGGGCGCGGATGGCGAGGAGGGTCGCACGTGGTGGATGACGGCTCTGAACCGTGGAAGTGAGATGGAATTCTTCGAGCTGGGGCCAGGCGCGAGCCAGGCTCGATACAATCTCATCGGTGATTTCGTACCCCTCGTACGCGGAAATGTACAGGACGGTGAGATTGTGGAAGAGGATCAGGGACGTGAGGAGGTGGCCTGGGTATAAGCACCCGGGACTCTTGTCCCAAAGGCACAAATTGAATTTTTTGAGCGTATCCAGTCTGCAATGCGTGCCCAGGACCCCATGGAAGTCCTCGAGATGCTGTGGGACTACACAACCGCTGTAATTCCCATTGAAGGACTCCACGGGAGGGATGTTCCAAGTGCGGACAAATTTGTCGCTGCGGGGATGCCTCCGCCCTCGATCCCTAGTGTAACCTCATGCATGTTCGAAAAGAGTGTTCCTTTGGGAGGTTCAGGAATGGATATAGAGGTGGGGAGCGTGGCCTGGAAGGTATGGAGTGTTTCAAGCCCACCGAGGTGGATCAATGCAGAGAGATCGATGGGAGCACCGACTAGGAAAACCTTGATGTGGGTCATGCAACGAGCAAAATTCGAAACCCAATTGGTGGGCGGGGGCGTAGAGCCAGGGCTGCCGTTGAAATACAGTCGTGGACAAGCAAACACAACAAATCGTTTTCCGGCCGAACCGTTGAATCTAGAGGCTGGACTCAAAATCAGAATTGGCGTGGAAAAAGGCGTCTTTTCAGCCCCCTTTGAAAATTTTCCCACGAGGGATAAGGAATGGCCAATATTTTGGACGATCTCAAGGGGGTTCCGTTCTGTCACGGAAACACCCTGGGCCGATTTATGGTGTAAAAGGACCCTGTGAATCCGAATATGAACACCAAAAGTTTACCCGATAAATGGTTCAGATTATATGGGCATTTTAGTTCGAAAAATAATAAAGATTTTTCTCGATTTTTTTCAGAGCAGATCTCATCATTCTGAGCAACTTTGAAAAAAAAAATCTGAAACTCGTCGACCCTCCCTCGTGATGTTCCATATAGGGTAATGATATGTCCATAAAGGGTAATTTATAAATATTCTATTTCCCACATGTCATCAATGCCCTTGCCCACGTTGTCAATGCCCATGCCCATGACGTTGTCAATACCCTATCATGATTTGAGTTATCACCCTCTATTTATCAATCATTCCACCTCTACTCAGAGTCTTTCCATGAATCATTCCGATGAGAATTCTAGTTCAAGATCTCGCTCTTCCTTTGCTGATTCTTCTCCTGCAATAGCGGCGACTTGAGCTCAAGTCCTGCGAGGCACGAGCTGTGCTACAAACTCAAGTTAAGCCTCGCTAAACAAACAAGCGGGAAGTTGCCGTGGTACACTTGCTGAGTCAGATGATCTCGGCAAGTGATGGTGCGATCTTTTTAGTCTCAACGACGACAACCTCCACTCCAGGATCGCAGTGCGCACAACACGCCGTGCGCATCACTTCAATTTTTTGATAATTTCTTGTGTTCTGCTTTCTTTCTTCTTGGTGCTCTGGATCAGCAAGAGTTGTTGGGCAAGAACTCCCTGGGCCGATTCGACATGTCTGTCTGTATCATCTGAGCAACGGTCGCGGATACCATGGTGTTTTGCCATGCTCTGCATTTCACTTTGCACCATCTGGGACTATCGGACTCAGATGCCACATCATCATTGCTTTTAACTGAGGGCACTACCTGGTGACACTGTACCCGTCAAAGCCTGGCTCGGGCTCCTTCTCATTTGGGCACCGTCGTTTGACTGTGATGCCAACACGGGTCCTGGGACGAATGTCCAGTGACGCCGTACCCGTCGAGGCCTGAACAGCTCCGGGCTTCTCATTCGGGTGCCGTCGTCTACCGGTGACTCCAATGCAGATGCTGGGACAAATGTCCAGTGACGCCGCACCCGTCGAGGCCTGAATGGCTCCGGGCTATGTGTTTCCATTTAGGTGCCGTCAATGCCAACCGTGGGCACTCGGTCGAAAACCACTAACTTCTGAGCAACGTCGGGCACCATCACTAATCTAGAGATCTCAAGTGGGGCACAGAATTCAAGGCACGTCACCATTTGGGTGCACACTGATTGATTTGTCGGCAGCGAGGAATATCGCCACATGGATGGGGGAGTTTGAACTTGAACAAGCACGTCTTGAGCAAGTTAAACTGTTCCGCTTTGAGCGAAGTGGATATGCTTTGCTCAAAGCTTGTTTTATGGGGGTGTCTAACTTGCTTGGATGGCTGGCTTGCCACAGGCACTCTCCACTCTGGGGCCTTGGGGTTGTGCTGCTCGATTGAGTTTATGATTCCACGGCACATTGTAAATGCGGTCGGTTGTGCTACGCCCTCCGCTGATCATTAGCAAGGCTGGTCCCTCCAGTGTGTGTATAACTAGTGGTCCGATCTCTGCATCTACATGTGACCTTACCATGTTGCTCACCTCTACTGACCCACTTGAATCACATTTATGCACATATGGAAAATCACAGAATTCCGGTTCATGGGCTAAGCATGGCACAGGCTCAACGGTCAGTTATGTATCATCTATTCACAGGCATGTGTGCAACTGGGTTGCCCAATGGATCTTCTGCTGCTATGCCACATCCAGGTTGTCGTTCTGTCGTTCTGTTGGCTCACAGTTCACATCACCTCAAAATATGAACCATTCACGCGCTGTATGATAACCATCCTTCCCCAGCTCCGCGCCGACTTCTCCAGCCTCAATGCGACCAGGTTCCGGCTCCACCAAGCTGATTCCCCGCAGTGTGAAGCCTGTAGCGCCTCATCTGAAACCCGCGCCCATTATTTACTGTACTATTTCGACCAAGTCTGCGGCCCATGTCACCCGTCACTTAAGGTCTTCAGTTTACTTGGTCTTCATTCTGACAAATACGATCAAACGTTACCTTAAATGGAAGGTCGGCGGATGCCGGGGACATTTTTTGGCGGTTTTTAACCCTATTTGGGCCGAGAAAGCACAATGTCACCGTCACTAGGACCAAAAGTCTTCATCCGTCACCTGAAGATTTGGTCGAAATAGTACAGTACTCCACTACCCTGCTTGGGAGCGGTATCGGCCTCCGTTGCAAGCCGCATCTTACGGCACGAATATCCTTGGTGCTGTGGATGTCCCGTCCCTTCTGTCCCATCCACAACTTCTCAAAGTGGTCGTCAAATTCATAGATGTGACAGGCCGTTTCGGCCCGCCGTGATAATTTCCTTTCTTTTCCTCTCTATCTTACTTTACTCTACACTAATCACATCTTCCTCTCTCTCTCTCTCTCCTCTCCGAATATCCCCACACCAGACCGGCAACCATCTCTCCCCCACATATTTTTCCTCCCCGCGATGCATAGTAACCCGACTAGTCAAGTATTTTCCAAGTATGTACTCTACTTTTATCTCTCGTATACTGTGGTGCTATTTTGTTGACTTCATACTCAGAAAATACTTGGAGACCAGCTACCTAAATATCAGGCCCGGTCAAATCATCAACATTTTCCTGAACAACATCCATTTCCCCATTCCCAGGTCAAACACAATACCTGATGACCTCAAGCGCATGATCTCTGTGGCCCACAAGTTCAACCTCAAATTTACAGCACTCTCAATTGACCGTGAAGTGCATGAGCCGGGAGACACGGAAGGCCTTGCGGAAATATCTTGAGCACGACACAATTCTCGCAGAGGAAATCAAGGCACGCCTCGGTTCCCACACCGAGCCACTTCCTCCCAGCGATATTGGGATCAATATTAATGAAGACGGGGATGTTGGTTCCGAGGACGAGCAAGACCAAGACACGGATGACATCGGTGATGACTCGGGAGTTTCTCTCCCGGTGGTCGTTGATCGTGTACTCCGTGTTCGCGTTCAGGATCCCTCTGGCTGCTGGGTTGCTAAAGTCGGAGTTCACACTGATGGTGAAGCACGAATCTCAGTGGGTGATGCGGAAGAAGATATTTGGGCATACAATCTTTGTGGGGAATTATGGGCAAAGGGAGGTGTACCGGCGGATGATTCTGACTCAGAAAGCGAGAAGGCGGGGACCAGCGATAATTATGAACCAGGCGACAACTAGTAGACCACTGTGGTAGCTCAAACTAATTTTTTTTTACGATTTTTTTCAATGTAACGCAAAATTTCAGGCAACCGAGCTCACCGTTACACAGGTGGCAAAAGCCACTGCAGTTCACTCACAACTGCAGTAAGCGCAGTTGATTGGCAGGTGTACTGCAGTTGATCTGCGGTTATGCTGCGGTTGACCCTGCAGTTGTTCCTGCAGTTGCGAATCACCACGCTCTCCACGTTTTTTTATAAAATGATGCCATCATACATCTTCGGAACACCCCGCAGGGTCACGGGGTTTGCTGTCATCGCCCGATCAGGCGTTGACGTCGCCATGAATGTCATCATCCTCGGATGTCCCCACGCCTGTCATCAAGCCGCCCCATCAAAGTCCCCGCCGCCGTCGATGTCCACGGCAGAAGGTTTAATAATAGCACAATTTTCACGGGAAAAAAATAACTTATATACCTACCATTTAATTAAGATTATTTAGAGGCAATAGAATATAAAAATCTCAAGTTAACTACAAGAAATGGTATAATAGCTAAGTGGCAGCGGCTGTGTCATCGTCACATGATGTTCGCAAGCGGACAGCCCCGCCAGGTCACGGGTTTCGTTGTCATCGCCCGATCAGGCGTCGACGTCGCATCTAGTCATCGGATTTCCCACGCCTGTCATCACGCCACCATCACCCCCATCAAAGTGCACGCCGCCGCTGTCACATTCACGGTAGAAGGCCCAATAATAACCCAAAAATCACGAACAAAATATTGTATACAGGGCTATTAGTTAGAAGGCCATACTGTGCTGGTAGCAATTCAAACCCAAAGCTGGGACCTTCCTAAACAGAGACATCATTACATCTCCACCTCTAACAAGAGGGTTTAGGTAGGCTATAGGTGACATTACTCTGAAGTCGAGCTTTGGGCACTTGAAAAATCACATAGGAGAAGTATATTTAGCTGCATGCTACAATACTGCATGAGAAGAGGGTAATGTGAAAATAAATATAAACATTTAGGGCCTGATCAGTGGCACGGTTTCATGGGAGCCACCCAGCCAAAATCAAGGCAGACACCTTCTCCAAGCGGAGCAGGATCAACTCAGAGCTGATGGGTGCTCAGTGGTGCTCGGCTTGTTTTTTGGGGGGCTGTCACACCATTTCCTTCCCCAAATTTGAGACTCTAGCTACAGTTTCAGCCTGTACCCATCTCCATAACACACCCCTAATTGCTTTAATTCTATACCATATCTATGCCCCCCAAAGGACCACGCTGCGGTTGGCATGGCTCGGACAACTCGACATTCATTACAAAATTACACTGGTGCAAAGACAATGGCTTTCAATTGGAAAATGGCTGGAGACCTGGGCCCACTGCATGGACACTTTGAAGGACATCCTGGGTCCTCCAAAGACGGGAGAAAAATGCTTGGATCATTGGGGCAATGTGTGTACCAGCTCGTGTCTGTCAATGATTACTGATTTTCAGCAGCTCAAATCTTCACTCATCGAAGTTGACACTCTGTCTCACGTGTCTGGCTTTGGGTGGGATGATAGTGTCACAGTCAAGACCTGAGCGTCCACTCTCGGTATGAAGAGAGGGATTGGGTAGTGCTTGTGGTTGATCTCGAAAAATGATGGAATAAAAGGTTAACTACAACAGCGTAATAGCTACTCTACTTATACTGTCTAGGGAACCGTGTGAACTAATCTATATATACTACAACTACCCTTAACCACATGTTCTCAGTGTCCTTGCTTCATCCTCATGTCCTGACGTCATCTCTGACATCATCATGATGTCATCCCTTGGGTCGGGCCGGTCTTAGTCATAGCCTCTTTGTCATCCAGTGCTTAGATCTCGGGCGCTTAGATAGGCGTTGGAACGATAGATCTTATCTAATCGTGACAGATAGTTTGAAGATGGTGACGGCCACAGGGGAGGTTTGGGACACGTACCTTGAAGTGCATGCTTTTTTTGTTATCTTTTTCGGGTCGTACCAAGGCCGCTTCAGAAGCATCCCAAAGCAAAGTGCTCACAGAAGACACCCTTCCCTCTTTATTTATGATGACATTCTTTACATTGTGAAGGGAATTGTTGCTACCAGCGCGGGGGCCTTCCATGCTGGCAGAGCATCCCAGATGCAGTTGCAGTCGACTGTTGAGCCCATGCAGTCTACGCAAGAACCGACAACTCAATCACCCCCGAACAGCCTGAGCTCCACTGAGCTGTCTTCCTCTAGCTTCCCAATGGTATGTTCACTACTCTCCCTAGTGCGGGATATTCTAATTCTTTTGCGTCAGACTCTGGGGGATGATGACTTGATGCCATCCTCACCTGTGCACCCACAACACAAGTGGGCTGCCTCCTCATCACTCAGCGAAGGCAGACGCTGCAGGCCCCGAAAGCGCAATGCAGATGCTGCAACCGAGATTGCCCATGCACTCAAGAGTGTCGCCAGCTCCCTCAAGAGTGTCGCCAGCTCCCTCAATATTGTCGGGAGCTGCTTCAGTGTTCTGTTTTGGACATGTGCATTGATGCTACAGGCCATTACTCATAAATTTGAGTATGCCATCCCCTGGAGAATGCATATCAATCTATCATACTCAAATACTAAGGACTCAAGGTCACCCAATCCTTTGCTGCAAGTGATATATATAAAATACAATCATGCAAAAGCCCTAATAAAAATTTTGAAGATGCCATCCCCTGCAGATTTTAAAGTCGAATTGAACGTGGCCTGATGCCAGGCAAACAGACGAGATTAGACACTGCAACAAGCGATATACACAAAATGATCAAAACTGCCCAAAATGGAATTTTTTTTTTGGCTGTGCCCTAAGTTCTGCAAAGAGCTATAAAAGGACATGTAGGGCGTGCACCTCAAGGTGCAGCAGGGACAGCAGTGAAGCAGAGCATGCATAAGGTGTGGGGTGCCATCAACACCTTTGTGTGCATCTTGCCTTTGTCGCTGCACTCCTTGCACTGCTTCTTGCAAGGTGGGCATCTATGTTAGTAGCAGCCACCACCATGGACGTGGATAAAGTGGCAGCCATGGACATGGCCAAGCTGGAGCTGGAGGTGGATGGTGTGATGGGGACTGCGGTTCTACTGGATGCAGGGTGGTGTTTGCAAGTAGAGTAGAGTTTGTCCTCCAGAGGGAATGGATTTCACAGCCTTAAGTTGAGAAAGAAAGCTATAGTCTTGTGCTAGTTAAGATTCTCCTGTGTCTGTTTGAATGATAGTTAGTTGGTAAATGCGATACTTGAGGTATGTCTGATAGGGGTCCGGAGTTCCCAATAATATTGTTTTGCACTCCTGGTACACAGCAGAATTGTCTCCACTTGTGCAGGAAGCACTAGGTCACCCTTTAAGATCCATATCCTTCACCAGATATGTTGATGCGATTCTGGGGCCTTCTCAGAAGATAGATGGTGAATTCTGTTCTACAGGCAGAGCTGTTAAAAAGCCTCTGTCGTGATGCGGGTTCACTTTGTAAGCCCCAAGGATGTGTAGGTTTATGTGATTTAATGGAATGGACACTATCTGCTCTGAAAGTAAGCGAAAGAATGATTTCTGCAGGCCTCCGATTGCATTCCATGGTACCCAGAATAGTTACAGCTGTTTGCAGAACTTGGGGTGCGGCCCATTTTTTTTCCTTTTTGAGACTTTTTTGATGGTTTTGATGAGAACAGCTGTTCTGAGCTACATATTTTAAATACAGAGGGACCTGTTTCCTCAGAATTTCAATCCCACACCCAGGATGGTTTTCTGGTATAATAATTCACTTATAAAGGGTGATTTTTGAGTGTTTTTCAGCAGGCCAGCTGTTCTGGCCTCAAAATTTGTCCTTTCAGCTTGTTTATAGGCTCAAATTTATGTCATTGAAAGCACAGAGGGCACTGTCACCTCAGAGTTTTAATCTCAGCCCCAATACACTTTCCTGATACAGGAAACCAGTTCTAGATGACCACTTCTGACCACCTCTTGGCAGAACAGCTGCTGCAGCCTCAAATATTGGCTGTCAACCTTGCTTATACACTGGTTGAACATTTCAAGTTTTTTGGTGAAAAAACTAGTGAAAAATGTTTTGAATTTTACAGCAATTTTTCAGTGAAAAACCAAGTGAAAAACTTGTAACTTCTTCATGAATTTTTTGCACTTCAAAACTTTTTCAGCACTTTTTCAGAAAATTTTCACAAGGTTCAAAAAGGTCACCAAAATGTTTCAAGTTTTCACCTACTTTTTTGGCGAAAAATTACTGTAAAATTCAAAACATTTTTCACCAAAATTTTCAGCGCAAAACTTGAAATGTTCAACCAGTGATAGGCTCAATATCTTCTCCTTGCAAATGTGCAGGGCTACCCATCTTCATATCCTCAACCCAAAGCCGAAAATACTTTTCTGGCACAGAAATTCAGGGTTGAGCCAATTTTGGCACAAGACAGTTGTAAAGTTGTTCCTGGGGTCATTGGAAGTGATTTTTTTGAGATATGTGTATAGTGCATCTGCTTCGACACAATACACCCTCATATAGGCTCGCTGTACATTGTCACTGGTTGAACATTTCAAGTTTTGCACTGAAAATTTTGGTGAAAAATGTTTTGAATTTTACAGTAATTTTTCGCCAAAAAAGTAGGTGAAAAACTTGAAACATTTTGGTGACCTTTTTGAACCTTGTGAAAATTTTCTGAAAAAGTGCTGAAAAAGTTTTGAAGTTCAAAAAATTCATGAAGAAGTTACAAGTTTTTCACTTGGTTTTTCACTGAAAAATTGCTGTAAAATTCAAAACATTTTTCACTAGTTTTTTCACCAAAAAACTTGAAATGTTCAACCAGTGTGTGGCTCACAAAAGATGTAAAAAATAAGAAATTATTTCGGATGTAAAATTGGAAATTCTGAGGACACAGTTCCCTGTGAATTTTGAATATGAATCAAATAAGCATATACACAATGCAAACAGCGAAGATTTGAGGCCCCCGCAACTGTTCTGCAGGCAAGCACTCAAAATGGTTGATTTCCTGTATCACGGAAGTGTCCAAAGGGTTCAATAGGAAATCTGAGGCTATAGTGCCCTTGGAACTTGTAAGGCCATAAAATTGAGCCTATAAACAAGCTGAACGGATGAGAATTGAGGCCGGAACAGCTGGCCTACTGAAAAAAAACCAAAACAAGTGTTTAGGATTGATTTCTCCTACCAAAAATCCATTGTCGCCCCCAAATTAAAATTCTGAGGATGCAGGTCCCTCTGTATTTCAAATGTGGATCGATTGAGCCTACTCTGAGGTAAAACGGCCTGGAAATGAGCTCAGAACAGCTGTTCTGGCTCAAACGATCAAAACTGACTCAATAAGGAAAAAAAAAAAATGGGCTGTGCCCAAAGTTCTGCAAACGGCTGTAAACATAGAAGGGAGATGCTTCAACAGGCTACATGAAGGATGTGGATAGCTCCTCGGAGGGTCTGCATGTTTCGGAACACAAATATTGCTGATGGGTTTCGAAGTGGAGAATGGTTCTGGGTATTTAATTTGTTTCTGCTCAATCCTCTGCCATTAGAGAATATCTGTAATGAAGACTGGCACCATACTGGAGCTCTTTTTTAGAGCTTTGTGGTATAATGAGCTCTGCTTGGTTCTGAGCGTGGAAGCATCCAACCCCAAATCCGATCGGAAAGTTCATCGGAAATCCTATCAGAAAGCTCATCGGAAATTTGATCAGAAGTACTAAAAATAGAATCTCCACATCACTGGCACAACTTTCGACATTTTTGCATTCTGCACGACTTCTGCAACTCCCAAGGCTCTGCAAATGCGATATTTGGATTCCACATGGCTTATTATATGGGATACATCAACTCTGCATCCATTCTGTGCCCATTATTGATCTTTCCGTTGCATTTCTTCACTTATTTTCACATTCCACACACTTAAATCAATGCAGAACCTGTTGGAAAGTTGATATTCAAGTTGTACAACACTGTTTCTACTCACATCAAAGAGTCCACAACTTTTTCGGTATTCCACAGCTCCTCCTGGCTCCATTTCGATTTGGAAAATTCTGCAAACTGGATATTCGAGATCTCCGACACTGTTTCTATTGATTCTGACCAGTCTGCAGGTCTCTCCAGTTATTTCTACCTTTTCCACAGGACTTTTAGTTATTTCTTCCTCAACAGGCCATCTCTGCAAACTCTACAGTACCACATGGTACTCATACCCAGTTGCTGTTGTTTTGGGTCTTGGCATTCCTATAAAAGCCACAAGTATTCTACATTGTAAAGGAGGAGATTTGTACTAGTGATGGGAAAGTTCAGTTCAGTTCAGGTTCGGGGTGCTTTTCCCCGAACGATGAACCTGAACTTTGGTTCAGTTCAGCAATTTCTCTGAACTTGAACCTGAACACCAGGTTCAGGTTTGGTTCGGTGTTCGAACCTGAACTGAACCCTGAAAACTCTCTCCAGAGTAATACACCATTTCTGACTTTCAAAATGTCCAACTTACCATCATAAACCTATCAAAATTATTGCCTGCATAAAATCTCATTGAATAGGAGTGTACGAGATTTTTTTCATGTTGGTCGACATTTGTGATGTCCGTGACTGACTGTAACTCACCTCCGTTCGGTGCAGAAATATATATATTCTCTCCCAACTGCAGCCACAAGTATCGGAAGCCTGAACAGTTTATGCCTTGACTATAGCCAGCCCCAAAATTCAATGGAACACACTCAAAAATGGTTAAAAACTGGGTGTTTGGGTAGGCCTGGTGTTCAGGTTCGAACACGTTCGGGAAAAATGTATTCAGCCTGAACCCTGAACCTGAACCTCAGGTTCAGTTCAACGAATCACTGAACCTTGAAGATGAACCTGGCATTTAGTTCAGTTCAGTTCAGGTTTGAACCGAAAGGTCGAACCGGACCTTCCCATCACTAATTTGTACCCCACTTATCCTCTCAATCAGATTTCCTTTCTTCCACTAACTTTTGACTTGAACCATCGACCTCCACAGGCAATTGCCTACTATCACACGCACTCTGCACCATGGACTATTATCCATGCATGTTTCACATTGCTCTCACTCACCCAGGCTATCACCTGGTCCACGTTCTCACACTAGTTCTGTTATGGGTCCTCCGTCGCTGTCATCCCACTTTGCAGACTATTATCTGCACACATTCCGCATTAGCTCTTGTCTCTGCATTTAGTTTCAGTTCTTCATCGCCCACTGTCTCGCACTAGTTACTGCCAGCATCACATTCATCTCAACCAGGAGTTGAGTCTTGGTTCATCTCAGACCACCTTGCACATCCGTGTATACTGTTTCTCCACTTGGAGTAGAGTTTTGTTTTAGCTCATGCTCTTAGCGCCGAAGCAGGCACATCGGTGCTCATAGTTGTTCTCCCTGGTAGCTTTGAGCTCAGGGTCAGTTTACACTTGCTGTCCTTAGTAGCTGTAGGCTCAGGCTGCACAGTTCAAATTACACATACCTACCCTTGGAGCTGTAGAGCTCGGGGCAGTTGTGGGTCTGTTCTCGAAGCCACCCACCTCTTTTTGGATTTTCATTTAAAAGACAGACAAAGATTATAAAAACTCTTGCACACAAGTGTTCTAATTTAAGATTTGATTGCCCTCCCGCAAAACCTTTGAAATTGTACACACTTTCTTGAAGGGCAAGTAAAAATCCCCTACTGTCTCCCAAGCAATACAACCTATGGTAGCATCTCTCTTTCAAGTACCCTTCCCTTGGGACTTATCTTAGGGTGTCAGCATGAGATTTTGAGATTTTTGAGATTTAGTTGAGTTAGGTTGGTGTTGATTGAATTGGTTGAGTTTCTTGGGTTCGCTCAGACTCGCTCTCACATTTTCCAGGCTCACTATTTTAGAGTTTTCGATTTCACAGCTGCAGCAGAGTTCACCATTTCACCACATCAATTTTGCCTAGCACCAGTGTCTGCCAGGAGCAGTGGGTGCCCAATCATGAGCAAGCCAGGGGCAATATCAAGTTGTCTGCACCCATGAGAGGGAGCAGGAGCAGGAGCTGGCACAGGAACTGGAGGAGGAAGTGGAGGAAGTGGATGAGGAAGCCCTCACTGAGGTGTTTGCAAACATCATGCACATCAGCCATGACAATGATGCCACCACTGGCACTTGGTTATTGTACACCTTATATCATTACTTGTAGGTTACTTGTGGTTTTTATATTTCTATTGCCTCTCAATAAATCTAATTAAATGGTAGGGATCTAGACTATTTTATCCCGTGATTTTTGGGCTATTTTTGGGCCTTCTACCGTGGACATCGACAGCGGCAGCGTACACTTTGATGTGGGTGATGGTGGTGTGATGACAGGTGCGGGAACATCCGATGACTGGCGGAGATGACAAGGACCCCTGATAATAGGTGGGAAGGCCTGATGCGAATCCTGACAAAAATTTAAGATTTTGGCGTCCGGGCCTGGTCAAAATCCTGACAAAATCCACCTTGGAGGCGAGATGGCCTGGTCCCAAATCCTGACATCTCAGGAGGATACTAGAAGGCCTGTGGGAAGGTCCTGACATGGTATCATGGCGGAGAGGTTAAGTGGAAATAATCTATTGTGCTTTGCAGTCATGATATTTTGTTCCCTCGTTCAATCCCGCCAAGAAGACATTTTTCCCGTATTTGTACTTTGTATGCACGTAATATTTTCAGAGGTTATCATCAACTTTTGCCGCCGACCCGCTCGCAGCCGCCTGCCCGCCCCCAAATGCCGCCCGAGGTTTTCGAGATCCATGACCCTCCGCTCCGTCCGTTTGATCCCGCCCTCTGGATTGGCAAAAACAAGAAGTTCCCTGCCGAAGATGCACATCCCGAAGTCCACGCAGCTTTTGCCGAAGTCCTAAAAATGCCAGAGAGCCACGCGAGCCTGGTTCCCGGGCCCAACCTGCCAATTACAGCATTTTTGGAACTGGCCCTACCTCAAAAATCTTCCGCAATGGTCTTCAGCACGCCCGAGTCTTGGTTTAGCAAGGACGCGCCTACCGCCGAGGTCGACTGCCTGCGTAGCCGGTCAATCCCGCCTCGTCAATTTCTAGATGATCTCACCAAGAAGGCCGGTCAAGCGTGGCTTGATGGCCGCACGTCCATCGTGGATCACCGATATAATGACGGCCACGACAGACTGCCGTTTTGGTCCTTGACTTTGTGGAAGGAATGGCTGCGGGTCGTCGATGATCAGAAGATGTGGCGAAAGAGTCGCGACTGGATTACGTCGGAACTGTCGAAACCCAATCTGGGCAGCGTTGATGAGGAAGCCCTGATGACGGCGAGTTCCCTGCTGGACACGTTAGGGTGGGATACAAAAATTGGCAGCGGGTGGACGACCTTCAATCTGGCGCTGATACTGAGCCATGCCTGGTTGTCGGACGACCACATCGACATGATGATGGCCGACCTCTCTGCGCGCGTAGAAGCCGATCCTGAGCTGGCGGCCAAAGTCCTCATCACCCCTCTCGCTTTCTCAAATGCTGTCAAGGATGGAGCGAACAAAAAAACATATAAACGAGAGGATACTCCTCTTCTCGCTCGATATGAAGAGCATATCAAACGCACCGGGGTGGCGCAGCTATATTTTCCGCTTCATATCAACAACAATCATTGGATCGCGGGGCTTGTAGATTTTAAGCAGGGTCTGATTGGCACCGGTACGTCAGATATTCATATTTATCGGTAAGAAACTGACCGATTTTAGGTGACTCCCGCGTCAACTCGAGTCGACCACCCACCAAATTTATCAAAGATTTGAAATGTTGGCTTAAAAAACAGTTCGGCCGGGACTTTGTGTACCAAGGCGATAGTCTGGAGCATGGAGATCAAAAAGACACGTCGTCTTGCAGCGTAGTCTGCCGCAATACAATTGCGATGAATGTGTTCGGAGAAGCGCTGTGGGAGCAGAAACACGCTGCAGGCGCTCGAGCCACTTGCTTTATACGACTCGTGCGCAGTGCCGCTATTCGCAAAAAAAAAGTGAGTCATCCTTAATTTATAGGATCTGCTTCTGACGTACATTCAGATCGTTGTATTTTCCAAACCACAGCCAGAGCTCACAGCAGAAACCCCGGCAGAAGTTAGCATCGCTGTTGCGTTGGGTGATCACAACTTCCCTGACCTCGCGGAATTCGCCCTGGACATCCCTGCGCGTCAGAGCAGACCGACACTGGCAGATCTCATGAATCCGGCTCCAGCGACGGCGGGGATTGCTGACCCGCTGCCAGCGGACATCGAGATGCCGGATGCCATACCCTCTGTAAACACATCGTCGTATGCCGGAGACCACGGGGATGTTGTTCCCGATGACGAGAGCGCCGATGAACAAGATCCCCATGAAGACGATGGAAAGGACATGATGGATGTCGATGAGGACGTGCCCGCTCCACGCAATACGCTTCTCGCGTTCTTTGGGATGAAAGGAAAGGCTAAACCCGCGGTACCCGGGACCTTGGGGAAAAGATCACGGAACGTCGACGCAGACCTTGATGAGTCGGCAGACATCGATGCGATTGCCCCGGCGAAACGGCCTAAAAAGGCAAATGGGACGGGGACGAGTAAATCTGCCGCCTCAGCGCAGAAGACTCGAGATGCTCTGAAATCGGGGGAGCTCACCGTTGCGACCGCAGACAAAACACGATATGCGGCATGGCAGGAAACCCTCAGGACGGGCAAGAAGGGGAACGGGAAGAATGCAGATCCACACGTCAAATTCCACCCAACAGACGTTAAGAAAGCTCGCCATTCACTGTGCGGGACTTGGGTGACCATGGGAGAGGTGTACGAGGCGGGACGGTGGAATCAGCACTTTAAAACAGCATGCACCGCGTTGCATCCTGGGAAGAAGATGAAGATTGGGGATGGATTGGGCGGGGTGCCGACGCTTCAGAGCATGGGATGGATGAAAGGGAAATCCTCCAGTGCTCTGAGGAAACCCAAGCTAAGCGTACCCTGCCCGGGCTTGACTGCGGCCACTTGCCCGCGACTGCCGGTTTATCTGAAGCGCACCGGAGCTTCTGGCGGGGGCGCCCGTTCTCTGACTGTTATCGCCAAGGAGCTTTTTGGAAGGCTGGCGCGTTTCAGCGGTTTGAAGGCGAAAGAACAAGATGTCGTCGCTGACACCCAGCGTCACGAGCGTCAGTGGATCAACGACCATGCCAAACAACGCGTGTTTTCGACCAATTGCAAGAAGCAAGTTCTAGCAGGTGGCCTCGATGGTTCGCGTGTTCTCCCTTGCAGCGAGTGCTCCTCCATCCTCGGCAATTCCAGATTCAAACAGGCAATTCGGCTTCCCATTCCGGCTGACGAAAACTACCTTTACGTCAACGACAAGTACAGAAACCAGGAACTCGCTCACATTTACGCGCGTACAGTTGGACTAAAGGAGATCATCGAGACCGCTGTACATTGTTTCCGCATTTCTCATTCACTGCAAGTACTAAACTGTTTCAATTAGGATGCAAAGAACACGCCATGCATCAAATTCGCTCAAGGTACACTGCAAGGAAAGTATTCCAACTACAAAGTGTTTTCGGGCCTAGTCGAGGCGGTAGTGCAAAAGGCCGACCGGGTCGAGCGCGGGGTCGGCATGCAAAACTTCAAATATGCACCTGCTTGGGATGAAATGGCGCATATCATCAATATTCATAGCCCGCGGGCAGCGGACGCTTTGCGCGAACATATCCCCCTTCGCAGCCATCGTACCTTTCGGTGCGTTGATTTTATTTAGACACTGTGACTTTGCTTACAGGATCGTCATTACAGTGAGAAAGAAGCGCGAGAACCACGCTTCCCCATGGTCATCGACGACCGGACATTCACCTTGGTACAAGAGCATCTTGCTGCGCTCAAATACGAGGGTCCCGTCGCATTGAGCTGTGACGACACCAAACTCTTTGCAGGGTTACGACTGTACCATGATAAGATACAGAAGGCGGATTTCTTGGTGGGCGGTGTAGATGGTCCGATTCGAGTAGTGGATTCTGCCGCAATGAAAAAGATCCTTGCGGATCCAACAATCGTGAGAGGTACCAAGGTTAGTGATTCAAGATTTCTCGATATTGAGGCATGCTCACCCGGGTTTGCAATGTGCAGGTTCGCGTCTGGTGCCTGACTGTCCCTCTCCCAGGTATCACACCGCTTGTTGTGGCCGCCCAGCCCATCCACGACATGACGGCGGACGAGTTGCTTCACCCCCTCGAGAAGATCCTTTACGGCCTCCTGGACCGTAAGATCCGGGTCATCTCCTACGCTTGTGATGGCACGGAGATCGAACGGTCGCTGCAGCGCAAACTGGTGGAAAAAGCAGACCGAGTCTTTCGTTATAAAATCAGCAGTCCCATTTCCGGTGCCCCCGACCTCGAAATCACTATCGCATTCTTCCGCGGCTATCCGGTGGTCATGCTTCAAGACTCGAAACATGCACTGAAGACATTCCGGAACAATCTATTCACGGGGGCCAAGCTGTTCACGTTCGGGAACTTTACCGCTGTCTTCCGCCGCATATTCGAGATGGCAATGTGTCCCGACTCCCCTTTGTACCACCGAGATGTCCAACGACTCGATCGGCAGGACGACGCCGCTGCCTGTCGACTCTTTTGTGCTGCGGTACTTGAGTATCTGTCGGAAAATCATCCGGAATATATTGGGGAGATTGTATATCTCTTCATTTTTGGGGAGCTCGTTGATGCATACCAGAGCCGGGAAATCACGCACGTCGAACGAATCAAGCTGGCTCTCCGAGCACGCTACTTTCTGGATGCGTGGGCGAAGTACCTTGAGCTTGCTGGTTACAAGCAGCAACAGTATTTCATGTCTCGCGAGGCCGTCGACATCGCGCGGTACCTTATCGAGGGGATCATCTCCCTTGTTATCGTGCATAGGGACCACGTTCCGGACACCATTCCCCTCCTTCCATGGTTCCACTCCAGCGAGCCGTGCGAGCACACCTTCGGATTCTCCCGCCGGATCGTCAAAGATTTTACTTTCCTGGAGTTCATATTCATGGCCCCAAAGCTCCGCGTCACTATGCGGGAGGCTGTACTGGCCGGCAAGGCCTCAAACAATGCCAAGTCAACAGCAAAAGGGTACAACCACACATATTTCGACACAACGGGCGCGGACCTCGCCAAACTCGCAATATATCCTTCGGACGATGACATCAAAGAGGCCTCTGAGGAAGCCGCCGCCGAATGCGAGTCCCTCGTCGCTCTTCTTGGAGTCACCCCGGGTCAGTTGTATACCCAGGTCCCTGCACCGCTGCCGAGTATCGGTTCTTGGTTCTCTGATGCAGCAGAAGCGCTGGATGAACTCGAGGAGCCTGTTGATTCCGAGGAGGAGTTCGACAATGAAGAACCTTCGACTTGTGAAGCTGAGGAGCTTCAGGCCCTCATCGATGGGGAGGAGCGCTTGGACGCGCCGGTTCGCAGTGCACAGGTAGACCGTGAATTCACCAAGCTGGCCTTCGCGACCATAGCTATTTCGGTCGACGACCACATGCGAGTGTACGTTAAAACGAACCGCGCTTTGATTCTTTGCTGACGATCTGTTTAACAACAGACATGAGTTCCAGGAGACCGACGAAGACCTCGCAGAAGAAATCCTGGGTGACGAGCACATCACGCTCCAAGAAACGTTGGCTTCCGTCGCCGCGGCACTACCCCCTGTTCAGCTTCCATCCGAAGCTTCAAAGCCCTTTGGTCGCGGCACAAATACTGCTTTTGGGAACCTGGATTTCAAAGCCCTGGTCCGTCAGCGCAAAGAGCACCAAACGCGCCAGGCAGCTAACTGCGCTCGGATCAAACACACCAACCCCGACGAATCTTTGCCAGTTTCGGAAGAATCCACACGCCGCCAAATCCTTCGCAAGTATCATGAGCTCTTGAAGGAAGACCAAGCTCGGGCGGTCGGAACTGCGGTCGAGCGCAAAGCCCGTTGGGGAACGGACCCAAAGCCCACTGCGGGTAATGCTGCCAATGCAGCCGCAGCTGCTTCCGCCGTCGCTACCAGGGTTGGTCTTTTTCTCTCACGTTGCGCGAGTCACTGGACTGATATGGTGGACAGGCTGCAACACGTCGTACAAAATTATTCAAGGATGCGAAACTTACCGCTCGGCATTTAGCGTTGGTCACAAACGCTGGTTTGACACACTTCACGCAACTGGCTGTGGGTGATTTTGGGATCGTTTGGACGGAATTGGGTCTGCGCGTTGGTAAAGGTCAGTTTTGAAGTGTTTTTCTTCCCACCGCTTTAGTCTTATATATACTATCATAGTCGAAACTCTTTACACCAAGGGCGGCGGAAAGAACGGGAAGCACGGCGCAGTCACACAGCACCACAACATCAGTGCATTCTCTTATATCGGGGTACAAGTTTTTGAGCTCGCGCACGCTCGTCAATTCCGCGCAATTCCGCAGGCAACATCATTTCTATATACACACCAGTTCCGCCAGCTGCCGCCGTTCACATTCCTCTGCCGTCTCACAGGGAAGCCAGACGTAAATGCGGTGGGTCTGGAGCTAAGCCCCGATGACGCGAATCTATTCAAGGACCTCAACTCCGGGATCAACAGTATTAACACTGCCGTGAAGTTATCCAAGTCGCGCAAGAAAGCCGCGGAGCTTGATGCTGAGGAGGACACAACCGAGGACTTTTAGATAGTCGTAGCATGCGTAGAAACCCTTGGAGACGTTGGTAGCGCCCGCGGCGGCAAAATTTAGCGTATTCCTGACAAAATAGGCGATTTTGAGGCCTGTAGCGAAAATCCTGACAATTTTGGCGGATTTTAGCCCTGTTTTACATTCCTGACATGTGGCGAAAAAAAAAATTAGGCCTGTCGTATTCCTGACAAAATTTCCCAAATTTGTCCTGACATTTGGGCTCAAAAGAAATCAGGCCTTTTCACCTATTATCAGGGGTCCTAGATGACATTGATGAAGACGTCAACGCCTGATTGGGCGAGGACAGCAAGCCCCGTGACCCGGCGGGGTGTTCCGAAGATGTATGATGGCATCATTCCCGGTAACGTAAGTTACTGGGTCTTAGAGAGCCCTAATTTTTGCTTTTGGCCGTGCATCACATTTTCGTCAGCACTTTTTGCGTAAGCACCTTTTCTCTCTGCCAAAATGCGCCGGCCAACTTTCGGCTTTGCGTGAGACCTTGATACGCGAACTGCAACTCATAATCCCGCTTATGCTGCCTTATGCTGCCTCTGGAATGTTCTCGAGCTTTGCCCAGGCGAGCTAGCGATGACCCACAATTGCAACGTACTTATTAAGAGCAGCTTGCTTTCTCTTTCACCATGTCTCCTTCGATCCTTCATTTTTCGTTTCGACCTCAGACTGGGCTTCCTTGTGGGCCCCTCAATCCTGCGTGTTAGGTGTTAACAGTTGAGCTGGGGATTAACTTATCCTGAGCTGCCGCTTTTTCTGTTGCCAAACCCCTCCGGACTTTGTGAGAACATATGTATATAAGAAATTTCACGTAGTTTGCCGTGAACTATGTGAAGTTTTCGTGAAGTCGGTGAACTAACACGTGAACTGGCGTAAAACGGCTCGCGTTGTGGAAGTGCCAATAGGCACGCTCGTCGCTCATGCACATCAGGGCATTTGCCGCGTGTTCCCTCTCGGGCGTTAACAGCCACTCTCAATCTCTCTCACTCATACTCTCGCATTATCTACTCATTTCCTCTCCTCCATCATTATTCCCCTTTCTACAGGTCATTACCTCCACCGGACGTGTATCCGAGCGCTCTCACCACGTTGAGCCACGTGCCATCAACCCGCATCAAAATATATCTCACGGTTCGAACCTGACGTTGGAGGCGCATCGATCGCAGGCCCGGAGCGCAGTGTATTTTCTGTCATACCCATTGAGCCATTCTACCTCTCTACCATACACAAACTGACTCTCGTATTTTATTTCCTCTGGCTCAATTCTCAAAAGCTATGTACCACCCGACGGCGACACAAGCATCGAAACCTCGGCCTTCTCGGACAGCGCTGGGGCTTGAGACGTTGGAGACTTGGGACATCTCTCAACAGCACTGTTGCGGGGCAGTGTGCTCGCCCTATTACGTCTTTGCGCTGCTCCCGGTTGGCTCGATGGTCTAGGTGCGAAGTTAGCCTGAGGATCTACCCATGGGCACTCTACATATTTTTCCCTTGCTTTATTACTTACCTCACAATGTCGTGGATAGACACACGGAACGGTGACGCAAGAGTACGCGTTGCAGCCGTCCGTTCCTATTTGTACTGTCACAATGGACATTAAGGGGGATTCCCTTCTCTTCCTCTTACCACCACCATCCCGAGTCTTGAGCCATATTCTCATCGAGTCCCGTGCTTCCCTCCGAGTTAAACCAAGTCCCAACAGAGTCCCGAGTCAAGAGTTATTCTAAGCTGAGTATCGAGTCCCAAGCATATCACTGATATTCCGTTCTACGGCTGTTTTACAGGCACACGCACGACCAGCCTCTCACTGTTCCATCCCGTGAACAACCCCAACTTCTACAGCGTAATGTTTGGCTTGTGTTTGGCTGGCATCAGCCTCTCTATCTCTCTGTCTCCACATCGGTACGCTCGCTTTTGCCTACATTGTGAGTGCCCGCCCAGCTCAAAACCTTGTGTATACTGAGAATACTATCCCTAGAATTCCTCCCGATGCTAAGTATGCCATAAACTAGCCTACAGCGCGCGCCTCCATGCCGCCGTGGCCCCCCGCCAAATTATCAATATATTCGGTGCCCCGGACCAGACGAAGATCATCCATGTGGAGAATGGATACCGTCTAGGCTAATTTGCAGGGTTTCAAAGGTCTGGTACCACGCGGGCCTCGAGTACAAAGTGGTGTGTTACCAATCCACCATTACCACTGGCTTGCGCTGATGCGCCACCATTCAGCACAACCCCGAAGCCTTCTCCCGCGTCCAGCATGCCCAGCATGTCCGCCGTGAAGCGCACCAGCAAGAAACGCCTCACAGTCGGTGATGTGCACGTTCTCAGACTCCTGGCCGCATCGGCCATGCAGCGCATACGGCGCACGCACTCCTACTCAAAGCCCCCCGCGGATGGTGCCGATGCGGGGAAGCACGCGCCGTCCGCGTACGCCCGGCTCCACCTCACAGGTGTCCGCCGAGTAGCGTGCTTGGTAGTCGAGATTTTATCGTATTCTTTCTTCGCTACATCATCGTAATACATGTATTATCTTAGTACTAGGAATAAAACAGCCTCCCGCTACCTGGAAAATCCCTCCAGAGATAAGGAAATGCGGTCTCTCCAGCACGCTTGACCAAACAAAGTCCAGTTCACAGAGAGTTCACGGAGTTCACAAAGTTTCTGGGCAACCTGTGCACTGTCGGTTCAGGGATTTACTGGACTTTGTAGCATTTATACTGTCCTCAGGTGCTGGGTGGCCAACACAAGTGAACCTTCCTATCCTTGATCTCAATCTTCTGTCTAGCCTAGGTTGTTGTAATATCTGCGGAAATATGTATGGAAAGTCATAAAAAACCCACTGGCGCAAATGCAGCCCAATGCGAGCTGGTCGACGCGTCAGCTTCGGGCCGCCGCCATAAAATCTCATAATATTATTGGGTCGAAGTTGTTGATTCAAAAGCATTATGGCTCAGGAAGTGCGATTCCTGATGGCGGGTCGTGTCGCCTGTTGGCACCACCCACTGCATTTGAGCCCCGAAAGCAGTTCTCAAGAGTGCAGCCATGATTGATTGTACTACGCCGACCGTGCCACAGCGCCGCTCACTGGCATTACAGCTTTATTTACTATCTTTAAACCAACCAAAGCGTTACCGGGCCTTGCCGCTTGTCGGCCTTACCCGCTTTATTTTATCAAAAAACGTGGAAAGAGCGTGGTGATTCGCAACTGCAGGAACAACTGCAGGGTCAACCGCAGCATAACCGCAGATCAACTGCAGCACACCTGCCAATCAACTGCGCTTACTGCAGTTGCAAGTGAACTGCAGTGGCTTTTGCCACCTATGTTACCGTTCCTGGCCAAAAAATAGGCAACGCAACAAGCGAGCCATTACCGTTACCGTTGCTACCCTACAACTTGGTACTAGAGTGTAGCACGAGTATCGAATATCGCGAATATTCGTGCCAAGCCATTTGCGAATGGCGAATATTCGTATTCGTGAATTGATGTGGCTGTGCTATTCGTGCGAATGCGAATATCAGTTTTCAGGAAAGTTGATATTCGCGAATATTTGCAGCTGTAATACACAGCTAAAATTTCAATCAAGCATAGTAAATTTGGGTCTGTTTAACACATCTCCTCTCTGGAACCATAACACACTTCATTTACACCAACTAGATCTGTAATTCATATGCAAACCAACCATCTTTGCTTTGGCAACTGCTTGACAGGTTGAACACAGCAAGTGTGATGGTCAATCAAATGGTTGAACAAGCAAGACAAGGGCTTGTATGAGTCTTCGACAATGTTTAAACTCACAAGATAAAATAAAAGTGTCCTCAGCAACTCATTGGTGGCTACTAAACCCCCGAATTCTCAATGTATTCGCTGAATATTCATATTCACGAATATTCGCGAATATTGCTGACTAAGCAACGAATATTTGCCATCAATATTCGTACAAATGCGAATATCAATTTCTAGGTTTCGGCGAATATATATTCGTGCTACTCTTTACTTGGTACAGTATGGGCTCCATCCCCAACGACGAGTCGAAGTCCGTCAACGAGGATTCATTTGCACCAATGATCCGTATTGGTTTCGCGATGTGTTGCCGAGCCTCCACTGTCGCCTTCCCGACACCGAAAATTGGCACTTGAACCGGCTGTTGACGTGGTTTCGGCGTGTTGGGGATTATCCGCAGGGAGAAGATGGATCCCAATTCGGAATAAAATCTCCTGTTGCAATTTGCAATCATACGCTGACGTCCAGTCCTTCTGCATGCTAGTTCAAAACCTCAGCTGTACGGCAGAATGAGTTATGATGTTGTGAAACTCACCAGTCCTCCACCAAGGCATCAAATTGCTCCAGCGATGATGCATGCTGTGAAGTGGCGCAAAAGCGAACAAAATACTCTTGAGACAGAAGCTTGTGCGGCAGGTTGATGTTTGCAATATACATATTCATATGTGCATTGTACTGTTTGCTTCGATTCCCAGAGTCATCATCTGCCCACGGCATAATACGAAGCACAAACACTGGCCGTCCCTGTGCAATTTCACGTACAGGGTGGGGCGTGTGCGGTGTGAACGCATTCTGGACACCTGTGGTGGCTCCAGAATAGCCCAAGTCTAAAATTGGAAGCAGACTCACCAGAAAACTTGATTTCTCCCTGTGCTCAAAGATCAAAAAAATTATAGCGGAGATCCGTTGCCAGAACCCGAACCACTTTCGAATTCTTCAATTCATTCTAAATTCATTTCAAAAGGATTACTTACATTCCTGTTCCTCAACCGTGAATATTCTGGACTGCAAGCAGAGCGCAGTTCTTGGTTCAATATTCAGTGAAATTGACATACCGTCTCCTTCGTGAGATACACATCACAATGCACCTGCTTCAGGTAGACAATCCATTTGAGTGGACAAAATATCTTCCATCTTTGCACTGTGCGAGTTCCTTGATACAAAAATGCCGATGCAAGGCACCATCCCAGTTGGCCCACATCGGGGACAAGCCATCGTCCTCGATTTCTTTGGCATACTTCTCTGCTTGCCACGATTCTGATACCGTTGTTGTGATTTCCGGATAGAAATGGAGGTACTCGCGAACAAGAGGGTTGGAAAATTCCTGAAGAATTTTCAAAATCAGAGCGCTCGACTACACATGGTTAGTTCATTTGGGTACCCAAATGAATCACACATATAGCTAGGGCGGATGGATGCCCAAGGACCCGCGCGTTGCCTCGGGTGTTTGCGCCTCGCTTGGCGTCTCTGGCTCCATGTTCGACGGTACCTTCAGCGCATGGCAGACCGGTGGCGCGGGCGCGGGTACAATCGCCGCCTCCGCCACGGACGCGTTCGGTCAGTGGCCACCCACCAGCATCGCGCACGTCGATGCGTTGGCGACGCTGTTGCCAACATACACCGCGACAGCGACCATCGCGAGCCTCACGTTTATCATGCCCAGTGCAACAGGGACGCCGACGGCGAGCATGGGGAGTGGGTGGTTTGACGTGGAGGATACGGTGTCGATGGTCACGGCCGTTGCGGGGTGCACGTATCCCGATGCATGGAGCGCGGTGAGCTCGCCTGTGCCCACCATGTGTACGGGCGCCACCTGAGAACACAGTTTCCTTTGCTTTCGGACCTATACGGCCTCCTCTCTCCTGGTGTTTAGCCTGCACGTTCGTTACATTCTATCCACTCTTCCACTGCGCTCGTTTCTCTCTATTCTTCTATGTATTCTCTCTATCTGTTTCCGTGGGGACTCGTCTACGTCTTCCACGTGTCTGTACAGACACTGCACATCGCTACTCCTGCTATTCCCACTGTCGCATATCTGTTTATCTGGGTAACCTATACTCTACTGTGCGCACTGTACTTTCTGCATTCCTGGCGGAATGCAGACAAAATTGAAATAATACTCGGGGTGTAATGTGCTTCCCATTCTCATTTTGCCTCGGTTTCTCCGTCTTGCGAGGCGCTGGATTTAAAAAAACTCGACACGAATCGAACGGGGCGCATCCGTTTATATAAATCTGGCCAACCGCCCTAGCTGACACGGTTGTGGACATCCACCATAGGACCTGACCCGGAGTAATTAGACATTCGTCCTCGGTATGTCCCCACTGGCTCTCATACCTTGCATTGCTCGCACTGTCTACCTGAACTCACTGGTTTAAATAGGGTAGTTGGTACCATGTAACGAGGAAAAGTAAAGACAATGTAGCTGCTTGGTGAGCGATTGAACTGTACCGCCTTCATTCGGGGCACAGGAAAAAAGGAATTGATGATATTAGTATCGTGAGCGCGAATCTCGTCCGTGACAAATAAGATAGAAATCATACAGTTAGTGAAATTTCAAAAGATGGGACTGAACAATTGAGTAAACATTTCTATTGGTCAGATCTACGGGAATTCTGCTTCAACGGCCAAGGTCCCTGCACACTTTGTCGAGGATCTCGTGTTGAAATACATAAAGGGTCGCGCGGTCAGACCGGTTTGAACGAACTCAAAGCAAGCACACACTTGTAACTCAACCTGACTAACCGTCATATTCGCGTAGGACAGGATGAAGAAAGGACTAGATATACAGAAAGGGTCTGTACGATTCAAGAATCTACGAGGAACTTGAGACTCACGGATTTCAGCTATGATGTTGGTGCTCGGAGGCTGCGGGAGGGCGTGACTTATGAAGCAACTCAGAATTGAAGTGTTGCGCAAGAGGAAGGCAAGGCGCACCTGCATCAAGAGGGACCGTTAACCTTGTTACATATGAGGAGAGACCAGCATCTAAAGGAAGGAGGGCCTGCAGTTAGATCCAAAATAAATTCCGAGAGAGCGCGCACTGTCAATGTGAAGCAGTGTTCGTTCGTACAAGGTGTTGTTAGTTACGAGTTGTGGATGTCCGATATTTGTTAGCGAAACCGTATGTGTGCGGAATGCTGAGCGCGAGCTTAGCTTGACGTAGCACGCGTTTGAGTGTTTTGGTATTGCCGTTCGGTAATAGAAAGAAAATAGAGTGTTCAAATCCCTATATAATCAACTTTGTTTCCAACGCAAATCTACCTTAAGCAACCGACCAACGAGAGTTAATCTTCGTTAGACGTGAACACGGGAAACGTCTCCGTATTCTTAAGATTGCTGTACTAACCTTGACGCAAGCGTAAAGCGTTACTTCAAAGATAGCCGATGGTAATTTCTTAATGAGCTCTTGAGCTTCACTTAGAATCACGCAGTTTTACAGGGTCAACTGTATATGGATTGAGCAAGAGATAAAAGGTGTCCCACATGAGGGAGACACTCCTCTTATATACTAGTTAGAGCAATATAAATAAATGACTCGGGGGGAGTCATGAGGCAGAGTCAAAAGGCGGTGTTAACCCGCAATGTTGACTCATATTTGGATCCGGGCGGATCCGTGATGAATCACGTGTACGGGCGCTACGAGTGTAGTGAGGATTCTCGAATTCCATCACAATATTGAATGAACAGCGCATGCAGGTGCGTGCGAAGATAGATCCGGTGTTCAACACCTGAAACAGGAAGATAAGTTCGAAGTCAGAACACCGTGGAGGAGTGAATTAGAGAAGGTTGAGACGCAGGAAGAGCGTTCAGGGTGAGGAATTTTCACGAGTCAATGGGACTTGAGTTAGTATGTGGCTAAGCCTTCAACAAATACGCAGCCTCAAGTCAAACGGGACGAAAGATCGAAGCAGCGGCCTCTGGATTTGGAAACTGAAAGATGGGAAAGCAAGGGAAACGCACCAGAGGAAGATAACCACCACTTCCGATGTTGGCTGACGAGTGAAAAAGAAGGTGGGTTGGGACGCCCAAATTGAACGAGAGGATGTACTTATGTAGAGTGTAAATATATTCTTCTCGCCAACTGCGAGCTCGATTCACGCACTGAAAGTGGGAATTGGTCTTATAGAAACAGGCCATTGGCCGGCGCGGCCGGAAGAGATAGGCGTGGAAGGGGTATATTGGATGTTCATTGGTGGGGTTGCCAGTTCTGCGCTGCAGAGATGATCAACATCTAAATGGATAACAAATTATGACGATACGCCGATGCGAGTGGGCTTGGAGGGTAAAAATGCGACAGGAGGGTACTCTCGACCTGAAATTTGATTACGTCCCTGTTCCCGTTGGCATCCTCCGTATGTTTCTCGTTCCAGGCCAAAATTTCCCTATAAATCTTTACCGCAGAATATTTCGGTGATTTCATGTACGGCGCCCCGCTTGAATGGTCCAAGAGGCATGGCAACGTCACCTACTTCGTTCAGAAGGACATGTCTGTCCGTGGGGGCCACTTTCCTTCGCATGTCAATCCGGATGATCTTGTCAACGAGGCGAGGGCCTTTTGGGGCTCTAAAGCGGGGGGTTGGGTGGCTTAGACGTTCGAACGAATGTACGGTGGTTTACATAGAGTGGGATTCCGTGCCTGTTCTTCTGTATTCCATTCTAATGTGGTAGTGGGTTGGCCCTGTTTGGTAGCAGCCTCCGTAGCTTAGTTAGAACCTCGTGTCTCAGCCAGCACACTATCCATTGCCGGACGCTCCCAGCGACACAGGAGTGGACTACCCCATTTTGGTGATTGGAGTGGCATTCTTAGCCTTCGCGATCTCCGCACCAGCCGTTTGAAGACATTAGTGGAACCTGGACGATCTGTGGACCCGCGGTCACCCGCCGTCGAAAAACTCTGTTGTCGTCGTTCCTCTTTGCTTTCGCCGTCGTGTGTATCGCGGTTGTGTGGTGTCTCGTCGTCGTCGCCGCTGCCGTTGTGTTACCGCAGTTATCTCACGCCCCGCCCCGGCCTGCGTCTTCTTATCGGGTCTGTTGTTCACTCACATTGAAGTAGGCCGCGAAGTTTGTGAGCGGAACTTGATTGAGCCACCCGAGGAACCGAGTGATGACCTCGGCTTCAGCTTGCAAAGTGAGGCAAACGGCTCCGCGTCACCGATGGGACGGGGGGACCACGTCGTGGGGAGTGGTGAAGTCAATTCTCGGAGCCTCGGAAGGGAAGACAGATAGTCCAAGGCCTCCTGATCAAGCGTGGGCGTGTCTAGGACCTCTGTATAGCGGAAGCCGCAGACGAACACCGAGATGGCACGTGCGTCTTCGTAGCTGAGTTCAGGGGCTGTATGTGAAATCATTACATTGGTCAAGTTGGGGCATTTGAGGGGGAGAGTGGAGCGAAAGAAGGGTTGAGTGCGACAAGGAAGGAATGGAAATACTTGTGATCTTGGGCCCGAGGAAAAGTCCTACGTAGAGGGATTCATCATCTGTGTGCCCCCATCAGCAACTTGACAAGTTCTTGTCGGACCGCTTCTCAGATCTTTTGGCTCTATTGTCTTTTTAAGGTACTTTTTTTGGGCACTTTTTCCTCCGCACAATCACTTTTAACTCTTCAGTCTCTTTTGCACTCCGTTTTCCTGATGCATGCCAAAGTTCTTTTTTGGGGTCCAAAGTGCGATAAAATTTGCAGACAAAGCATCGTTAACTAAATATTACATGGACTGTATCTAGAATGCAATCTCGTGGGAGTGGTGATCTGCGTACTTATTAACATAGAAAGCTTTGAATGCATCCAAAGAATTTGAAAAGTCAAAATTGTCCAGCGGAACAAACTTGTTCCCGGCAAGACCTATGAGGTGTGCGGCCCGAAGTAAAGAGTCGAGGTGCACCACCGCCATCTCGGGTTCTCTTGGGCGGCCGCGGACGAAATCAGGCTTCACCACCCACATACCCGTGTCTGCGTCGGGCTCGTCTCCGTGTGCCGAGAACCAGTGGATCAGCGCGCAGGGGTAGTCAACACCGCGGAATTTGAACCTGAACAAAAGCCGTACACGAGCGGCGTGCAGACCACGGAATCCAGGGGCCTCGGGGTTGTGCTCGATAAAGACGCAGTCATACCTTGGCGGACCGCGGTACCACGACTGCGTAGCTCGAATGCGCTCGTGATGCATGCCGCCGATGCCGCAGACGTCACTAGGCGCCTAAAACACGGCACGAGCCGAGTTGTACATGAACACTCGCTCAGAGAACTCTGGGCAGTCAGCTATTGGAACGCGGCCGCCAGGGATGGCGGCATGAGGGTGCATTTGGTCAAATAGAAACCGCCGAATCAGCTCATGCAGCCGCGGCTGGCAAATATGGACGGCTAGCTGATGAACGTCGCGTGGTACCTTCCGTACTGAAATCAAACATTAGAATGGCCGATTGAGTTGGGAATGAAAAAAGGAACCGTAGGTTTTTGCCAACTTTACCTCCCCCAGACATGTAGGCCCAGCAACGCCGCCTTGATCGATGCGGTCGTCGTCCGGCTCTTCAGGTGGGTCCTCGGGTACAGGAAGAAGCGACAGCGGAAGGAGTGCGCCAGCCATCATGCCCCGAGACGTAAAGTCGACGCGTGCTGCCGCCAATTTGTCCAAACGCTGGTTAGTGAGCAGAATCTGGCTGAGAGGCTTGTTGCAGCTGGAACGCCTGTAAGGCTTCTTGACAGCCTTGATGTGCTTCGACTCCGTAATGGAGGAGCACAATCCATTCGGCGCCGCAAAGGCCTGGATCAGTGGGCGATAATGAACCATGGAATGTTGACGGGGAAGTGAGAATCCCTCCGGTCTAACAACGCGAAAGACTTCGCGAGCATCGTGGAAGGCGTCGACGGCGGCGTCGATTGCGAGGAGAGTGTCTTCATCCAGGACTGACCGTCGTACGAGGTGGCAAAATTCTGTGAGGGATGCGACGGCCCGAACGACCTGACTGGGTACGTGGCCTGCAATAGCAGGGAGGTAGACCTGCACCTGGTTTAACTGTGCGCTACGGGGTATGAACAATATTCTGACCTTCATCAAGCCTTTAGAGTCGTTGCCAGTCCACTGCTTAAACCCTCTTCCCACCGGGAAGTGGCGCAGCCCGGGGAATGGTGGGGTAATAGCGATGCTGCAAGACTTTCATTAGATTCTTTCCGCCCGATCAAGAGAGTGGAGATGTACCGCCGGTCTATATCAGCCAAAATGCGCTCCGCCTCCGCGTTATCATGTACAGCACGAATATATTCCTCCACCCAATCTACGATGTGATCTTTGAACGTACCCTTGATGATCTGGTGCAGGAGATCCATCGAAATTAATTCATGGATATCGGCGCGCGGAAAATCGGCCGTGAAAGGCTACAACGGTGTTCACTTTAATGTGAATTGAAGAAGAGTTGGGAGACGCACGACTATATCTCCGACGATCCCAAAATCGTCCCAGAGTTCTTTCAGCGTACATACTTCCAACAGCGTGTCCGTGTGATCTGCGCATCGTCGCGCACTGACTCGATCAAGGTCGTGTGCCGGAGAGAGACAACTGGAATTGATCAAAACGAGGAAATGGTCCGGTGTGGATGTTACATACCGAGGGCAATGTCCCTGCACAATACAGGTCAGCAGAGCTTGTTCAGGATAGTCGGCGATGTAGGGGCCAAGCCCATATATGGCGCGTCGAAAATGGCCGTCGGCGCACCGAGTAATTCGAGTCTTCGTCATGTAAGGCTTCAGCGGCTGAAGAATGCGTGCGATAGAAGAATGAAAGAGCTGCCGCCGGAATTTTCGGAATTCTTTACTCCCTGCGTACTGTCGAGTAGCTGGGGGAATAAAAAGCTCAGTGTGTTAGATCACGACGAGAGGATGAAGACACACTTTTGGGAATAGATAGAAACGCCATGACCGAAATCGCCTCCCGATGCGCTCGCCGAGTGGAATTATGAACGTTGCCTATTCCCCCGTAGAATGGGTAAAATTCGGTGTTCCCAGTGCCGACTGACACGGTGGTCTTGTCGCTGCCGAATACACCCGGAACGAACATTGCTCCATGAGACTCGGGGTCAGAAGCTGCGATTTTGTCCTAAATAAAATTAATTGCGGTATAAATAAGAGTTACAAATTGACGACGCACGGCCTGTTCCCAAACCCAATTGCCTGAAAACAAGTCCGTGAACTGCCGCTTGCCGTTCTTGAAGATGCGCTTTGGGGACCAGTCCATTTCATCCTTGAAATCGGGGTTGGCCAGCTGTTTCTCGAATATTGCTAGGGGTGAGCGAAACCAGACTTCGAACGTCTCCGTCATCCATACAGGAACCGCTCCAGTCTCAGGAATTGGCCCCGTGTATTTGACTGAGAAAGATTCCCATGGAATATCGCCCTGCTGAATAGCATCGATCGTGGCGTACAAGTCTTTGTGGTCTGCGAAAGGAGGGTCCGCTCCCTCGTACAAAGCAGCCATTAGTTCTGCCAAACGGTCCACCCCCTTTGCCGACATCTCCTCCCGAACATACAAAAATTCCGCGAACTCAAATTCGGCGCGACTATTAAAGGGAGAGTAGTCGTCAGCAGCCCGCTCCTCCCAAGGCGGCGGGGCAGCTCCTGGCGGAAGGTCATTGCCGTCGATATCACATGGAGTACCTAAATGCAATGTGTCAGCGTTCTACCTCTCTGGCAAAATATTATTTGCACGACGCACCATCCAAAATGGGATGCCGGTCAATGGACGTTCCTCGCTGAGCCGGCGGCACGGTGGGCTGAGGTGGAGGCGATTGGGGAGGATCTGGGCCCGGAGACGGTGGTGGGCTTGGATTAAATTGACCTGGAGGCGGACTGTCTAAGTCGGAATCGCCGCGAGATTGGCTAGCACGTCCGACTGGATCTGCTGTTGGAAGTGCGACATGAATATCTTGATGGCACTTCAAGCCGCCAGCCGATTTGCAGGCTTTTTTGCACTCGGGACAGACGAACGAAGCAGCGGTAAATTTTCGGCGTGCAGACATAGGGAGCATAAAGGAAAGCGGACTTGGTCAAAATTTTGGCAAAGCATGTCTCAGCGATCCGGTTACCATAGGATACCGGACAAGAAAGCATATGCGCATAATGGGCGCTGGTCGCGACGCCGGTCGTGACACCGGGTGCTTTTGATTTTTCGCCATTAAAGGCACTTGAATGATATTCTGCCAGCACGAGCTCGAACTTGAAATAGGCATGTATGGGCTTCAGTGCACATTGGGCCATGACGGTGAAGGACTTCAAGGTGGAGGGAAAGAATCTAGTATTCTAATGTTAAATCGGAGGATTGATAAGAAATCATACGCGACGATATGGGCGCCGGCGCTGAAGCAACCGTACGGGTGCAGACGCTGAAACAACATGACTCAGGTCATGCCGTATACGAACCAACCTTCCCTCCTCTCCCCCTCCTCTCCCCCTCTACCATGGCGCCAAAGCCAAAGGCAAAAGGCAAAAGCTCGACCCCCGCGATGCCAGCACGTCCCGGTATGAAGCTCAGGCCCGACCGCGCCCTGAATCCGGGGACTCCCGACATGCCAAAGAAGATGCGGACGACGCTGGAAGTCCAGAAGGCCAAGGATGCAAAGGATGCAGAGAAGTGACAAGCAGACGAGAAGCGGCGCGAAGGCATCACAAACGCCGCCGCCATCGAGAACAAAATAGCCCAGGAGGACAGCGTGCGTGAGCAGACTGCCAATAATCCTCCCCCGGTAGAGCTGAAGAAGATCTTGCGTCCACGAATCGAGAAGCCTGCCCCAGCTGCAAACAATGAAGACCCAAGTAAGTTTTATTCTACTGCTCCATGTTACTCCGCTACTCACAGTTGTTGCAGGTGGGCAAGGCGTCGTCGATCCATGCTCTGATGGTCCAGGGAGTAGCGACGAGTATCAGCCTGCCCCGGTCGACAAGCAGGCCTCCGAGTCCGATGACGAGTTGATGGATGTGTCCGAGGGAGAAGGCCAGAAACCCACCAAAGCCGCAGGCAGAGCCAAGAAAGCCCCCAAGGGGAGTCTCCGTCGCGAGGTGGATACGGAGCGAGTCAAGCAGGGGGGAAGTATCGCAGAGGGGAAGAGAAAGGCACCGGCAGCTGAGCGAGTATTTTCGAATGCACCATTTCATGCACTTACTGACGTGTCAAAGATACGAGCCCAGCAAGAAGTCCAAGAAAGCGAACATTGGCGGAATTCGTGTCGACTGGGACCGCGGTAGGACACCAGCTGTGGAGAGCTCTGCTCCCAGCCGCTCTAGATCGACCAGTTCCGGCGTCATGTCGTTCCTCAGCCATCGGCGCTCGGCTTCAAGCGACGTTGATATGCCCCCGGGAAGTGATTCCAGCGGCCTCTGGGGTATCGCATCCGACGCCGACGATGGAGACGAGGCTGCGTACGCAGCTGCAGAGACTGACGCGAAGGTCGCCCGAGCAAAGGTAAGTCCTAATCTGGTTGTCGGTCACGTAGTCACAGGTGTCACAGGTCACCTCCATCGCTGGCATCGTCGAGACCGATGCTCCTGGTCTTGTTGGACCTTCAGCTCGCCGCAACCGCACCTCCTCGACGCTGAGGAAGGCCGACGTCAAGCTCACCGACATTCCCGACGCCATCCGCCCCCAGTTCAGGACCAAATTCACGCCGGCGCTGCTCGAGTACACCGGAAGTATCCAGGGCTGGAACGACCCCACCGCCGTCGAGGTTGTCACCATCTGGAACTCCGTCTTCCCGGATCACGCGGTCTCGGTGGAGAAGAGAGAAGATCGTGATTTGGTGCTTGTCATCACAAAGCTCGTGCGTGCTAGTTCTTTCAATTTGCAGACTCAAGCTCACTGCCTCGCGCACCTAGGCCCAGGACAAAATCGATGGATGGCGCAACAGGATCGGCGCCACCGGCGTTACCGTGTGGAAAACAGTCTTCAAGGGAAAATCCAAGCAAGAGGTCATCGCGGACGTCGAGTGGTACTTGAGTGGTTCTGATCGGTCTCGCGTATTCTACTACCGCGACGTTATCGAGGACGAGGAGACTGGTAAGACCAAGCTCATGGTATGTACCTTGTCGTGCTCCTCTTCTATCGGGCGATAATTACCCTTGTCAGGGATTGTTCCAAAGTTTTGTTTTCTCACATGTATTCACTGTCCATTGCAATGCGACTGCTACGGACGGCCACCTCGGTCCATTGGGATACCCTATGACTGTGCCTGAGGGCGCGCTGACCCTAACATGTCATGCGGTGTTGTACTTCCTTTTCATCATCCGAAGCCTGTACTGACGAACACTCAGATTAAGCGGGGACTCAATTACCACCGAACGGGTCAGCTTGTCATCCCCGAAGGCAGCCTCGGACAGTTCTCCAAGACGAATTGGGCCGATCACATGGATTTTAGTGACACCACTGCCTGGGGGAGTGATATATCACGTACTCTAATGAGAGCTCTGCCGTGTTATATCAGGAGCTCTAATTAGAGATGCACCTAATTAGGAAATAAGGTAAAACAAAACCACCCGAAGGGTTCGAACCCAAAACCATTGTCACATGACAAATCATGCCAACCCATAATATACCAAGTAGACCAAGATGCCATAATAGGTTGTTCATGGATGTTGGATAAGCCATGTATTTTTCGGCGCATAATAAGCGTAAACACCCACCTTACAAGGGCTAGGGCAAGCTTGCTTGCCCTAGCCCGGGTCTCCACATTGTGTTTCATGGTTAAGTTCGGGCGGTTAGGGTCTGGGTTACGGTTCTGGCGGTTAGGGTTCCGTTAGGGTTCGGGTTAGCAGTGAGGGTCAGGAAGGTATATTATAGATGTTGTTGCAGGGCAGTCATGTGATGAGGTGAAATCATTTCGAATTCATGCTCTGTTAGTTCAGTGGTAAGAGTGTTGTATTGTTTGGAATATTATGTAAGCCAGAGATCCGTTGTTCAACTCGGTCTCCTGGCATTTCTTTTTCACTGGAAATTACTCGAAACAGAAGTTCTTCTAATGTGATATATCATGGCGCATCTCTAATTAGAGCTCCTGATATAACATGGCAGATCTCTCATTAGAACTCCGTGATATATCAAATCCCCGCTATGGCCTGAATGGGACAAGATCATCACCGCCGCCCGCGCCGCTGCTTCGGAACACGCCGATATATCCAAGGCCACGGTTATCGACGTCGATGCTGATCCCGAGGAGTCGGACTTCGAGCTCGTCGACGACGATCCCGATATTTAGGTGCGTGTCCCGGCTTGTAATCGGCTTCCTTTTCTAACACATCCCCTCGGATTCGGTGCACCCTCAGTTGGTGGCGCCCCTCCATGCACATCACATACATACCTCCCGTAGATATCCACGCCTCGTCAACGTTGCTATACTGGTTCCATTCTATATACTATCTATGCCATACTATGCTTATGAATATATGAATCTATGCCAATTTCCTGCGTGATTTATGCCTGGAATACACTTTTGAAGTCACTTGTGCACCTCCTTTTTGGTCTACTTGCCGTGTCCTTCTGCGTCTTTTTCACTTTTAAAAGAAAACGGACATGTCTAAAAAAAGAGAAAGAGTCTTTTTCATCTTTTAGGTCTTTAGACTCTTTTCGTTCTTTAAAAAGAAGAAAAAGATCCCAAAAGACAACTTGTCAAGTTGCTGATGCCCAAATCAGAGTCTGGTCGGCAGTATTCGGATCAGAATGGAGGTGTTTAATGCGGGCACCGTAGACGAGAACTCTGTGTTGAATATATACATATTCCTGGTTCCGTAGGTAACCAGGTCTGAGACAGCTAATTGTCTGTCTGTCCGAATTTTCAAAATACGGATTTCGTCCCACGCTCTGATTGGCCAGCATTCGGATCAAACCAGAGTTTCCCCAATATGTAAGGGCTACACCTCCGCCGTATTTCCGCCGCATCTCCGCCAGCATCATCGGATGTTCCCGTGCCTGCCATCACGCCCCATCAAAGCGCCCGCCGCCGCTGTCGATGTTCGCAAACACCTCGGCTTCCTTGCCCATTCCTCCTCCAGCATCATCGGATGTTCCCGTGCCTTCCATCACACCGCCATCACCCCATCAAAGCATCATCTCCGTTGGCATCATCGGATGTTCCGCCGCCATCACGCCGCCATCTCCCCCATCAAAGTGCCGATGTCGTACACTATAACTAGGTGGCGGCGGCGGCGTCATCCTCATGGGTGATGTGCACGATGTTCGCAAATGCCTCGGTGAGGGCTTCCTCGCTCCTCCAGCATCATCAGATGTTCCCGCGCCTACCACGACGCCGCCATCACCCAATCAAAACATCTCTGTTGGCATCATCGGATGTTCCCGTCCCCGTCATCATACTGCCATCACCCCCATCAAAGTGCCCGCCGCAGCCGTCAATGTCCACGGTAGAAGGCCCTTGTGCAAGTACGACCGTTCCGTACAGGGTTCTTGTCAAATACAGCGCCTGCAAACACAGTTTTTTCTGCGGTTCTACTCAGTGCATAGTGATAATGTCCTTGCCTTGTCTAGAGCGAGCTGCGGGCTTTCGGAAACAGGGCCAGAGGCATCCCAGCAGACTGTGGAGTCCTTGTGGAGAAAACTTTTGCTCAAGTCTCTGACCATCTTTCATCGCTGAAATAATTTTCATCATTTGCCAATAAGCTCTAATATATATATATATATATATCCCTACCATTTAATTAGCTTTATTGATTGACAGTCCATAAGCATAGAATATCTCAGCGGAATATCTGAGGGGTGCCAACAATGTTGGCATGTCAGCTTAGTCCAAAAATCTATTAGTTCTTGGTTCCTATAAGCCGTCACATAGAACAAGATATGCCTCCGCTTCGCTCTGGCAGGCGTGTCAATTGAGAATTTGAAAGATCCACGCTTGGGATACATATAGGACATGATTCATAGTTGTGTGATTAGATTGAGGCAAGTAGTTAGTACGTGAAGACATATTTCAGCTGAATTTCAATACAATTGACAGATACATAGTGGCACTATGCAGGGATGCAAAAAATGCAGTGTGGCGGTAGAAAGCCATACTGAGCTAGGATAAAAAGTGGTGGTTCCTTCGAGTCACCTGATGGGTTCGGGCGGTAAAAACAGAATGACCTCAGCATTAAAATAACCACCGAATGATGGGTTGCAAAATTAAAAATAAAACAACAGTTAACAGAGTCGAACGTGCAACAACATCAAAATGACAAATGCTGCGGAATACATGAAGAATTCCAACTGAGGCAAACAAGCATTGTTGTTTGCTGATAACATAACATTAAAATAGCCACTGAAGGAACCAGGTCTGCCCAGAGGGCGATAATATCACTTATATTCATTTAACCTTTCATTCGTACTTACTTGTTACACACGGCCAACTCGTGATCCGTCACTCGTTACATATTAGTCATGTCATGGGTCGCAGTGCTGTCCAAAAATATGATATCAAATAATATGATATGATTAAATATGAGATAATACGGATATGATATGATATGCATATAATATGACATGCCAGGCAGGATATCATCGTATTTTTTTCATATTCTGGGCTTCCAGTCAAACCTTTGCACAGAGCTCCCGAAATGTTAGGTTTCAGGAGACCTTTGCGGCAGATACAAAGGAGGTCTTTACAATATAGCCGAAAGGCCTACTGAAAGAACTTCTTTCAGCAGTGCTTTCGGCTATATTGGAACAAAGACTTTCCCAGATTTTGGAAAGACACGCTGAAACCTGGAGTTTTAGGAAACCCTGGGGTGCACCCTAAGGTACACCCTTGGGTGCAGCCGCAGGTGCACCTTCAGGGCAGGTTGTCGAGCCTCAGACCCCTAAGGGCTAAGAATAATAATTAGGGTCAAGCCCCATCCGCCGCGCGAACAAAGAATATATTCATTGAGCTAATACTTACATAGGGCCGTCCTACGTAGTTTACCTGTCGTCTCCTCCGTTATCCTGAGTCACCTCCTTCCCAGCTTATCTGAGGTAGGGCTGATTTAGCCCAAGGTATTTTTTTTTGTGACAAAAATACGCACTCAAGTTTCGAATCGTTCGAGCATGGACCATGCAGCGACATATGTGCTGTGTATTCAAGTAGACGTAGCCTGTAATATACATTAGATACCTACAAAATAAAGTCAGCAAAGAAATTTAAAGGAAGGAAATTGAAGGAGACGCACTGTATGTACACTCCACTTTACAGTTCCTCCTCTGTTAGCTACCCAAGATGTAAGTATGTACAATCAAGAAACATATCTACTATTATGCCCGAAGGGAAGCCAACCACGCGTCCCCCAAATCCTCCCTGAGGAGGATGAGCAACAAACTATGGACAGACAATAAGTCACAACTCAACGAGGCACATCGGATTCACCGAGGGCATCCAACATACTGTGCATGCACGCCACGACCTCCCCGAAGCCGCCGAGTTTCTTCAGCTACCAATATTCCTCGTGAACGACATGGCAGGAACAATCCAGGTAAGCCTGTTTGTCCTTCATGTCAAAGTAGACATGGCACATGTGTTCTAGACAGTGAAGAAAATTAGCGGAATAACTAGACACGCGAAAAGACTCACCTGTGACCTTCCGTTGATGCGGGCGAAAACAGAAAAGCCAGAAATGCGTCTGGCAGAAGTCGCATTTGGAATACCTCTTCCGGCGTGTTGGCAAGTCCGCGGCGTGCCCGACCTTCACCCGCATGTGCTCGAGGAATTCGGCAACACCAATCTGGCCGGAGTAGAACTGCCCGAGGAAGTAGTCCTTGACGACAGCAGTGACATATACGGCGCCGTAGCCCTCCTTCGCAAAGCGACCAGCGTACTCGACGAAGGCGGCGATGCGAGTGAGCGGTGGTAGCATCCCTCTGGAAACCCGTTAGCAAGCAGAAGCAAGGAGAAGTAGGTCGCCCACATTTGAGCCAGCGTGGGCGGAGTCGTGAAGAAGATGAGGCGGAGCCCGACGCGGGCGCAGTAATACCAGAGCCATTGGCCGGCGGAGAAGGGCGGGGGGATGATACGTGAGGTGAGGATGAGCGACGAGCGCGAGCACGACGACGAGCGGGGCAAAGACGAGTGCAACGAGCGATCGACACTTGGAAACCGTCGAGAATGGTGCCAGCGAGGTTGTAGACATTTTTTAGTCAAGGCGGTAGTATAACGAGGGAATTACCCTCGAAAGCCAAGTGGTGGTGGTGGTGGTACGAAGGCAAGAGAGGTCGCCCGCTCGACCGAGCTTTTATAGGTGGCGGGTGTGGTGGTGGTGGCGAGGAGTCAAGGCGGTGGTATAACGAGGGATTTACCCTCGAGAACCAAGTGGTGGTGGTGGTGGTACAAAGGCAAGAGAGGTCGCCCGCAGCGGGCTGACCGACCGAGCTTTTATAGTTGGTGGCTGGTGTCGACTTCGCACTCGAAGGCGGTTGCGAAGAGGGAGGAGGGTCCGAGGTCGGGTTGGAGGTCGAGGGCAGAGGGGGGCGGGACGACGAGCACGATGACGGGGCTGGTCGACGAGCGACGAGCACTCGTGGATCGAGGTGGTGGTGGTGGTGGTGGTATGAGGCCGACGAGCGACTTGCACTCGTGGACTGAGACGGTGGTGGTACGAGGTCAAGAGGGCAGGATCAGTGGGAGGAGGTGGGGCAGGATTGGGAGGATTTTGCAGGGTCATTATCCTCTTGCAAAGAGTCTCATGTGTAGTGCAGCCCAGGGACTGGTCCTCAAGCAGGGATTGTGATTTCATGATTTTATTAAATTATTATTATAAATCGTCATGACACATCAAGGAAATTATGATGAAGCTGGAAATCAAGTATCAGCTCGGTGTGTAGCAGATGGAAGCTCATGGGGACTTGCCAAAGTTCAAGGTACTACTAATACACCACCCACGGGAGCCTTGGGCAACTGAGATCAAAGTTGATAGCGCTGCATTAGAGTATAGTCAATATCCGCAGATTGGGTCAGATGAGAAAAATAACCTCGGGGAGTTTTTTGTTGCTCATAGCATACGCGGATGAGCGCGGTAATGATTGTGAAGCCTCCATTGAGGCGCGGGTTGGAATTTTGAATAAAATTTCGATACTGATAATCAGCTGGCGGCGAAGCTGAATATACAAGGATTAGCTTGGTGTGTAGCAGGCGGGAGCTCGCGGGGACTTACCAAAAGTTCGAAGTACTACTGATACGCCCCCCACGGGAGTTTTGAGTGGCTGGGATTGAAAGGTGATAGTGCTGTAGTGGAAGATGGTCAAAAAGTGCGAATATTGGGTCACCAAAAAAACTGACCTTGGCGTCTCTCTCGATGGGCAGTGGGACACGGAGACAAATTAGTTGCATCTTGGTATGATTTGGCGCTTCAAAAGTGTTTGGAAGACTCGCAGAGCGACTTGCACTCGGGGAGGGTCGAATGCGGGTCAGGATTTCTACTCGGATTTCGAGTAGAAATATGGTGCCGCCGGGGTGCGCAGTAGTAATATCCAGAGTCCAGGGAGTCCAGGGTGATACAGTTGGAGCCTCTGCGACGACTGAAAGTCTCGTCGAGCGATCTACACTCGGGGAGGCTCAGGGTCTCGCGAGTTTGGCGCCAAGGTCGGTCACTTATGTAACACTCAGCCAGCCAGGGGTTTGCGGGGCATTACGTTGGGTGATTCATGGTCCTGGAAAGCGGGCGAGACTGGTGTTGAGCCACTTGAGGCTCGGTAGCGAGTCAATAATTTAATTGATCTGTTTACTTGACCTGCTGGGCTGGGGGCGGACGACAGCGTAACGAGCGATCTACACATCGTGGGCTGTCGTCCCCGCGAGCTCCAACAGTCACAACGAGACGATATACGCTCGTTGGACTGTGGTGGTGGTTAATGACAAGCGGGTCACTACCCTTTGTTGCGACACGTGACCCTCTGGAATTTATTTCGCCTCAATAAATATTCAAGCAGTCGAATAGTTCTTCCAAGTCGTTCTTACAGTGCGCGGCATTTGCAGAATCAAATGTATAAGAATTTAGGTATTCTAATTTACATGGTTCCAATCGTATTACATGCCAATTTTTTTTATTTCCCACTCACGCACAAGAATTCCACAAGAGTATCGGCCACCGCCTCACAGCCCTCCCAGCATTTCTTGACCTGATTGCTGAATTTCAGATTGTGGCGCCACTTGGCCCGGGTTGGCAGCTTGAATGAATTTTGCTTGATATGGCCGAGGCGCTTCTGGAAAAATGTGTCTTCGCAGCGAGGTGCCCACCATGCATCGAGGCCTCCGCCAGCCCATGCATTCAGTTTCGGCCACCAAGAAACAATCATGGTCTGATCGCTCTCGTCGCTCCTCTTCAGGCCTGAATCGAGAAAATCAGTAAGCTACAAATGACGCGGAAATTAAAAGGTACATACCGGTCCCGAGGTGGTATAGGCCACAAATCAGGTCGATTTTGCGACCCGATAGCCGCTCGTGCCAAGATTCCATCCCATAGAAGATTTCATCCCATAGGCACACTGAATTCTTTGAAGAAGTCCTAATCTGAGACTTCTGATCGCGCTAGGCACGCTATCACGCCGCCGTACTGCAATGCAATGCGTCCGCGCGGAGTGTTCAGGAGTTGGTGATCGTGCGTGGTGGTGTACGCCTTGTAGTCGATTTCGTCGAAGACGTGGTTCGTGGGGCGGAATCCAAGACCCAACGTGAAATCTGGGTGGTAGCCCTTGGGACGACCGGCTGGCGGGGAGTTCGCTGGCATGATCTTGGCGCTAGTGATTGTGTGCCAGAAGGTGATTCCTCTGGCGAGGAGGTGTCCCACTACGTCCCTTAGATCTGGACCCCATCCTTGACGAAGAACCTCCAGAACGTCTGTGGCTTTTAGAAACAAGAGGACATCCGTTCCAATCTCGACTCCACCTCGGCGCCGAAGCACGTAGTAGAGGCTCTCCTTGGACGGGTCAAGCATGCTCCGGAGACACTCCCGGCCAATCGAGAAAGGGCTGGGAGGATGCTGAACGGACAGGAGGGACTTGTCAATATTTTTGTAGGAATGCGCATTTGTACACTGCGCGAAGAAAACAGCCAAGACCTTATCCAGGCCTTTGTGAGAGGCCAATTCGCTGCCGATTTCTGTCAGGCGGACGATGTTGGCGAGGTCCTTGTTGACATCGAAAACGCCTTGCGGAGGAATGAATTTGTCTGGAGATGGCGGAAGTAAAAACCCGAACCGCAGCCAGAGGGCGTCCACGAGTGTCCCGGTGATTGGCTCGTACATGGACTCGTTCAATGCTCAGCATGACTGTTTCCTGCAAATGCACAATGGAGACAGTTCAAACCTGCCAAGAACGAATTGTAACTGAACACACCGAGCTGCAGACAGTACATTCAGAAGAAGCACGATTCATCTTGAACATGCATGCACTTCACAATGCCCACTTGATTCGAAAGGTGCTGCCCCAGACATTGACGGCACCGGTTCCCTATTTGAACGACCGCACCAAACACACCGAAACCAAGGCCAAAACTCAAGCAACTAGAGTGCGAAACAGGACAAACAAGGAAGCAATTGCATCAGCTCAGGAGAAGAGACAACGCGAGGAGAATGACCTGGAGAGTAAGTCCGATCCAGAGGAGAGCGATGGGGAAAACGACAACAGAGAGAATGGTGGTGATGCAATGGAACTGGATGGATAGATTGAACAAATATTTCCCTGGATATTCCAATTAGACTATTTCTAGCTCACAATGTGCTAGGTATGACTGTCCATTGCCTGTGGCATTGAACAGAATAACTAGCTGAAAACGAAAATCAGGTTTAGAATAAAGTAACCAATGTACCCAAATACCCGGTCGCATGCAGCCAGACTCTCAGTAGAGGCATTGATCTTACTGGATAAACGACAAAGTTCCGAGTTTATGATGGGGTTAGGATGGATGTAGTCGGCCACGATGCCTGTCTGTTGAGGGGTAAGTCATGGTGACCAAAAGCATCCGCATATCTGCGAATCAGTCGTATGACTGCTGAATCTTCCGATTGCTTGGCATACAAATGGAGTGGTGCTGTTATGAGCTGAACGAGTTGGTCAGGTGAGATAGGCCCCTTCTTTCCCTCACCAATGACATGTTGAGACTGCTTGATAATGTCCAGCTTCCAAGCACCAGCTGCGGCGCGCTTCTAGACAAATGGGTAAAGAGCAGGGGAACACAGAAGGCGAGAAATGGTATACCTTGTGTCTGCTATCATTGTTGTCAGACCGATCTGAAACAGGACCTTAAACAATTAGTTTCAGTACCATTGAAATCTCATCTGCTGCTCATCTGCCGCTGAGTGTCAGTCATGTTGCCGCTCATCGTCAGTGACTTAAGACGCTCATCATAACCTCAATTTTAAAAACGTGAATTCAGTACAGACAAAACAAATACTGGTTACAGCTACACATCAGTAATTCGCGAGAAATTCGGCCGCAATTCTTTTGTTGGCCAGCCCAACGGTCCAGCTTTTCTCCATAAATCCGATGTTGTGTTTCCACTGCATCTGAGTCAGTAGCACAGCTTGCTTGTTTCGAATGAGTCCTAGGCATTTCAGAAACCAAAGGTCACAATTGGGTGACCACCAGCCAGTGTCGAGACCAGATACATGCCATTCAACAGGCTTGGGCCACCAAGAAACATTTGTTTTATGCATGCCATCCTCCATTCCTGTATCATGCTGACCTATAAACAAGGGTCAGTGAAGGTGGGTTTGTCAATTTGTAAACTCACCTGTGGCAACTTGGCATACACCGCAGATTAGATCTATTTCCTGTGCAGGCAGAGCGTCATCCCAATTCAGCCATTGAGCTTTGACCATCCCAGAAACGGACACCAGTTTCGAAGCCATCAGTGGTGGTACCGAAACATGTGATATCATCGTTAACTACCTGCTGAGCAAGATGGCTGATGATGCCACCAACAAATTTGGCAACACAGCCATGAGGAGACTGCAAAAACGCGTCACAATGCTGTTCATATACCCCATAGTCAATTTCAGAGGGTTTTTAGTTGGTGGGATGGAAACTGAGCCCAGTGTATCTCTGTGGGCAGGGAGGGCGAGGAATGCTATAAACCTTGTCTTGGATGCACAGCTGGAATTCTATACCATGCACTAATAGATGAAAGACAACCTCCTGGAGATTAGGACCCCATCCCTCTCGAATGATTTGCAGCAGGGTGTCAGCACTCTGCAGCAATATATGGAAGGGGTATTTCTCAAGAGGGAGCCTGCATGGCCTGATGACTTAGAAAAGTTCGTTATTGAAGTGTTCACAAGCCACAGTCACAGTCCGAGGTGTAAACACCTCTGCTCCCTCCTGCCGAAGATCTAAGAGCTCCTTCGGCACATCGTGAGTGGACTTAGCAGCAGATATGAAAGCCAACAGCATGGGTACATGTTGTTTGGGAGTTTGGTGGAGGAGCGGCCAGTGTTTGTTACCCAGCACCTCGCAGCAATGGTCTGCACGAAGGTTTTCTATATACTGGACAGAACCGGATGGCTCAGTGAAACCGAAACAACAGTATGGGATTTTGCTCATGTCATGGTATGGCTCATACAGCGTGCCTGTGTTGCAACCCATTTCATTCACAGAAGGCGAACAAATCCTCTCAGTTCAATTTTGGCCAGTAGTCATTTCTGCTTTGTGATCCGAGGAGTAAGTCATTTTTGCTTAGTCTCCGGCCCGGTGAGCCGTGAGTATATACAAGAAACGAAAACGAAAACCAAGATATATAGAGTGCCGGTTGACTGCCGCTGATGGCTGGGATATAATATGCGCCCAGCCCTGCTGCCATCAATCCCGCCATCAATCACTGTATGCGCCGCCTACCTGCGTTCAGCAGCGCCAAACCTGGGTTTATAGAGTACGCATGTGATCTCCGGTGGCTGTGGGATCTGTCTAGAGCATCACTTTTTTTTTCCCTCACAAATTATAGAGAGTTTTGCACAATTTTGAGTGACTTAGGCAAGACTTAGGGCCCACCAAGGCCGGAGAAAATTACCTTAAGCTCCTAATTTAGTAAGGCTATGTGTTAGATGACTCTGGGGATTTTTTACGGCGTAAAAACGGACATTCTGGCCCGTGTGAGGGCTGGAGAGCAACGCGCCTGATGCGAATGGGCCCACCATCAGCCGCCATCAAAACCTGGGCGCTGATCTTGGCGTGATGGCCTAAATAGCCGAATGATGGCGCCGTGGTCTGCCGGGTTTTCGTTTTCGTCTCTCGTTAGTACCGGTGAGCCGTGGAGGTTGAAGATCTTGACAACTCACTCGGTTTGAAGGTGTCATGACCACCCAATCGATTCCTGTGCACGGCAGTTGGTCATTTCAATATTCAGTTCCTGAGATCTTTTACACTAGCCGCTCCAATCAATATCGAGGCAAACTAAAATGAGCTTCCACGGATAAATAGGCTGTTCGGGTTCCTGCATATTGTGATCCCCAGAATCTGTTTCCTGCTGCTCCCAATTCCCTATCCTGGCCCACCATTTCTCAGCCTAGTTTCGGTATTGAAAAGAATACCAGCCATGAAGCTCTCATCATTGAAATCTTACTGTCTAATGAACCCTACGCTGGAGATCTTTGGCTGTTGCTTCTCACTGTTAACAAGAGCTCTGGGCAGTCATGCAACACTGATGTATTACACAATTCCAACTCATGAATAATTTATAAATCCCTGTACACTGTAGGTCCTGCGGCAAGAACCATAGGTGCTGGGTTTGCTTGGTTACAGATGTCATGTTCCAGTCCGCAATCTCGACACCTCTCTCTGCCAGCGAGATAGACTCACCATACTTAATTGAGACTCATTGGATGTCGGGACACACCCTCCATGCTTTATAGGGCTGAACTTTTATTTTGGTCCCTCATATTGCCACTGTACATCAATTCACAATCCGGCTAAATTTGGTTGTGGTCACTGCTCACGGAGGCCTCTGTTGACCCTGCCACGGGCCGCCAATGGAGCGCCCGAAGCGACCGAAAGAGCGTGGGGAAAACTCAGCAAAAAAAGTTGGATGTCGAATTGTGGGTGCCAGTGTCATGCACAAATTTGTTGGGAGTTCAAATGGGTAATTCACGTTGGGTCAATTTTTGTAGGGAATGTGAAATAATGTGATGAATCCCTAAAGGTTCAGCGCCTGCCTCAGAGAGGCCTAATCCCATGTCATATGATTAAATATGAGATAATACAGAATGATATGGCTGAAGACATAGGCAGATGATATTGATACCGGGGAATATGATACGATATGATATGCATATAATATCCATATTTTTCTTTTGTATTCTGGGCTTCCAGTCAAAACAATTCAACGCCTAATCCCATCACACTGTCACTGGTCAGCCTGTCAGACAATGGGAACATTCTAATGGCATTGAATGCTTAGGCCAAACCTTATTTTCTTCTGCCTAGTACACCGGAAACTGCCATCAGTGCTTCTCCAAGTCTTGCTTTGAACTACGGCGTGGCATTGCTTGGACCCAATGACAAAAAAGTTCAAAGTCAGTTTTCATCTGATCTTTGCATTCTCATTAGTGTTGTCAAAGTTCGGTTCGGTTCAGGTTCGGGGCCCTTTTCTCCGAACGCTGAACCTGAACTTGCGTTCGGTTCAGGCAGGCCTCCGAACCCCGAACCTGAACTCTAGGTTCAGGTTCACCACGTTCGGTTCGGCGTTCAGGGGCGTTCGAACCGAGAACCGAACTTTTTTTTCACTCTCCGCTTAGGGTTATAAGCAAGTTGTGCGTGCGTTAAAAGAAATATATTATTGCATCAAATAACGTTCTCCAAATCCTCCATGTCAAAATCTTGCTCCATAAGCTCTGCGATAAGCGCATCCATACGGTTGGCCGCGATGTCTCCAGCACTTATATGCCCGTTCCGGTACGCACTCTTCAACAATTGCAACGCCTCGAATAGATCTATGTTCAATCTGTTGCGGAGTTTCGTACCAGTGAGAGTTCCGCTGGAGAGGTGCGCTCAGCGGACGTCGATGATCCTTGAATGGCCAGATAGTCTCGAGCCATGCGGCGCAGTGTTGGGTATGTGGTGTTATTCTCAAGTTGCGGGGCGTCAGAAAGTTCGGATGACCGAGAAAAATTGAAGACTCGCTCCCCACGAGTGTAAAATGTTGGGCGTAATCTCAAGTTGGGTAGAGAGATACCGCTTCAGTTCGTCACGAGGTTGGGACATATCTTGCTGGGCGGACTTGACAGCATCCAGCAAGAAGGAACTGCCGTAACGGTGGAGTGGCGGGGCCTCAACAGCAACGGTCGCGGTGGCCGAGGATTGAGGGTCGGTATCCGCTGGCGTTGCTGCGTAGTACTGATCAAACTAGTATACCCGTGAATAAATGAATTGATTGAGGCAGAGCTGACTTACAACTTGTTCCAACTGTTTCATCGCTTTCTTGAAGTGGTTCGTCTCCCAGCCAGCGTGAACGAAAATAAGTGTCCTTGATAGTAGGATCTAGAACTGAACAAGTATGTATGAGAGAAGAGATATTGATCAACGCTCCACATACCCATGCAAATAAAATATGCAGACGACGTGGTATCGGTCCGATGAAACCACTTCTGCAAGCTTCGGACGCCCTCGAGCGGCGCGTCAGAAATTTCGGCATAGCGCGGCTGATCTGCCATCGTCTCCCATCGTTTCATGAGAAACTCGAAGGTGGGGATGATTCGATAGACTGTCGGGGTTCGCTCGCTTGAAAAAGTTTGAGTGACATTTGCAGGTTCCTGAGTAAACGGTCATTCACAACTAGTACACCGATGATATAGCAGAATATTGAACTCGTAAGGCCTCGTGAATTATCTGAAGCTTCTCCCATTCTTGTTTGGTGAGGCGATAGTCCCTGTACTCCTTGTTCCTCAGAGTCGCCATTTTGTCGCTATCGTCCGCAGTGAGAACAAACTGATCGATTGCCTGGAAAAGAATGTGTTAATGGCAGCATAGGTGGAGCGGATCAACCATACCTTGCGCTGATTCAAGACACGGTCCAAGCATTTATAGAGCGAGGCCCATCGAGTACGCACCCAGAGCAAAAGCTCCAGATCTGGGACATTAACCAGCCCGCAGCATTCTTTGAAGAATGTGCGCGCTTGTGGGGACATTCGAATCTGAAATTGTATTTTAGAATGGGGGAGAATTAAGAATCGGCCGAGCACTTTACCTGCTTAATGAGTGCCAAAACCTTTCCCAGCGCATCGCCGGCTGTCCATTCGGACTAGCCCGACTCGGGATCAGCACTGTCGTCGTCATCGCCGCCATCGAGAGTCGAAAGAACTTTATTGACCTCATCGGCATCAAGTTCTCCGCTCGAACAAGCCTCATTCAAAAACTGCCGATTTTTTTTGTGCAATGGTTTGGGCGGGGTTGGAGCGACAGTCTCCACAAAATGCCTCGAAGCGATATGAACGGCGTGCTCGATACACCTGGAAACAGTTCAGAACCGGGCCTAAGCAGTTGAAATCGACTTACATCATGTCGCACTCCTTGGCCTGCCAATCATCACTATCCAACTTTCGTTCAACAGCACGAGCCGTTGTGCGATTGACTGCTGCACCATCGGACGTAATCCACCGACCTTGCCACGCAATTCATCTTGGTCGATAGTTTTAACGATGGCGTTGACGATGTTTTCCCCCGTGTGCCGACCGTCAAGCCGCATGAAGGCTAGCACGTCAGTCACAATCTCCCAATCGTTGGGTCGCTCAGCTGGGGCATCGATGTAGTGATTATTGAGATTCAAGACGGGGATACCAGAAGCGGATGTCCAAGCATCATGGGTCAAGGAGCCTAGGCTCGGAATGCGCTATTAAGGCATATAAGTTTAGTATGGGATGGTTAATGGGCAACCCCAACCCGGAAATACCTTGAAGATTGTACACAACTTCTCTTCAACATCTGTGGCGAGATCGATTATGTGTGTGCGAAGGGTGTTACGAGACGGGATATCGCTATCTTGGAGACTGGGACGGGCATATTTCAGCATGCGTCTGAAGCTAGGATGTTCAACCACAGAAATAGCCTAAAAGTCGGTGGTTCAATACAAAGATGTCCCCAACACGGATGCTCGCACCTCGTCCCGGGTCACAATCATTTCAACGATGTGATCGCGAAGACCACCAGAGGTAAACGGAACTGGGCGGGGTTGGTGTGCAACGACCCCGTCCAAAGTCCCCTGAGTCCTACAGCGATAGTTAAGTGAAAGGAAAAATAAACACCGGAGAGGATTGGACATACACTTGGGAGTTAACATCCTTCGGCATGGCACGCTCATTCAGTTCGATTCCGAGTTCATCGCATCGAGCCTTGTAGACTTTGAAGTGATTTTTCTGACTAAGAATGATACCCCCGCGTTAAATCTCTGTGAATCCGCCAATACGGACCCACATACCGTGCAATATGAAGTCGAAGTGTCGTAACACTGCCTTTCAAAAAGCATGTTGAAGCCTTGCACCCGTTGCGACTATAGCTCCGTCAAAAAAAAAATGCAGTGATACCAGACACAAAGACTTACGTGCAGACGAGACAGATAGCCCCGTCTTCAAGAACACCGGTCTCTGGATTCTTGTGAGCCTTTACACGTTTGAACACAGTGTTGATATCGGCCGTGGACTCGGCCCGTGTAACCTTAACCGTGGCCTAAAACAATCATCAGCCATTTGCACAATAAAGTGTGAAGAGAGAGATTCGAAATAATCATACGTGGGCGTGGTCGGCATCTGCCATTGCCTTGATAGACTCGTATTCTTCGACGTCCATGGCATCTTGCAGCTCCGAACCTTCGACATCGGTGTCAACCGCCATCGCGGCCGCGTCGGATTCCGCATCTGAGTCGCCATCGCTGGGATCTTCAGGCGCCGGCTCAGCAACACGAGCAGCCGTGGCAAGGATGTCAGAATCGGACTTGCGTTTCACCGAAGTGGTCGACATTTCTGCGATGTTAGGATCGAGAACACGAGCAGAAGGCCGGGTAGCACGAGAGGAGCGACGAGGAGAACGGCGGGAGCCAGCAACCTTTCCGACAGGCTTAGACCCCCGAGTGGAGATGGGGCAAGTACGGGAGAGGACGATGTGCTGGCGGCAGATGCTGGACCGGAAATTGGGTGCTCGTCGTCGACGTCGTTATAAAACTGAATCTCGGAGGGTTCGCGAAGTGATCCATCCGCATTTTGAGCGCATCCACGAGTAGACTGGGTCATGATGATAAGGCGAGGGCGGTTTTATGAGGGTCTAAATGACTGGAGAAGAAGCACGACACTCCATAGCTTTTATAGCACGAAAACACTAGCCAGGAATGTGTAAAAGACGGAAGAGCCTCCGAGGGAGGCCAGGGGAGCCCGTGAACGCCCGTGCTGCACATGCTTTTTGACACTTGGCGGCATGGCCGCGCTCGCCAGTGTCCCGCCCTTCTCACGATCCCGGTACAGCACGAGTATTCGGGTGTAAAAGGCATGGTTTTGGAGTCAAACTACCTGTACATGACCTTGGCACCACATTAGTATTAATTTCAGCAGTCAGAAAAATTTGGGAGTAACTTGTGCTTCCAGAAATGTGACCGACCGACCGGCGCGATGGGGATTTCTTTCATACAGTATTGTCCTGTACACCATAGGCTCGAAGACCAGCCCGGAAGCCACAGACAGGATAATTGTGATCTATTGAACCATAGGCACAGGAACTACTTGGCTAGCGGCTTCGTTGACGTTGGAGGAGAGAAGGGAAACAGGCACGTTACATAATACAGGGGCGCCAATCAAATGATTGCGCGGGGTAGACGTTTTCGGCGACATTTCTGGTGCATTTGGAGATTTAGAAACATCCATATAAGGATTTTTGGACAATTCAAACCAAAATACACCCATCGGTTCGGCGTTCGAACGCGTTCGAACAGGTTCACCAAAACCTCCTCCGAGCAGAACTCCGAACCAAACTTTAGGTTCAGGTTCAAGTATTTTCTGAACCTGAACCTGAACTTCGTGTTCAGTTCAGTTCGGTTCAGGTTCAGGTTCGAACCTATTTCCCGAACCGGACTTTGCCAACACTAATTCTCATGCAGTTATGTCCCCGGACGCCTTCGCCCCCCGACGCCTTCGCCCCCCCCCCCCCCTAGATGACATGAACAGTGATATGGAGCAGATGGGTGGAATTTCTCCAGTTGAGCCCGGAATACTGACCATACCATGCAAGGGATATCCTTGCCATTCCTGGGGCTAGTACGACTGTGGAGCAGCCTTTCCAGCACCTGTAATTTTATGTGTATTGTCACGAAGGAATGGTTGAAGTCGGGATTACCTGGAACTCATAAATATTCACAGATAATCATATCATATTCATATCATATCAGATATCACAGAATAAATACGCGGAAGATATAATACAGATATGATATGGCCCCAAGGATGGTGATATGATATGCATATGATATGATACGTGATTTTTCGTATTCATATCATATTTGGACAGCACTAGGCGTGATCATGACGATCGAGGGCATGACCAGCCCCCACGTGAGTGATAAGATGGACTCGCTTTGACCGTTTATCGGAAGCAAACGAAAGTTGTGCGCTTGATAGAAGCACACAAGTATGTGTGGGACATTATCGGGTCTCACGATTTCTGACCGCCAGAAGAAATATAGCTGCTTTCACAGGTGTTACCTTCTATCCACACTTTGAGGGAAAATCAATTGAAGCCCTGCCAGGCCCTGAGCACTGCGCCATGAATCTTACTTTTTCATCTCAGCCCCCATTAAGAGCTGGAAAATAGCAGCTACCACGCGTCAAAGGACGGGTGTTACCTGAGGGAATGCACAGCCAACACACAGCCAACATATGTTCTGTAATATGTTCCCATGAGTCTTGAAGGGCTAGAGATAGAAAGGATACTCTGCTCGCGCTGGCATAAAGCATGAGGTGGATGGACTTGTTAATCACCTAGCATTCTTATTTACACAAAGTTTTTGTGATAAATGTATCTTTCCGGCTTGAGACGTTTTACCAGAGTTTCGTTTGTTCGCCATGAAGAGGTGGACCAGGGGCGAATAAATCTACAGCCTTTGAGGAGCTCTGTCGGAATTTGACGGGTTTGATAAGGAAACAAGCATAAATTGTAAAAGGGCACTACAGGGTGTGGGCTACGACATAAAGAAGGTTTGCAAGAAAGAAGAAATGGAGTGTATCAATGCAAAACGATGTCGAGTTCGATTAGACACTGACGGGAGGCGACGCCGCCGCAATAGCAATCGTTTTCCAAGGCGCCGCAGGGTAGACCGCCTCGGCCACGGCAGGCGGCCAGACCAAGTCATCGAACCCAGGCTGCTGCCATCCCGCCGGGATGGCGCCCTTGGTGGACACCCACGTTGCGTCCGTAAGGACGAACGCGCCCGCGGTGCAGTTCGCCCGCCCGCTTGGTACCATGTTGATCTCTGCCGCGAAGAGCACGCCCGCCGCACTCGCCAACGTGTTCGTCGCGAGCACCGCAAACACGATCTCGGACGGCGCCGAGACAAAGTTGACCGTGTAGTGCTGCGCGGTGGGCCAGTTCGCGCTGGTACCGACCTGCACGCCGTTGACCCACAGCGTGTACGAATTGTCCGTGGTGATGATGATGCTCGCGGACATGGGCACCTGCCCCGACGAGGGTGTGAACGTGCGGCGGAAGGCGCGCGAGCCCGCGGGGATCGTCCCGCTCGCAGGGATCGCGTCCGTCCAGATCCACTCCGCACGGTCGAAGGAGATGACCGGCGGGTCGGCGGGGATGTTCACCTCCTCCCAGGGCTCTGCGCCGAACGCGCCCTTGGCCGTCGCCGCAGGCCACGCGGTGTCATCGAAGGACAGCTGCTCGAACCCGAGCGGGACCCCCGCGTGCGCGCGCCAGGAGGCGTCGCTGATGATGGTGTCGGTGGTGAAGTCGGAGTACGTGAGGAGGATGGTCGCGAGCATCGCACCGGCGGTGGCGGACGTGCTCGAGGCATTGACGGCGAACACGTTGAAGCTGGGGAGAAGGTCGACGCAGAAGCGGTGTGCAAAGCGGCCGCGGGCAGGGGGGGTGCCAGATCCGACGTATTCCCCGTTGACGTAGAACGTCATCTGGTTGTCGGCGGTGATGATGATCTCTGCAGCAATAAGAGACTTTCCGAGAGGAGGCGTGAAGTCTTTCCGGAGCCCAACGAACGTATTTGCGGTGTAGGTCGCAGTCCAAATCCACTTGGACGCCGCAAACGTCAGCGGAGAAGTGGCGCGGGCTGTCAGGCTGGTTTCGGCCGCAGTGTTAACTGAAACAACGCATAGGATGAGTCAATTACGGAGGAATTGGGACGTCCCAAACGTACCGGACACAGCCGTGGAGAGGGACAGCTGAGCGAGAAGCAAGGAAAACAGGGCGTAGAGGACTACGAGAAATGGTCAGCGGATTTTCCTGTAAGACGAGAACACATTGCTCACAGAGCGGAGCCATTTCGATGGTGAAGGCGAATCTTCGAAACCGCCTAGCTTTTATACCAAAAGAAAGAGCCCGACCTGTCCTACAGTTCGACAGTTCAATGGAAAAGAGGAGGACACATCGTCGGCATTTGGACGTCGGAGTCCGCATGCGGCCTAGGCGGAGTAGAAGGATACATTCCGACGGAGCAATTTTTTAGCGCTGAACAACGAAATTGGTACACGGGACAGGATAGGATGTCTGTTCGCAGCCGAAAAGAGCCAAGCGTAGTCCTTTCATTCCAGCCGTTCGAATTCGCGCACGTTCTTGACAGTATTTGGGTGTCGACCTGGCCTGTAAACTCGGAGTTCTCCGCACCCGGCGACGTACCAAACAGCGCCCGTAATCGATTCGTTCATTCCAGCCGTCCAAATCCACATACGGGTACCGCGCAAAGAGAGCAAGAAGTCGCGAGTCTAATTGAATTGGTAGCTTCGAGAGGGGGGATCGTACCATGCATCATTCATTCATTCCAGCCATCCAAGAGCAAGCCAGGGCAGCGAACTGTTCCGATGACATGGGGAATCGGATAATCCAGCCAGAACTCGAATTCTGAAGGAGTCGGTATACATAGCGTTCGTTAAGGAGGACCAAGAGCGGCGTGGTCTGGAGGCTGTGAATCGGAGTTTGAATTCGGAGGGAACACGTGCTGAAGACCTTACCAAACAGATAAACATCTCTACCAAAATTCCACCACCTGTATGGACGACGAACCCTCTGTCGAAGTAGTGGCTCGGCAAGCCATAGCGCCGACGGATCGGTATCCCGATCCGTGTAGACCAATTCCCCATTTATTGTATCAACGCCACATTTTATCGAAGCCATACTTCGATCATATATATATATCCTACATACGGACTCGACGAGCCTCAGTTGTTCACCTCTACGTGCCCAACTGAGGTTCGTCTCTTCTACTTACTCATTCTTCTATCTTACTTACATTCGTACTAGCTTTATATCTAACAGGTACTGAATATACAGTTGTTCACCTCTACGTGCCCAACTGAGCTTTATATCTAACACCCTCATAACATGTGTAGCGCGCTTCGCGGCAGAGCACAGTAACTCCAGGCTTATACATAGCAATAAATTCAAACGCTTATGGTAACTCGGGAACGGATCCATTCATTCGTGCTCGCTGTGGTAATTACAGAACTAAAGCTCTACATCAGACTTTTGACAAAGTACCTTGTGACCTTGTACAAGGCCAAACAAGGCCGAAAAAGGCCGTAAAAGCTCACAAGCTCGCAAGCTCACAAACCATGTCCAAGTTTTCACAAGCCCAGATATAAATTGAGTAAAACAAGGACGCAAGCTGACAAGGTCAAAAATTTAAGTGTATTTTGGAGTCTGCACGTATTGAAAGGCTACGATTCTACGATAATTGATTGATTTTAGACCATTACGGTCAGAGATTTTGGACTATGCTACGGACTGACAAAATGAATTTCTGTTGCGGTGGTGAGAAAAAAAAGCGGCGGGGGGAACACAAAACAGCGTACAGTTTACGGGCTGCTGGGGATGTACATCTGCTCCCAGATGCCATCAAGGCATTCAGCGACAGTGACTTTTGTGGCGCATTCGGTGATCTGGCCGCCACAGTTTTCGATGATACTGATCCAACCAGACCGGATACCGCTGATGAAGCCGGCTACAGCAGTTCCATAATTTACGGATGAGAAGCCTGGAACCTTGTCTTGTGCGACACGGACTCCAGTGAGGATATACAAGATGGAGTGCGCACATGAATTTGATGTGCGGCACATAGAGATGATTTGCGGCACATTGCGCAAACACGACACATTCCCATTTTGGCTATGTGCCGCACTTGACGTAAGCTCGGATCACCGTAGCACGTGCCAACGGGTGCAACAAACGTCCCTCTTCCTCTTACCACCACCACCCCGCACCAGCCCCCTACGCGACACGCAGCTACCGACCTCACAGGTGATCCCCATGCGCACGCTGCACCATGAGGATGCTCCCCCTCGAATGCCGCACGGGTTTGCTGCTAGCGTGCGGAGAAGGTGTGTCGGCTGCGTGGCTGACGGACGCCTTCATAGCAATGTGGCAGCGTGAGGGGAAGACACAGCGGCAGGTACCCACCAACCCCCCCGCTTTGCCTGCTAGCTCCGTTTTTTCAGCTTCCTCCAACTGCACACGTGCTGCGCGAATGAGGAGCTGCCTGCGTATCGGGACGGGTGGATGCGGTGCGCTCAGGCGCGTCCCAAGTCCCCGACGGCGCAGAGGTGCACCTGTATGTGCCTGGTCTTCTGTCCCCCCTTCCCTCACTTCTGCCCGCACCACTTCGTCCTTGAACAAGTGTTCGCGCTAGCGAGGAACGGCGGGAGTTGCGCGTGTCTGCGCTGCACCACGTTGTGTGGTGCGCGCACGCAGCTTGCTACCTTGCTGTGAGGCGCGAGGGGGCTGCCAGCGCCGCGCGGTGCATCATGGTGTGCCGTGTTCCCCGTACTCGCACGCTGCGGAACAGGGCGGGCACTGAGTTGTTGCATCAGAGGGCAGCGCAGACGCGGCGTGAGCGGGTAGCAGCCCGCAGAGAGCTCTCATGACCGACCACACCTTACTTGCTCAGTGCAGTCAGGTGCTGCCGCCACTGCGGAAGCCGCCCCGACGACATGAGGGCCATATAGTTACTAGCCCGGTGCTTATAATGTATCATTCACTGAAATTATATTGCTACTTGAATGATTACTCCCTGTATCTTACACTTAACAAAAATTGCGACTCCAGCATGGGCTAAGGTGCGTATGACTTGAGCGAGATGCTTAATTATAATTAGATCGATATGTCGCACTCCAGTCGAAGTGCGGCACATAGCTACAACCGGAATGTGTCGCATTTGCGCGATGTGTCGCAAATCATCTCTATGTGTCGCGCATCAAATCTATGTGCGCACTCCATCTCGTCCATCCCGGACTCCAGTGGCGTGCATTTTGTAGCCTCGCTCTACCTATCATTGACATCAGTCTGTATCAGAGTAACGGTTTTGGATTCTGGACTTACCACCGCCGCTACCATCCCCAGAGCTCCCTTAGGTAAGGCCGAGAAATCGTCGACCACTCCGTCGGTTGCTTGAGATCGGATGACAGGAAATTCATCATCTTTGATGAACTGGGTGAGTACCGCGATGATTAATCTAGACTCTAGATAGCCAGTTTCCCTCTGATATCCAATGAGTTCCAATGCCAGTAGTGAATGGTAGAAGTCTCACTGGTTGAACATTTCAATTTTTTCACCTTCTTTTTCAGTGAAAAATGTCGTTTATTTTTCACACATTTTTCACTGAAAAAGCAGGTGAAAATTTCAAAACATTTTCATCACTTTCTTATTTTATTTCGAATTTTTCACCTTGAATTGAGAAAGTGCTGAAAAAGTTTTAAAATTTTCACCTTCTTTTTCACTGAAAAATGTCTGAAAAATAAACAACATTTTTCACTGAAAAAGAAGGTGAAAATTTTGAAATGCTCAACCAGTGTCTAGGAGGTACATACAATATATTCTGGGTCCTTCGGATGCAGCATGCAGCTCTTGGGCGTCGGATGCTTCCAGAACGCCGGACCATTCCTTTGCACTGCATATAGGGCATCAGACTTGATAGCTTCCGTATTGCGAACACCGGGGGTGGGGGAATCCAGCGCGCCATAGTACTTGGCCACCTCAAAGGCCCGATCAACCGCTTGCAGAGCGGCCCTGCCGATGGCCAACCAACGCTCTCCAAGGCAGCTGACAGCCTGTATGTAGTAAGATATCATGACGTTGACAGAAAGATGCCAGCGCACCTTTGCGCAAATGGGGTCTCCCCATTTGATCTCCCAGGTATTCCCCGGATATACCTCATCCAATACTAGCTGCAAGACTGCGACTGTTACCTGCCCCGGATTCTTGATGTCCCTGCCAACAGTTCCGAGTGCCATCGGATCATCTGATCGATGGAGAGCGCGGTAAGCAGCAGGTAGGAACCGGGTGGTCCAGGTTTTGGCAATAAACGCCGGCAGCCCCTTGACGTCAGCAGCAACATCTGGAGTGAATGAGCTGGATGACAACTCATTCTTGATCTTGAGCTTGGGTGTCTGGGCATTCCCAAGGCTAAGCGCTGGGATTTTTGACGACGGTTCGGGCTTGATAGAAGTGCGATGCTTGCGGACAGGCCTCGCCGTCACCTTGCTTGACGCTCTGCTAGGTGTATCCTCTGTGTCCGAGCTACCAAGAATCGTAATCATCTACATCCACAGTCGGTCAGTATTGAGAGTACGGCGGCATGTCTCTTATGTTGTTCTTCCGGGGGGGTCGAGTGTCGGGCTCAAAGTCTGGTCGTGTGGCACTAGCGTCGTCATCGGCAAAACCACCGAGTTTGGGGCTTGCAGGCAGGCTTGCTTGAGCTGGAGCTCCTAAGGTTTTCCATGTTTTTGAGAGGCCGGCCTTTGTCGAGGCTGCTGCAGCATTGCTTCGTGGGTATGTGCGGCGTTAGCTACATGTGCCGACTTCCGAATCAAGTGGCTTTCTCACCTATTCTGAACACCCTTCTTTTTGACTGGCAGTTCCGCGTCGGCCACCTTCCTCTTTTCAGCCACGAGCACCTTCGCAGCCGCTTCGATTTCAGCCCGTGTCTCGCCCTTCGAAGTTTCTTTGCCTTCTTCACGACAGCGGTTGCGACTGCTGGAGCTTTGCCCTAGATACAATGCAAGATGAGTTGCAGTCTTGCTCTCGTGGTGGGCCCAGACACAGACCTTTGGCCTGTCAAACTCTGTGGCAGAGAGGTATGCCTCGTCGTCCTCGATACGGTCAAAGTCTTGCTGAGTGAATTCCAGGACAGGCTCTCCCTCACCACCAGGCCCCACAAAGCTATCCACATCCATGGCATCCTCTGGCAGGTCTTCCAGAGAGAAGATAGTGTTCTCCTCCTCCTCCCTCTCGGCCTCGTCTTGCTCAGCCTCGATGGCTGCGATTTCAGCAATTGCAGCCTGGCGTCTGTGTGCCCGCTCGTCAATTGCCTCTGCTTTTCTACGGACTTCAGCTTCAACTTCCACGTGAGTCCGCTTGGGTCTGGCTGCGTCAGGCTTGCTTGGATTGATGACTCGAGTAGACCGCTCAGAGGGTCTGCGAGGTTCCACAAGAGGTGTCGTGGTCCCAGCACCATTGGAAGCCTCCGTGCCGCCCACTTTCAGCTTCTTGCGTCCGGATTTCTTTGGGGCCGCCGCTTCTTCATAATCGGAGTCGACGGGAGCGCTGCGCTTGGTGGAGGTGTTTTTGGGATGGCCACGGCCACGACCACGAGTTAAGCCGCGGGTAGCACTGCCGCAGGAGCTCATTATTGAGGAGAGAGCGCAAACGGCGAGTCGGGAGATTGTGACCTTATTTTTTTCAGCGCTGATGCAGGTGTGTGATGGCACGTATCTCGTCTTGACCAAGATTTTTACAAGTCCGCTTTTCCTCTCACAGCACTTGCGATGCCTCACGGCATCTCCTACACCTTCCCCGAGTGCTCTCAGGACTTCACCACCCCCGGCGGCTTAAAACGCCATCGAAATGCAAAACATCGCACTTTTACTCTGGCATCGGAGGCGGACGACGACAATACTTTTCAGCGGCAGTATCACCCTCTTCTCAACGGTGAGTTGTGACGCCCGGGTGTTTTCTTTTGCCTGATTCTCTTTACTAGCTGTCCCATGCGATGTGAATGGTAATTATCTCCCACCGTATTCAGCTCCACCTGCACCACCGGAAGATGGTCAAGATCCTGCATCTTGGGCTCCTTTTGGTTCCCGTGCAGAATTTGCTTTTGCCCATTATCACTTTGTTGAGCTCCAGTCCTCGGAGCACAACATCAACACTGCCCTCGACATCTGGGCTGCCTCGCTACTGGAGTTCGGCCATACAGCACCTTGGGAAAATGCTGCCCAGCTCTATGCAGCTATCGACGAAATCCAAAACGGGGATATGCTGTGGAAAACCTACGAGATGCGCTACACTGGCCCTCTTCCAGCCGGCACACCCCCAAAATGGATGACGCAAAGTTATGAGCTTTGTACTCGTAATCTCCGCCAAGTCCTGCACCACCAACTCGGGACACGTAGCTTCAAGGATCATGTCGATATGATCCCTTATCGTCAATTCAATCATCGTGGAAAGCATGTCTGGTCCAATCTGATGTCCGGAGACTGGGCATGGAAGCAAGCGGTACGTACAGCCAAGATCGTACTCCTTCATGTACTAGACTGCATATAGGATCTCATCGCAAAAGACCCTGCCAATTTTGGTTGTGCCTTTGTTCCAATTGTCGCTGGGAGCGATAAGACAACTGTATCTGTCGCCACGGGACATCAAGAGTATCACCCTGTCTATGCTTCGCCAGGAGTTTTAACTGGTCCCGCACGCCGTGCGCATGGAAACGGCGTCCTCCCTGTCGCTTTTCTGGCAATTCCCAAGAGTATGCTTCTTGCTCTCATCTGTTCTTGTTTACTGACTTTCTTTTTGATCAGCGAGCAAAAAACATCAGACAAAGCCAGCACATCAAAAATTCTGTCGGCAGATGTACCACGCGAGTCTAGCGCTCGTCTTCCAGCCGCTGAAGCCATTCATGGAGACCCCGGAAGTAGTTTGCTGCCCTGATGGACATTTCCGGCGCGTCATCTATGGCCTCGGTCCTTACATTGCAGACTATCCTGAGCAAGTCTGGCTTGCGGCTGTCGTTCAAAACTGGTGTCCTAAGTGTGTCTTCCCATGCTAACACAATTCGGATGCTCAATTCAATCGGCAGGTGTGACGCACATCCAGATCATCTTGACGCTGAAGGTACTCGTCTTCGTACTCAAACAAGACTGATGTTCTCATCATGTGTTTTGATCCGGGGATTCTCTGGGACGACTACGGAATCCGGGCAGACGTTGTGGTACGTATACCTGCCGCATCAATGAAAATCTTCTAATTGATTCATCCAGCCGTTTACCCATGGCTTTCCCCGAGCGGACATACATGAACTCCTTTCTTCGGACCTTTTGCACCTGGTCATCAAAGGCACGTTCAAGGACCACATCATCTCGTGGATCAATGAGTATCTGCACCTTGCGCATGGCGAGAAGCGGGCCCTAGAAATAATTGAAGACATTGATCGGAGGTATGCACCATTTCTGTCCATGGTACAAACATCGTGGCTTAACATGGGACAGGATATCTGCAGTTCCCGAGTTTCCTGGACTCCGTCGTTTTCCTGATGGCCGTGATTTCAGTCAGTGGACCGGTGATGATTCAAAAGCTCTCATGAAGGTGGCTATTTACGAGGACTTATGTTTACATAATACTCGTTCTGTTCATTCTTCCGAGGGGCTAAAAGTCTCCCTATTTTACTTGTCTCCGATTTTTTAAGATAGTCTCCTTAGTGGCTGTGCCTGACTTATTTAGTGGCTGTCCCTATACTTCGTTCTCTTTTTCCTTACCTCTTTAGCGGCTGTGTGACCTAGGGCTGTGCTATTTTTATTTACTTCTGTCTCTTTTCCCTGGTATTGCCGGCTCTCCACAGCTTTCGGCCGAAACGAGCGGTGTCGAAAGCCGAATGTCCACCACCTGCTCAATCCGTACGGCGATCAGTATATGTGGCATCAGCTACATAATAGCATACGTCCATTCAATTCCAAGTCTCTCCAGCTTTACTCTACGTGGTTCCTACTTCTTCCATGTCCTCCGTGGTCAACCTCTGCAGTTTCTTTCTAGCCGATCCGACCATTTCGTCCTCACTGTCCTCGTCTTCATAAGCCACCCTTTTCTTTGTGTTTTGCTTCGGCTTCTCATACTTGACTATTGTGGGCATCTTACCCTCGTCCATGTTTCGCGCAACGCAAGCGGTCTGTTACGTAGTTGTGAGTTTACGGGGCTAATTATTTGTAGTGCTTGCTCACCCTGGTTATAGTTCCATCCAAGAAAGTCAAAGAACGCATTACCAATTTAACCACATTCCTCGAGTCCCTTGGCCCTTTGAAGGCAACCACGGAGAACCCTAACTCGACAATATCTCCGATCCTTGTTCAATAGCCTGTTAGCTGTCAGTTTATGTGCCTAATTGAGTACACTGCACTCACCTCTTGCCGTCTAGCGTGAGATATGACACTTCATTGTCGATGCAGTGTAAGATTCCTTTACCTAGCATTTTTCCAAGAACTTTGGTGGGGTCGACTTTGTGGTGAAACTCTGCCAGCTGATCTGCTGGCGCAACCTTGGCGAAAGTAAAATAGCGACACGCTGCATCAAGTGGCTGTCCAGCGGCTTCATCCTTGATTGCAGTATGTTCCCAAGGTGTTACGTCCGCGTCGTCGAAAGTGAGCTCCACGTGGTATGCGACATTGAAAATGCTCTGAATGGCTTTATTGAAGGTTTCAGTGTCGAAGCCGACAATAGATGCATGTTGTCTGATATAGTTAACGTTCCTGGCTGACAATCTGTCCTGATCGTCAGTTGCTACGCATTGTGCACCTGAATATACACCTTACTTGTTCTTTTTCACAGGCAGCAAGTCCATATCCGACAGTGCACCCACTATGGTGAATGTTGCCTCTCGCTTGACACCGTCTCTGACCTTGAGCATCGCTTTCCAGCAAGTCGGAAATCCACTTTTCTTGATTGTTACTTCCGATGTGTAACTGAACATGGCAGGCGTGACTCGGCTAAGATCGTCGCGTCCCATGCCTGCCCGTAGGCTCATTCAGAGGGTACGAACATTAATAAGTCTAGTATATACCTCCTTCCAAGTCCCCCAGCAGATTTTCAATATTGCCCTGGACCTGCCGAAGTAAATACACAGCCTGGTCTGCCTGGGCCTCATCGAAATCACATCAATCATTTGGGTCGGTTTAAACGACGAGTGATGGCGAAAAGAAAATGGGCGGTGCAAATACACTCTATTTCATATTTTTTGAATGCAAGAAGTGGGCTTGATTAATAAAAAACAATATTTTCGGCAATCAATTTACATTGGATTCCAACGGTTTGGTAGATCGTTGGATTCTGATGACTTCCGGGTTTGCCGTGTATGTCCAGGTGGATTTAGGATGGCCAGCTTACTAAGCAGCGTAATCGGCATGATGGGAAAAAAGATAAGTACGAGATCCTGCCGGGCACAGCCACGGCCCTCTACCCCCAAGTTGTTCATGTTTATATGACACCACATTGACCTTCGATTTGCTCGAGAAGATATATCTCGCCGCCGTCGCCGGTTATCTCCCATCCGACATGGTCAAATGCTTGTCTGCATTCATGGATTTCTGCTACCTGGTCCGCCGCAACGCCATCACCGCAGATGACCTCACCAAAATCAAAAACGCGCTTGGCCGTTTTCATCAGTACCGGACGATCTTCATCGAATGCGGTGTTCGCATCGACATCTCCCTCCCACGGCAGCACTCCCTCGTCCATTACATCCGATTTATTCGCCTATTTGGCTCACCGAACGGACTTTGCTCTTCAATCACGGAGTCAAAGCACATCAAAGCCGTCAAAGAGCCATGGCGGCGTTCAAGTCGGTTCAAGGCTCTAGTGCAGATGCTTATCACCCTAATGCGCCTCGACAAGCTTGCCGCCTTGAAGGGCGCGTTGACAATCCGGGGTATGATGACCGGGACCACGTCATCATACACTGCCGCGGTCTTGGCTGGGGAGCAGCCTCAGATGGCTGCCAGGCCCCCGGAAACTACCATGTAACCCTGTCCGGGATAGAGTAAAACTGTAGCCCAAAATGACCCCCAACCTAGTCCGCGATATAGAGTAAAAGAGCCTGAAAACCGGGGAACCTTGTCTGCCATAGAGTAAATTGTGAGGAGCGCCGAACTTTTTTTGGTGTGTATGTGCCTGGAGCCATGGAATGGTGCAGATTTGGTACAAACATCTGTGTTGAACGCCGCTGATTAGAGATTTGAATTGATTTCACACGCCAGAACAGACCAATTCCCAATCAATCAGGCCAAAAGTTTGAGCTGGGAGAAAAAATCACAATTTTACCTCCTAAAACCTTGTCCGAGATACAGTAAAAGATGGTCCAGACGGCCAAATTTCGTAAGGTAAAACTGGCCAGATTTTGGGCTCAACCCGGACAAGGTTACATGGTAGTTTCCGGGGGCCTTGGCTGCCGCTGCTGCTGCCGAGGTCGATGATGATGACAACGATGACGGTGTGGTGCATGGCCCTAAGTCATTGTCGGATATCGAATTAGCTCCAACACTGCGTACGTCGTCTTCCCACATCTTCCTCGGAATCTCGATCACTTATATATTATACAGAGCGAGGATACCCTAATTCACTTGAAGCCCTGGCTGCCCACATTGTGCAGCCACAGTTTCCAGCCCTCTTCCGTCGCTTTCTGCACGACGAGGTGCACGGGCCGCTGGACGGTGATGCACCGCTTGTCCCTGTTGATGCGTGCCCTGTATTTGATGGCCGAATCAGTGTGCACCACTCAGCCATTGCCCGATTCTATGCGCTGAGCGATCTAGGCGGCGCTGGTGGGATGTACCGCGAACGCATCCGTTCCAATCCGAGTTGGCACGGCTATGCTCGGCGTGACACGGTGCTGGTCAACGTCGGAGCCCCGATCATGGGCGGCATCGTCATTGGCCGGGTGCATTTATTATTTTCATTTGTGTTCTCAGAGCATAAGTATGAATGCGCTCTGGTGAACTGGCTTGTCCCAGTTGGGAATGCCCCAGATCCCGATACAGGGATGTCGGTTGTTGAGCCGGAGCGTCAAGGCGGGGGTCTTACACTGGCGATCATCAACCTTGACGCCATCGCCCGCGCCTCTCACCTAATTGGTGTTTACCGGACAGCTGGACTGCCTGAAAATTTTCACTTTTCGGACTCTTTGGATGCCTTTAATACTTATTTTGTTAATCCTTATGCAGATCACCATATGCACGAGTTTCTAACATAGTCTATGATATGATTTTATGTATAATTTTGTACGAGCGAACTTGTGAGCTTGCAAGCTTTTGTAAGCTTGTCAGCTTGCGGACAAGCTCACAAGGCCAAACAAGCTGCAAGGATTTTGTCAAATCGCTGATGTACCCAGCGTGGGGGCGGGTACAAAAGATAAGAGTGAAGGGAAGCAAAGAAAGATAAGCGATGGAAATGAAGGGGAGGGAAGTGAAGAGTAAGACAATAAATCATTTCTGGTCGCCACATAAGTGCGAAACGTAGAGCAGGAATCAAAAATGATGTGAGATAACTGAGGAGTTCGGCTCTGTCGCCGCTGCAGCAGCGTCCTCTTCATAAAAATCCATTTTACCAACTTAATTTCCCAGCACATTTGTTGTCAACCTCATATACACAACACATCATAGTCGTCGGCATCGCATTGATGCCCAATATATGAATTAAGTGAAACAAAAGTAAATAAAAAGAGACTGAGGCGTAATAATAAGAAAGCGTGCCCACATGTCGGGCTTTTGAGGCGGTAGTTCTTGAGTTTATAGCATCAGTATACATGAACAAGAAAGGGTAGCCGATTCCACACATACCACTTCAAGCTACAGACCGGACTGCAGACCAGGGACAGTTAAGATTCCAGCACCTATCGTCAAGGCGCCACTTCATCGACACATCAGTAAATGGAATACCAACAGTCCCATTGTCGGGCATTTTGTTATTGATCCCACCCCAGCAGAAAACACCTACACCCCAGAGACATCGAACACGTCGCCACAACACCGGACAATTCCAACCACAAGCGTTCTTCCATCCGATGGTAGAAACGGAGTGCCGGAAGCCACGGTCCTGAAGCTTGATGCAGGCTGCCACGGTCGGGGAGTTCCAACATGAATGAGCGCGACCGCGATCTACTAGCTCCGGGTACAACGCAACAGTGGTCGAGCAAGTCGTGATACACATGGCTTTCAAATTAATCAGAGTGATTTCATATATCCAAAAACAAGAAACACGCACCAAGAGTAGTGCTCGCAGCCACAGCCGGAGTAATTACACTCGCGTCAATGCTCTCGGAGAGCATTATAAAGTGTGCCTCCAACGACAGTTAAAACCCCTCACACAGAAAGGCAAACAGAGCAACTCACCGATACTCGAGAATGATAGAGTGTATGGGAGTTGGTGACCGTTTTATAGGGGAAAGCGATCCCAGGCTGGGACGGGGAAAGACTGAGGTTGATCTCCGAGAAGAAATCGTTCCATGGCGAAATGCTGCCCAGAGGGACATAGACGTTGAGATTCGAGGGCATCCAATCATAGCCTGATGGATTGGTGGGAGGAGTGAGGACACGGAGAAGGGTAGAACCTCCCACGGCGGAGTCAGTCACCTCCAACACTTCAAAGAAGCGATGGACGTGTTCGCGTCCAACAAAGTGTTCAACGACACCAAGTACTATCAATGACTAGGAAGCTGGCCACACTAGGAAGCTGGCCACTTCCCTCATACACAGCCTGAATTTTGTTCAATGTGAAATCTGAGTATCGGAGAATGTTTAGGGACGTTAGATGTTGGTGCGCACCAAGTTGGAAGAAATTCTGATGAGGTGATCCAGAGCTGTGCTCCGGTGATGATCGGGGCCGGACCCGATCGCGTGATTTCCTTAATTTTGACCGAAGGTGCATGACAAACAAGCTGCCAGAACTTTACCAATTCTGCTTCAATCCATGACGTCGACCACTCGTTACCCACTCTTAATGTCGGGCTTTCTTCTGATCATCTCAAAGGATGGCCTTGTTCCGCTCTAATCTTGCTATCTGCCCTTAAACTCTCACTGTCAACCGCAAATTAATGACATGTGACCCCATCAGCAAGCCTGCGCGCCGGGGACCCCTGGGCCGCTACCGCTCCACAACTTGGCAAGGGCATTCAACGACCCCAAGGGCCCACTTTGAGATACTATCCCCCATTTTACCGATTTCATTTGCCCCGCCCCACTGTCGTTTACAAAAACGGGTCAAAATCCATCCTGTCGTAAATCCAAACGTCGGGTTCTCAGCAGCAGGACCGGAGGGTGGAACAAGTGGTCCAAGTATGTTCATTAGGTTCCTGTGGACCCTATAATAACTCATCTTTATTCCCCATGACCTCTTGCCCATGCATGGCCCTCCGCAATTCGGTAGGTTTGGGGGTTTTTGACTCACGTATAATTCGCCATCCGAGTTCGATTTACCCGGGTCCTTGTGTTTATTCCAGGTCAATACATTTGTCTCTCATGCTCCGTGTCCATCTTGAGTACGCGTGCGCTGCGCATGAGCCCATATAAGCCTCGACGTGAGACACCCTTTCTTCAGAACATCTGTTCCAATTCTCAACCCTCTGGGACATCTCAGCCTCTCACTCATGTTTACAGACACACAAAGCAATGTGCCGCTCGACCCCTTCGACCGCGCCACCGCGACAGGTGTCGCCGCCGATCTGGACCTGCAGGACGTCGATATCGAGCTGCGCTACAAGTGGGCTATAACAGCGGTTCGAGTCCGCGGACTATCATCTCGGAAGGCCGCGGACCTTTACCGGCTCCCTCGTAGCACCCTCGACACCCGTCTCAAAGGGGTTAAATCGCGGCGGGAGGCCCATGAACACCAACGCGTCCTGGGTCCTGCCCAAGAAGGAGTATTAGTCGAGTGGGTGAAGGTATTTAGTGTCCCTTTAATTACCATCCGCATCTCAATGTTATCTCCAAGATAATGGGGCGGCGGGGTCTCCCCCTCTCTTTAGAAACTATTGGGAATTATGCCGCCGATATCGTCGGTGCGCCGCTGGGTGAGACATGGCCGCGCCGTTTTAAGGTAATACTACTTGAAATGACCACTTGAAGAGCTGGCTAATAATCAACCAGGATCGTCACAACGACACCCTACGTGTCCGTTGGACCCATGCTCTCGAAATCTGTCGTGCCAAGGCGTTGAACCCTACTGCCGTACACGAATACTTCACACTCTTGACCGAAACCATCAATAAATACGATATCAACTGGAAAAATATCTATAATATGGACGAAAAGGGTATCCAGCTCGGTATTGGAGGGAAGGCTCGTGTCCTCGTTGATCGTGACCAGAAGAATGTTCAGAAGATAGAGTCGGGCAATCGGGACTTGGTCACCATCATTGAGTGTATCTGCGCAGATGGAACGGCACTTCACCCGTCGTTTGTCTTCCAGGGTGCACGGCGCGACCTGCGCTGGGGGGAGAACAATCCGGACAATGCGAGGTATGGTTAATTTGCATCCTGCAACCTAAACTAACTGTCTCCAGTATATCGGTTTCGCCGAATGGTTGGACTGACCAGGAATTGGGCTCGATGTGGTTCGAGAAGGATTATGCCCCGGAGACTGCTGCACGCTTGGCGAATTCTACGGACTATCGCCTACTTATCCTCGATGGACACAATAGCCACTGTACGTTTCGATTTGCTCATTTCGGCGAGCAAAATCGTATAATCATTTTGTGTCTTCCCTCCCACACCACTCATGCTCTTCAGCCGTGTGACGTCGGTGTATTTGGCCCGTTGGCGACGCTGTGGGGCAAGCAGGTGTCTAAGGTGCGAGATACCGCGACCGCTGTAGACATATCTGATGTATTTTCCGAAGATGAATGCTAAACATGTTGAGATCGATAAATATAATCTCCTGTTTCACTACTCGGAAGCACGGAAAGCGGCTTTCAAGTCTGAGACGATTAAAGCATCATTCAGAAAGACCGGAATTTGGCCGCTCAGTGAAGCCGCCGTCCCTGTTTCTTTGTTCGAACCATCAAAGAATTTCTCAAATCAGCCAGCGGCACAACCAATGCCACCAAAATTACCGGCACTGCTCATCCCCAGAAACCCCACCACCACCTCCGGCTCCTCGACGCCAGCTACGTTGACGGCCGCATCACGTTCTTCCATAAATCCCACCACGGCATCGGGCTCCTCGACACCGGCTACATTGACGGCGACATCACCTTCTTTGGCAGCCAGCTCCCAAACTTCCCCCTCCACCGCCAGTCCATCCATGTCACCTCCTTCGACCCCCCCACGTGCGGCGACCCCAGATCAGATAGGCGCTGTGCAGGCCCTCTATCGCTTGGCCCTGCCGTCGCCACTGAAGGGTGCATCTTCCCGTAAAGCCTTAGCGGAGGAAAATGCTCGCCTTCGGTATATTGCCGAACTTGCTGGGATTGAGCTGGAGAAGAATTACGCACAAATGCAGTTAATGAATCGGGAACATGCCCGTCTGCGAACTCAGATTATCGCCAAAAAGTCGAAGCAGAAACGATCATACACGACCAATCAAGCACGCTTGCTCACCGGGCCTGAGATGGTTGCTGCCCTCCTGAATGATGACCACGTCAAGAGCATGAAGGCAATGATGAAGGAGATGGGGCCGCAATTTCGGGCTATCAAGAAGGTGCGAGATCGATTTTATACCAGTGAATATTCTAACAAATGTACTTAGTTGTTAACTAAAAACAAGGCGGTCGTCTCCGGACCCGCCAACTACGGCAATCCGGCGGGAACAGAGCCGGAGATTGTGCGCGGGCGGGGGCGTGGGCGAGGGCGAGGGCGAGGGCGAGGGCGAGGGCGTGGGCGTGGGCGTGGGCAAGGGCAAGGGCAAGGGGAAGGCCGTGGGCAGGGACAGGGCGGACGTGGTCGTGGTCAAGCATCTGACGCCGCAGATGGGTCCGATGACGAGAGTGAAGCTGCACCGGCTCGCGGACGTGGTGGAGACACGCGAGGGCGTGGACGTGGACGTGGACGTGGACGTGTGCGTGGACGTGTGCGTGGCGGTGGGGCGGGCCGAGGCGGCAGTCGCAGCGAGTCGGATGATGAGGAGCAGTCAGAAGATGAAGAGCAAGACATACAAGAAGAGCCCGAGAGTCCAGATGAGTCCTCCAGTGATTCTTCCGATGACGAATCAACTCGTAGCGGAAGCGGCAGCCCAGAAGCAGCCCTGGGTGTCATTGACGATGCCGAGCTTCAAGAACCCGAGGGCGACGAGGTCGAGATTGCGACCTTCAATGGGCATCGCTGGGTGAAGGGTAACATCGAGTTTCAAGTGGTATGGACGGATAAAGATGTCACCTGGGAGCCACTGGCAAACGTCAACGATTGCGCGGCAATGGACGTCTACTTGGCTCATCATAGCGTCGCTGATCCCATATTGTTAGGGAAGCGTAAATTCGTCATCAATAAGGCCTTGAGGGCCAGTAATTAGGCGTTAGAACAGTAGCATAGGTCCCTAGCATCGTTTGGCATCATACAAAAGCGTCGAGGTTAACAGAGGAAGCGTGTGTGTGCTTGCGAAGACGAGAAAACGACGCCGTCATTTTGCCATCAAATCGTTCCCACGCCTGGCCAGGATCACCGTTTTGGCCGCTTTTGGACTTGCCGGTGGGAAATATTCACCGGACCATCAATATCCCACCAAATGACGTGTGAGTATGCTCAATCTCTTCGCAGGATGCGCGCCGAACTTCTGAGACAGCACGGAACTGCCTGATCCTCCCAAATGGCTTTGTATATTGTCAAAACCCCTAAGGTGGCCAGGTTCCCGGCGCGATATAGTAGGCGAATGCGATGAAGAGTTTTGACCAGGGTGCGGAAAAAAACAGTAGTGTGGCTCGGCGCAATCAGGCTAGCCAGAGTGCAAGCGTTCAGGAAGTGATAGAGAACGAGTTCCGGGCAGGCTAGGAAAGCGGCCGTATGGACATGAGCGGCGTCGGATCGCAATTTGTACCGTGTACGCTGAACCTTGCGCTGGGTCTTCAACTTCTTGTGAGTGTGACCTTTCGCCATTAGTTTGGCTACAATTGTCAGCGTCGATTCAAACAGAACTGCGAAATTCACTTGCCAAAGTCGGAGGTGACCGCTGGATTTATAAAAGGGAATCGACGAAAATAGGCCTGAGCTGATAACGTGTTGCATTGAGGACGCCGAACCGGCAGATGGCAAATGAAAGAAGCACACACTCCGATTCGGGCCACCAAGCAGAAAAGAAACAAAACGTGTTGCGCAGACGGGAGAGGAAAGAGGAGAGGAAAGAGGAGGCGTCGCAGATGCACGGTGAGGAGAGGAGGTATCGCCGAGGCGGGGTAGAACGGTCTGAGAAGTGTCTGTCGGTCGACGAATTGACCTTCGGGTTTTGTATTTCGAGGCCAACCTTGTGTTGATGCCGAAAGGAGAAAGGGAAACGAGACAAAGTTTTTTTTAAAAGATGCGAATGAATGAATGCGGTTAAACTTGATGAGAGTGGTTCGGAAAGAGAGTGGATACTTGATGATAATGGTTCGGAAAGAGAGTGGATCGTGAATCTGGATCGCTGGGGTTACACCACAAGGAGACCGGCTGTAAAAAAAGGATCAAGCAGTTGGCATCGACGCAACCTGCGGTTATCAAGAAGGTTCCGTTCGCTAGAGATCCAGAGTCCGGTAGTACGGTACACCGATGCGATGAGCAAAAAAAAAAGAAAAAAAGGATCGGTTCAGTCTGCCCGGTAGACCGTTATACCGGTGCGTAGGAAAAACATGCGTAGGAAAACAACCTGTTTCAGGCCGCAAAGTTTCAGCATCCGCATATGGAACTGTGAAAGAATGAGCCAACAAACACAAGAAGATTAGCTGACTGAGGAACCCTGATGTTCGAAAGAACTGGTGGATATGGAACACGCAAAGAGGACAACAGCTGGTTTTTCACTCTCATTCGGATTGCCAAACTAAGCTAAGAAAGGGACTAAGTAAAGAGGAAAAGGAGCATGAATGCCCAGGCGCAAGAGCTGACGGAAGAGCATACGAGTTAGCTCATGACCATGGTCGAAATAAAGCTAGAAAATACAAAACAAGACAGCTGTGAGACAAATAAATATTATATGTCCGCAGGTACTCACTTGGCCACGATAACGTCGGCAAGACGAGAGTCGTATCGGTCCATATTTATAACAGGCTTCCTGGTTCCATGGCGCATGACCAAAATATTGCCATACCATGGGACGCTAGCACGCACAATTGGGGGACATAAATTGAGTTCAGTTTGAGGAGGGAGTGCGTTCTGAGGCACGTAGAAAATGGTGTAACTGTAAGGAAGCTTCACAGTCGACCCCAAAGGAAAGCTGTCCACTTTGAGACGTCCAATGGACATGTTCCGGACGTTGGGAGCTCCAGAAGAGGGTACCCAATGCTCAGTGAGCAAGTCGTCCATGGAGGTAGCCTTTACGACACCATAATCGACGGGCACGCGAACAGTGTGTCGAGACCGGCATGACGTCCCATACAAGAAGCCGTACTGAATGCCTGGGTATTTCTTTACATGCAGTGACCACATAATGGAAGCGGAGGCCATTTGTACCCACCGGGATGACTTCCCGTATAGATTGACTGAATTCGTCCACTTCCCAGTCATAACCAGGCGTGGTGTCTGGCGAGGCAACATCGCTCGTCTGGCCACAGATCAGTTGGGGTAGCACGACGAACAGTCAATGGAAACCCACTTGGCCGCTGCGTCAAGATCCAGGGAATTGGACACTAAGGTTGAGACAGACAAAGGACAAAGGCGAGGGTAAGAGGACGAGGGGAACCAAAATACCGTCGCCGCAAGTCAGTATTAAGTTGGCAAGTCTGAACGATTGAGCTTGAGAGAGCAACGATGAGAAGCCAATCACGAACTATCACGAATCACGGCAATGTACATGGAAGCAACCGCGTTGAATTCGGATCGACAATCAAAAGAATCATCCGCTTCTTCTCGATCATATGGGAACAGAAAGTATATCGGAACAACAGCATGCTAGTGCAGTTACGGCCTGTTACGACCTCAGAATACCCGGATGATCTTTCGTTCCCACTCCATCTTTGCCCAACTTCTTCCGGCAATTTCCTCTGCGGGCCACAACGGCCAAAACTTCAGTGGTAAATCCGGTAAATCCGGTAAATCCGTGAATTCCGTTGAACATTTCTTTTTTCAGGCTTTTTCATTATTTTCAGACTTCAGACACGAACTCAGAAGCAATACGAGGACATCAGACACTGACTTCCCCCCCCCTTTCAGGGAGGGCGACTAGAACATTTTGACGAGAAGAAAATCTAAGTGAGCTCTACCACCATAGAGTCTAATTTTTACGAGACCGTTATCTACGGTTTACGTCCAGGATTTTTACGCGCTCTCTTGTGCGGAGACCCCCCAGACCCTCCAGCCCCTCCATCCATAGCGTCATCCTCGTCCGCTCCATTACCGGACGCAGGTTTTTTGGGAGACGAGCGAGGCGTGAAGGTGAAACTAGAGAGTGCGCGAGCAAAATGTGAGAAACAGAGACGGTGCATGAAGACTGAAAACAATACTTGTTGATATTGACACCACCACCACCGGTTTTAGGAGTGGAAGGGGTAGAAGGACCAGCCGACGGTCCGTCTTCCATCGTACGGGGAACGGGGGGAAGACACTTTTCCCCCGGGAAGTCGGACTCGTCAAGGACACGAATCGAGTGCGCATTGAGCTGGAAGAACTGTTGGGCACAAAACATATCAGCATTTACTGGAGTGAGTTGGGGTAACGCTATACCTTTCGATCCCGATCACCGTCATTCCCTTCCGATTTGAAGGTGTACATGTGGATGGAGATGATTGCAAGGATCAGGGAGCCGGGACGAAGAGCACCATAATTGTTCCAGGGAGCGATCAACTTGTTTTGCGAGTCACGTATGTCAAGCTGTTTCAGCATACCGTTGACAAACCGAAAGTAAGGGGGGCCGCCAAAGTCCTCGAGAAGACGAGGGTCGTAAAACGCGCCAAGCTTGATTTGGTCCTCTGTCCTGGCAATTTAGCAGGAAGAACACGGAAAGTCATATAATACCACTTGCCTGAGGGAATCTCCACCTCCGCCTTCCCTCGAACCGAGGGAGCAGCAGGATTGGCGGAACCACCAGCCGATTCAGAGTCGGAATCCGCGTTATCAGCATTAACAAACTTTCTCTTGACCCGTTCAACCTTTTGCGGCGTCTCAGGGGCGGCGATACGAGGAGCACCGGCGGCAGCAGGAACCTGTCGGAGTTAAATACGGCTGCCTAGAACAAATTGAAAAGGAACTTACCCCGTATTTCCTCTCAGTCACGATGGTAATGAGGTCTTTCCTGGGGTTCTGAGTCGTAGTGGAGCGAAGGCAGGAACGAAAGGACGGATTCTATAGACAGCATCAGATCGGAGAGCAAAGCAAAAAGGGAAACAGCCTCACCCAACCAGCAGCTTGGTCGGTAGCGATCTCGGTGTTCTCGATGTCCTGAAGGATGGTGGACTGGTTATCCCAGAAACACTGGAAATCAAGAGGACACATCGTTGGAGCGCGCAGCACAATGACGTCTTTGACTTTGGACTTGTCGTCGATGGGCTTGAACTGAATGCAAATTATATTTCTCAATGCCAACGGATTAAGAAGACAGAAGCAGCTTACCGGCTCGCCATCTCTACCGTCATAATGATTGCCTTTGGCGCTAATAGTCGTTCCTAGACTTGGGTGCGCAATCTCCCCTGAATGCTATTCGTGAATGTAGTGCATACGATGTGACAACGAACTCACCGATGATAGCAGCTCGATATTCGGACGCATCTTTGCCCGGACCATCCTTGAAGACAATATTTTTGGACCAGTCAACAACGCGAAAGATGTCGGGAGCGCGTCTCCTTGTGCCAATGTATTCGATGTTGCCTAGAGTGTTATCCATTTTGCTGATTTGGTCGTAGACGGAGGCATAAAGCCCAGACTCGAGGCGTTCCACAAAGCACTGCTCTGGATCGTCAGACTCGGGTTGAGTGGACATTGCGGACAAGGGAGAGACAGCAAAAAGGGCAGAGTCCGGGAAGAGGGTGACGAAAGAGACTGAATTAAAGGCGACGACAGCATATAACTCCGAATCCGAGTCGTACCATTAAACCTAAGCAAAAATAAAAACAAAAAGTGAAAAAAAAGTAAAACACCATTCTCACGTATCCGAGTGGCTCGCTTCGCCGGCGAAGATTCTAGAATTACCCCAACGACACTACCATTAGCGAACGCAGATCCTGACCCGAGGAAATATACCTCCCGTCGGAGCTTTTTCGAAAAGCAAAAAAAAAAAGTCCGGATGGAGCCTGCCGAGCGGAGATGTCCGTGTAAGGCCCCACGATATGCATGTGCATGCATGTACGTCCATGATGTGCATGTGCATGAACCCAGGTCTTCGGCTCGCGAGTGAAACTGAAAGAGAGAACCACAAGGAAAGGGACCAGCATCGGCATTCACCAAGACCAGCATCGGCATTTAGACCTGTGTCCCTTCCACATAGTAGGTTTCAGAGGCACAGTGATACGAGCAATTGTCCGAGTAAAGAAAGGCACTGAGGGCTGGTCCATAACGCCAATAAGACGGAAGCTGAAAAGACTGATGACGGTCTGCGAGAAGCCAAGATAGCACGTGCCTGCCAAAAAAAATCCCATCAGAGAAGTTCGAAAGTCAAAGAAAATTTCGCAGCTCCTCCCTCAGAAAACAAAACCATTGGGAAATATTCATACCATATGCTTGCAACGGGATCTCCATGACAATCTCCAAAACAAACAAAAAAGTAGAACCCCCCATTACTTTGCCTGCAGAATATGCGCGAACCTGAAACGCGGAACCTGATTTTCCGATCAGTTGGATCAGTTGGATCGGTCGGTTCAAGAGGCAGGAAAGTTCGGGTGATGCACCAGAAATATTCAGGGCCCACATATACACGTGCTGTCTCCCTTGGCACACCACAACGCGTAAAAATCCATACCCACTTATTTCTCCGAGCCACAACTCCATGTGCAAAAAAAGGAATCGCAACAGGTTTGGACAGGGTTCCGATTCACGGACTCATAGTTCAAATGCCGAAGATGCCGATGCCGTACAAAGGAGGCCGACAAAAGGTCAATCCGATTGAGAGAGAGAGGGTCTTCAATAAATTTACAGAGAAAGAGAATTCGATAAGATTTAAAGTACGGTAATAGACATAGACAACTCAAAGGAGACAAATCGAAGGAGACAATGATTAAGAACTAGACAACAATATTCAAACCCAGAGCGTTAAGAATGTAAACCTTTGTGGAGAATGTCAGTTAGTGTCGAGACAGAAACGATGAACCCTTACTCTGATAAAGCCACCGTCGTGTTCATAGTCAGCCCGGATCAACTCACATTGAGCGATCACAAAGTCCCCAACGTGGATAGCTTTCCAAGAAGGGGAGTCGATATCGTCTGAGCGATCCGAACCAGAGTCAGAGTCGTCTGAACTGGGTTCAGACGAGAACTCATCAGGTGCAGACATGGAGGTCTGACCAGGAAGAGCGGAAGAGGAGGTATGGGGTAGCGCGTTGATGGCCGAAACCACGTCATGGAAGTCGGCCATGAGCATTTGGGGCGCACCAGGCAGTTCATGCAACGAGGGAGCGGTAACAAGCGACAGTCGAGAAGGTAGATTTCGCAACACCTGCATAAATTCAGACGAAATAAGGTCGAGCTGCAAATGTATTACCGTGTAATTCGCGCCCACTCTCAGGAAAAGTCGATCACTTGTCTCTCCGGTCGGTCCTATGGACCAAGAAATAAGCTGGCGTATTGGCTGAAAGGTAATACTCAACAAACTATCAACGGAAGAGCTGGGAGGACACACCATATAATCCACATAGCTCTCTTCATAGTCGACATCCGGCAGGGTGGGAAGAAGACAGTCATTGTCGGCAGCCTCCCGTCTGGTTACATAGCTAAGCTCAGCCAATTGATTCCAGAAGAAGGTATCCACAAGGTGGGAGGTGTGAGCGGGTAGTCCCAAGCTTATAGTGGTAGACAGAAAGTATTGTGTTCTCGGGTGTGCTGTACAAGGGGTGCTATGCTGGCGACATATCGGTAAATATAATTGGCCCTCGCTAATATATCGGCAAAAAACGCACAGGGGGATGTACTCGTTGGTCTTGAGATCGAGATCGGGATGTGACCTCCTTGACTTCACCGAAGACAAATGGGTGAAATCGTTCGGCAGAGGAGGGCTTGAGGTAGACAATGGTACCGTCTGATATTGGGCCGGGCACAAAATGCAAGTGATAAGATGAGTCAGATAGGAGAACAAAGCCAGACGCTGCCAGGCAGTCCAGCATTGTGCGGAAAGACGATATCGAGCCCATGAGTGCGAGAAGCAGAGGGATAGCCGAGGGATAGCAACAGATGGACAGACGAATATAACAGAACCGTTCAGGCTGTGTTATGGATCAGAAAGGGTTACACGCGGAGGCGAAGGTAAGAGACTTACACGGGGATAATCTTGGACGTTTTGATGGGGATGGGGACGGTGCATCGAGATTTCCCTTTCGCTTGAGAGGAGTTTGAGGCTCGAAAATGACCTCGAGGTCGCGGACCTGTGAAGTAACGGAAGGAGGACCAGAAGGTGTAGCAGACCCTGATGCCGACGCAACAAGGATAACTGGCCCACGCCTCCCCCACTCTGACTTGCCTGATATGGAACGTGATAAGATCTCATCAAAGATAAGCCCGAAAGGGAGGTGTCGCCGACGGAGACCGGTCTATACGACTTGATTTCAGTAGCTCCTATCAGCCTCGAGTGGTTACGCTTGGCCTGGGCCTTATTATTAGTGTAATCGATATGTTTTTGTGGTCACTCGATCGACTCTCCAAGTGCGTTTTCTTCTTTTTTCTTTTATTCTCGTCTTCGGCTCCGCGCAGCGGGCCTAGCGGCGAGCGACGCACCACGCAGTGGGCCCCGCGGCGAGCGTAGGGGGGTCCGCGGGGGTCTCCCCCGCGCCAGATCATTTAAATACCCTGAAAAAGTAGAAAAAACACTCCTACACTAGGAGAAAAAATATTTCAAAGCTCCACGCAGTGAGCCTCCGCGGTGAGCGGAAGCACCACGCAGTGGGCCTTGCGGCGAGCATTGGGGGGTCCGCGGGGGTCTCCCCCGCGCCTCATGAGCCTTATTCTGACATTAAGCGATATCTAAATATATTAGTAATCACATTGCCTTTTTAGGATGTCAGAGTGGGGAGGCCAATGGGCGTTACAAGGATGGGACGAGCTGTCACGGTGGCCTGTTGGATTGGCGGTAGGGATGCAGACTTGTCTGTCGGCCAAAAGCTAGATGAGCAGATGCAAGGGAAGAATAAGAGAGGCTGACCTGAGGCTTCAGGCCGACCATCTGCCCTCTTTCGAGGTACACGCTTTGGGAGGACAATCGGTGTGACGGAAGAGGAGGGCTGTGCAGTATTTGCATGTGTTAGCAAGGCAATCTCCTTCTCCTTCCTTGTCAACCGGACATAGGGATCCTCCTTGACGTGATTTTCATCTTCAGATCGCCCGGAGGAAGCATCGCTAGCGACTTGGAACAGTGCAATTTCCGCTTTCGCTTGGATAATCTCTTCCGGATCTTCAGTCTCGATAATGGTCTGCAATGCAAGGTACTGATGGCATCTGGCTTCAAGACGCACCTCTTCTGACTGGCAACAAGTGATCTTGGACTTGGGAAAGCTCTTCAAAATCAGCAATCCATTTAACGAAGTCACCCTCGAAAGCATCACGTAGGGTGATTCGGTTCCCGAACAGTCGCATAAATTGACCACAGTGTGGGGGAGTGTCTTGCCCTGAGCTTTATGTGCCGTGATTGCAAAAGCGGGTAACAGAGGCAATTGAGTCCTCTGGACTGTAACACTCTGCTTTGTGTAGCGATCATAAATGCTAATGCCGATAGTGTCCTCAAGAGCTACAACATGGTGATCAGGTAGGCCATCTACAATCCCAGGTGACGTATCGGGGGCTTCGACGATACATGAGATAGCGTGTCTATTCCCCTGTTCATCAAGTCGATATCTAACGCTTTTCAGGATACCAGAGCAGCCATTGACAATGCCTCCCGGTACATCGAAGTTCTGCAATATCATCACCGGCATTCCAATAACCAACGGGATTTGTCCCAGCCTGGAATTCATAGCACCAGAATCCATACTGTGCTGTCGCGCAATTAAGTCTGTGTTTGTGATAGGCTTTTTTCTCCCCAGGGGATCAGACGAGTGATACCAATGAAGCGGTCGTCCGGTCCTATTGGCGAAGGCACGAGCAGCACGCACATTGAAAGCGTCTTTTGTAGCGTTGTCAGACACAATGATAGGTGCAGTACGCCATTGCTCAGCCGTCCAATCCACTTCCATGTTAGACAGCACCCTGGTATTCAACAGCTCATAGTCTGCATCGGTGCAACGTCCCTCTCTTAGACGTCCTAACAAGGCGAGGAATACCGCATTCTCCGGACCACTCTGACATTTGTTTTCTGTCAGCAGAACCACGGTTTTGAAGGACAACCAAAGCAGTTTGCCAAACATGATTTGCTGCGCTGGGCGAGTGCTGGCCGACATACCGGGTTTCTGTTATATACTGAGCCGAAGGAAGGACAAGATGAGAGACTCCGGAACCAGAGGATCGGAACTTCCGGAAAGTATATGGGGGGGATAACGCAAGCACCACAGGACAGTAGGATGTGCGTACTACCAAGGCCCGTGGAGGAAGGAAGACTGGGGAATTAACCAGAGGACGACTCAGTGCAAAGCGGAGAGCAAAGCAACATTAATTATCAAACTGAAGTACATGGCATATGTTAGGGGTTTATATAGCTAAGTCCTAATTGTATTCCTAAAAAGGTGCAAGTCAGGTGACCTGTCGGACATAACAATAATACGAGTCCCAAAGAGGATGGAGAAGTGATGTCGGAGAAATTGACAATAAGAGCATGGATTATAAAGACGGATAAACGGGAAACACTCAGTAATCCGTCATTGCGTAAAAACCCGATGATCCGCAATGGATCCGAGGATATTCCATCCGATTCTGGGCTCCGGTACCGGACATGGACTGGAAAGTCAAGGACCGGGAAAGCATGGATATAACAGTTTCATCATGTGAGAATACAGTTTCTTTTGACCAACGGGAGGCAACTGAGAGAAGTCACCCGTGAATATCACATTGATACCTCTGAATGCATTGGTGTTACCCTTTGCAATACTGAGTGCCTCACTGATATTGCAAAGTAGACCGCAACCTATCATCGATGAACAAGTAATCCATGCCTTCCCACATGGCCATGAGATCCCTGCGTGCCTTACTGCTCATCCCACTAGATACAGGGCCAAGATTAAGTGCAGCGTGCAATGTCATTCCAGTGATGTTCCGAGCGGCTACACCAGTGAAGGACGACAACCGGAATCTTCGGTCTTGCCCTCTCTGAGTGAAAAAATCTGTGAGTCCATTGATCACTCTGGATTTACCGGCACTGCCAGCACCTCCTAAAAACATTCGAAGAGGCGAGTCACCCCTTTCCAAACTGTGTTCTGCAATGATTTTGAAGGCTCGGGTCTGTTCCTTATTCAAGGTATACTCTGCAATTATCTCATCAACAGTAGCCGGCACAAGAGCATGAGGCGCCGAAGACAGCTGGTCGCCGGAATGAACACCCGTTACTTCCTGATAATTCACCTCATTACTATGATGTAAGTGGAAGGCAGATCCATCGGTTACAGCAGCGGATTCAGAAGGCATTGACTGGACTTCAGACACACGGTTGGACGTAGTTGAAGATGCCGCCTTTTTGAAGCGGTCCTTCCTTGCATGGTATGATTTAGCCCAATTGTGCTCTGCGACAGGGTGAGCCTCTGCGACCAGTACATGTGAACCCACTGAATCATTATGTACCGTCTCATTTAGGGATGCCACGTCGCCGACATCAAACATGCCGCTGGTTTCCGCAGCAAGGATACTATCGGCTATCTGAGATGCTGCAGTAGCAAGGTAATTTGACCTACTTTGTGCAATACACTCAATGTGATCTAACACGAGACCCTCATCTTCCTCAGCAGGAATGGTGTCCTCAGCTGCAGATGCCCTATGTATCATGTCACGATTTAATCCAGCTCTTTTCCAGTTCTGTCTTCCAGAAAAGTGGGTGTCACGGCTGTCTTTACATTCATGAAGGATCTGGATGTTGTCTATGGCCTCGGCGACAAACTTGGAGCATTGCATCCGGAACTCTGAGTAAGCTTCCAACCAAGTTTGACCCTCGGCACGTAAATCTGAGGCATGGCGCCACGGCTTGAAGAGGATTAACATCAAATGTGCATGCTTAGACTTGAGGTCATCCATATCTCGACGGGGCATAGCTGGTCCGATCAGTACAGGGACTTTCCTCAAGCCAGGGGTGCATACTCATAAGTGATGAGTAGAAGACTCTATATGTGGTACCTGCAGATCAACCTTAGGCCACATCCTGCCTGCATATTGAAGGATATCACCTTCAAACTCATCCCAGGATTCCTCCAGAGTGTCCACAGCTTGGTCGACATCAGCTTGTGCATCGCCGTCAACATCATCATCTTCATTGCCCGTACTCGGTTTCTTCTTCTTGGACACTTTGTCAACCCGAGCAACGAAATCCCAAACAGACACATCTTCAAGCAAGGTACCGCGGTTCTGGTAATCAGATATTTGATTGGCCAAGGGCTTAAACCGTCCAGACGGACCGACTACAAGTGTCACAGTTAAGACCTGAGCGTCCACTCTCGGTATGAAGAGAGGGATTGGGTAGTGCTCGTGGTAGATCTCAAAAGATGATGGAATAAAAGGTTAACTACGACAGCGCAAAAGCTACTCTACTTATACTGTCTAGAGAACCGTGTGAACTAATCTATATATACTACTACTACCCTTAACCGCATGTTCTTAAGGTCCTTGCTGTGTCCTCATGTCCTGTCGTCATCTCTGACATCATCATGACGTCATCCCATCGTCATCCCATCCGTCGGGCCGGTCTTAGTCATAGCCTCTTTGTCATCCAGCTCTTAGATCTCAGGCGCTTAGATAGGCGTTGGAACGATAGATCTTATCTAATCGTGACATTACCCCCCCCTTAGGATCGTCGTCCCGACGATTTAGCGTTCGTAGGCTTCGATTCCTGGTAACGGAATAAACTTGGCTGCTTCGTCGAATCTGCCTGTTTCTGGGTCGTATAACTGTCGTTCCGGGTATGGCATCGTCTCTTGTTTCGGCTTGAAACGGTGGATGAGATAGTCCCAGTGTCCCTGTTTGAAGATAGGGACCGTCTGCTTCATCGTCGAGTTTGCAGACTCCTCCGTTTTTGGTGGCATCAAGCCTCTTTTTCGTAATTCTGCGGCCAGCGCCGTCTTTTCCTCCGTGGTCATCCCTTCCAGTTTGGACTCTACCGACAACTCTCGAACCGCGATCCCGTGCTCGACATTATATCTGTTCAAGAGCTTCTTCGCGTTCGACAAGTGTCTCGTCGGTTCCCAAGTCCGTTCTGAAAGTGGGAAATTCTTCCACTTTATGAGGTACTGGTATCCTCGTCCACGTTTTCTGTGGTTGAGAACTTCCTCCACTTCGTACTCCTCTTCTCCACCGACGATGTTCGGCGGAGGTCGTTCTTCTCTCCTTCCCACGGGGGGTTCCACGTATGGCGTAAGCAGTGCCTCGTTGAAGACCGGATGTGACTTGTCCGTCTCCGGCAACTTGAGCTTGTATGCCGATGCGCCAACCTTCTCCAGGATCTCATAAGGCCCCAGCCTTCTATCCTCCAGCTTCCCTGTCGGCCGATCTGTGGCTATGTTCTTTCCCTCTAGCCAAACCCGATCGCCGACCTTGAACTCCGGCGCATCCCGACGCTTAGCGTCGTAATATTTTTTCATGGTTTTCTGAGTTTTCTCCAGCGCTGCTGCTGCTTCCTCTCGAATCTTCTTCATTTTCTCTGCTAAGTCGTTCGCGGCTTCATTGCGCGACTCGACTGCGTTTTCTATCCCCTTCCAGGGGTGCATTCCCGTGTTTATGAAAAACGGCGACATGCTCATCGACGAGCTCGTCTTGTCGTTGTGTGTGAATTCTGCCAGCGACAGCCAGTCGGACCAGTCCGATTGTCAATAGTTAATGAAAACCCGGAGATATTTTTCAATCTCCTGGTTCATCCTCTCCGTCTGCCCATCCGTGATCGGGTGGAACGCCGTGCTCGGGTTCATTTCGACACCCATAAGCCGGTTCAGTTCCTTCATGAATCCCGACACATATCTCGGATCCCGATCCGAGATAATCTTCCGCGGCACTCCGTGATATCTAATCACCCTGTCTCGGGTCAACCGAGCCGTTCCCTCACTGGTTTGCTCCATGCTTGTGGGCTCGCAGTGGATCATCTTCGAAAAGGTGTCGACCCATACCTGTATGGCGTCGAACCCGTTGCTGACTGGCAGCGGACCGATAAGGTCCATGGAAATGATCTGCCAAGGTCCCTCGGCAATCTGGTGCGGGTTCAGCTTTCCTTGTTGATAGCGGTGAACCCTGGTTCTCTGGCATGCCTCGCAGGCCTTCAGGTATTTCCCAACCTGATTCCCTAGTCGCGGCCACCAATAATTACGTTCTACCATTTCCTGCGTTCGGTTCTCTCCTGGATGGCCGAGCAAGGGGTTATCGTGGTGTAGCCCAATGATTCTGTCTCGTAGCTCTTCGTCTCTTGGTACATAGATTAAGTCATTGTAGTAAATGACATCGTCCTTCTTTTCCCACCCGGGGAGCTTCTTCGAGAGCGCCTGCTTGACACTCTGATCTATTCTTTTCTCCTTCTTGATCGCTTCCAGGATCTCCGTCTCCGGTCCGTCGAGCACAATTTCTTGCGCACGAAAGTGCTCCGGTTTCAAAAGAACGACGTCATCATTGTCGTTTTTTCCTTGGTCATGATCCGATCTCCGAGATAAGAGATCTGCCTTCTTGTTCAACGCTCCAGGCCGATGGTGAAGGGTGAAGTCGTATTCTGCTAACTCCAGTATCCATCGGGCCTGTCTCCTATTCAGCTTCTGAGGCTTCTTGAAATATTCTAGATTCTGGTGGTCCGTCAGAATCTCGAACGTCTCTCGCGCTCCCATCAGCATCTGCCTGTACTCCTCCAAGGCGAGCATTATCGCGAGCATCTCTTTATCATAGATCTCGTAATTCCTCTCGGTCTCGTTCAGTCCATGTGACATGAACGCTACAGGGCGCCATTCGCCCTCCTGTTCCTGTGACAGGATTGCTCCCGTCGCTCCGTCCGACGCGTCTGCTTCTAACCGAAACTTGCCATTGTCCGTTGGTAATGCTAATACCACGTCCTCGGCAATGCGGTCCTTCAGCTTCTGGAACGCGTTCCTCTGCTCCTGTTCCCATCGGAACCCTTCCTTCCCCGTCAACCGTGTGAGCGGCTTGGCGACCTCGCTGTATCCCCGGACGAAGCGGCGATAGAAGTTGGTGAACCCTAAGAACGCCTGTGTTTGCTTCAGGTTCTTTGGTTCTGGCCACTCCATCACACCCTTAATCTTGGCGGGGTCCATCCTCATCGAGTTGTAGGAGATGATTACTCCTAGAAATTCGATCTCCGTGCGTTCGAACTCGCACTTCTCCGGTTTGAGGAACAGCTTGTTGTCCTGTAGTATTTTCAGGACTCGCTTCGTCAACGCACGATGTTCTTCCAGGTTGTCCGAGAAGATTAGGATATCGTCCAGGTAGACGACGACCTTTCCTTCGTTGATGAGATCTCTGAGCAGATCGTTCATCATGGTCTGGAATGTCGCGGGCGAATTGGTAAGCCCGAAGAACATCACGAGCGGCTCGAACAGCCCTCGATTTGTGCGGAATGCCGCCTTCCACTCGTCTCCCTCCTTGATCCGTACATTGTTGTACCCCCATCGTACGTCTAACTTCGTAAAGTACCGGGCACCTCGGAGCTTATTGACTAACTCCGAAATTAGCGGAAGCGGATAGCGGTTTTTAATTGTCATCTCATTGAGCTTCCGGTAATCTTGCACAGGCCGCAAGGTGCCGTCTTTCTTCTTTATGAAAAAGAACGCCGAAGCCATCGGCGATTTGCTGGGGCGGATCCTCCCGCTCTTCAAGTTCTCCTCCAGGAACTCGTTCAGTTTCTCTTGCTCCGTCACCGAGAGTGGGTATATCTTGCAATCTACAGCCTTTGAATTTGGCTTGAGCTCGATCGCGTGATCCCATAGTCTCTTCTCGGGTAATGAGTCGAACGACTCCTTGGCAAAGACCTTCACGAATTCCCGGTACTCCTCGGGAATCTTCTCCTCCGTCATCCGCTCTTTTCCGCGATTGGCTTCTTCAGCCATTTTCTGGGACTGGGTCTCTTTCAACCTCAAGTCGATTGCCTCTCCGAAGTCCACGAGTAGAAGGGATTCTCCTTCTTCCAACTCGTTCTTCCATCGATCTCCTCTTCCGAATTCTGTCCCGGTCATGTTGCATTCCGGCGGGCACCGACTAAAGAGCAAAGTCTGTGCTCTCCAGTCTATCACAGGGTTGTGCTTGAACAACCAGTCGTACCCAATGAATATCCGGGCTTTGCCGAGTCCTGTGACGAGGAATCTCTGCTTCTCCAAATGGGGTCCGACGGACATGATCAACTCTACATAATGAGTGATCTTTCCCCGTGCGTTCTCGGTTCCGTCGGCATTTCGGGCGACGATGTGCGCTTCAAGCTCGTGTAGCTCGAAGTCTTCAGCCTTGGCATAGTCTCGATCGATGCACGAGGTTGTGCATCCATTATCAAGAAGAGCCTTAACTGCGCGCGTCTTCCCTGTGTCCAACGTTGTCAACATGACTGGAACCAGCATCTCATGATGCTTCCGCTGCCTCTGGACTTCCTTCATCTCCTTCGCTAGCCTGTCTCCTTTCTGCTCTTTGATTGCCTTGTGGGATAACCACTTGGCCGCCTTTAGTCCTGTCAGGCCGGCCGGCACATCAATCAGCTTCCCCGTCTTCTCCGTAGGCGCTACCTCCTCTTTCGAGGATTGAGCCTCCGTGACATCGTCACCCTTTTTCGTCGCACTATTTTTCTCGCTGGTTTGGGTTCCAGGGGCCTTTTTGAATTGAATCTTAAACTCGCTCCAGAGTTTATTCTTCTTGTCCATTTTCTGGTTCTTTAGGTTACGTAACCGATTCTGATTCTCCAAGATACGTATTTTTTGTTTTTCTACACTAGCTATTTTCTCCTCGGCTCCTGCCTTGTCCAGTCCTTCTACTGCTGGAGTAGGTCCATTCACATCCGTAACCGTAACTAAGTCCTCGTATCTAATAGTGTTTACTGGAACCAGGGAGCATTTCGTAATCGGAGGGGGCGCCGCTTTGGCCGCAAGCGGGGGCCCCTTTAAAAACCCTTCTCTCTCAACATCGCGGCCAAAGCCGCTAACTCCTCCTGGGAGTAGTCATCGGGCTTGAGGGCCCTGATGTTGAATTTCGTCTTGCGGGGCTCAGGGCAGTCCCGCTTCATGTGGCCATCCTTGCCACAGTTGTAGCACAAGAAGGGCGTGCCTTTCGCCTTGTTCCTGTCTACGTCCATGGGGGCGGTCTCGCCGGCCCCAATCTTCTTTGCCAGATTTGGCGCTGTCCCCTGATATCCCCGGGGTAGGGTCGTCTGTGCTACTGGTGCAGCAGTGTTCGTCTTCTGGGCAGGTACCCAGAACATTCTGGCCTGTTGGGCCTTCCGGAGCGCCTGCCGCTCCATGTTCCGGCTGACTATCATCAGCCTTCTTTTCAGCTCTCGATAGGTCGTGGGAGCTTCCATCAGCCCGACGTTGAGCTGACTCCTCACCTCGTCCGAGACGAGGTTCTCCAGGGTCTCCACCATGAAGGTGTCATGAGTCCCTGTTCTGTCCGACAGGTCATAGCCTGCCTCCTCCGCATTTAGCTCGAAAGCTTGAATGAAATCTACCAGGGCGGTCTTGCCCTGGCGCGTGGTGGTCAGGCGCATGTGCGCCGTCTGGGTGCCGTTTCCGTCGGCAAACGTTTCTGCTAAATCTTCCAGGAAATCTGGAAAGTTGCAGTTCTTCTCGAAGGCTGTCTCCCTTCGAGCTTTCTTCTTCCAGTTCCGCGCCCAATTGGATGCCGGACACCTGGCTCCGTCTTCTCGGCCCAATAAGGACACCGTGAAGGCAATCTTCTTCTTCTCGGTATTGAATTCCGAGGCGTAGGCCCAGACGTAGTTGTCTAGGGCGTCGCACCAAGTTTCAAACTTGGATTTTTCGTTCCCGTCGAACATCGGCGGAGTCTTTGCGTAAGAGATCCGTGAGGATCCCGAACGCGGGGGTTGTTCTTCTCCGTTCCATCCCGGAACGGGGACTGGAACATATCTGACTTGAGGAGGGGCTTCCTCCTCCATTGGGTGTTCGGGGGTCTGGGGGCGCGACATCTCAATTGGCGCTGGTGAAAGGGGTTTCGGGGGTGAAGGTGGGGACACGGCTGCAATTAGCTGTGTTGGTCGGGGCGCTAATACTGCGCGGTGAGGAGGAGGTGGTCTTGCGGAGTGGTGAATTCGAGTTATCGACTGGAATGCCGATGGAGGGAGTCTGGGTGGGAGTGGTCTGGTCGGGGGTGGAAGGGAAGCGGCCGAGTGGAATAGCTCGGACTCGTCTTCTGAGTCAGATGGGGGGACACGGTAAGACGTTCTGGTAGGAATCGCGGCGTTAAAGCCGGGCGGAGGTTCGGTATGCCACTAGGGCAGGTGGTGAGGTCGAGGCGGTCTTTTGCTGACAGAACAGTCCGGGGTCTTCTACGACTCCCCCCGCGGCTGCGAGATAGCCCTCTCCGAGGATTAGGCTAGTGCTCCTTTGTCTGCTTTACGCGGGGACGGTCTCAACGTTTCCCGTAGCGTGTAGCGACGTCTGTTCAAGTGAACCGCGCACGATGGGCGCTGCAATTGTTTAACGTCGGTGTGGACGACGTGAATGGTGGTAGAGGAAATGGATCTTCAGGTAAGAGGCTGCCGCAACGGCAGAAAGGGTAAGAGGTAGAGTGAGTAGGTGGGGAGAAAGGGAAAGGAGGTCGGAAGTGGCGGTACGAGGGTATGAGGGGTAACCTTTTATTATGTCACAGTTAAGACCTGAGCGTCCACTCTCGGTATGAAGAGAGGGATTGGGTAGTGCTCGTGGTAGATCTCAAAAGATGATGGAATAAAAGGTTAACTACGACAGCGCAAAAGCTACTCTACTTATACTGTCTAGAGAACCGTGTGAACTAATCTATATATACTACTACTACCCTTAACCGCATGTTCTTAAGGTCCTTGCTGTGTCCTCATGTCCTGTCGTCATCTCTGACATCATCATGACGTCATCCCATCGTCATCCCATCCGTCGGGCCGGTCTTAGTCATAGCCTCTTTGTCATCCAGCTCTTAGATCTCAGGCGCTTAGATAGGCGTTGGAACGATAGATCTTATCTAATCGTGACAACAAGAGTTATTTCGTCCTCATGAGAATCCCGCCCGATTGCAAGGCTATCAGTTCGAAGGTTCAGGGCATCGTCACTTTCTTCCGATTGCACCCTCAGCTCCACAACCAGACTCTCGTCTTCAGCAGTCTCATTAGAAGTATCGGCGGAAGTATCGTCCTTTGTAGCAGGTGCAGGCTTTCGATAACACTCTGGACTGGAATCCTGATCATTGATGAATTTCTCGAATCCAGTCCAATATCAACTCTTGAACTTGTGGCTGGTGAAGTGGTCCTCGAAGTACATTAGATACGATACAACTTGCTGGGCAGACAATTCCTGTTTTGCTATCATGGAATTGGCACACTTCTGAAGCAGGTGTTTGGCTTGCATGGTGCGCTCATCTACTTCTGGATCATATTCTCCTAAACACCCAACCGCAAGTTCCAACGCAGCATATGCAACATGGGTCTGCAATTGAGCTTTTGTGATATAATCCGTGATATAGTAGATTATTGCTTTCGCTGTATCACCTGAACCTATGAACTTGATGTCCTGTCAAGTACCAGAATTCCGTCGGGGCCCGTCGGGGTCCGAAGAGTCCTGTCAAGACAATATCTTATGTGAATGATAAGGGAGGAACATCACAAAAGGGGGACTTCGTGGAAAAGTGTGAAGTCCTATCGGATGCCGGATGGAGGTCCGACTCGGGGACCGACGGAGGGAGTGGACTTGGCTTCAGCTCGTGCGCTGCGCCCTTCTCTACACCCAGTGTCCAATTTCGGAGGAGGGCAGAAGACTGAGAGGAAGAGAACTGAGAAGAGGGAAACTTAGTCGATATTCAAACTGAATAGAAGCGAGAGTACATCGAGCTATTTAAATGATATTGTAGTGTAATTAATCATCGGAGGCCGATAGGCTCCGCGATGGGAATGAGTATGTAGGAGTCAATGTAAGTCAATGCTGTGTCGGCGGATGTCGGAAGGCCGAGGACGCCGACGAAGAAAGTCATAGTGAATCATAGGGAGTCTTGAGCATATGGTGAATGAAGTAGCCAATAAGAATGGGGATGTTACGATTCGGCGATTCTCGGAGGCCGAGGGAGTCCGATGTCACGGTACGTGACATGTCCATATTATTGCGAAGCACCTCCAACATGGTTTCATTGAAGTTGTGGACCAGACCGTCCAAACACCGGAGGGTTAGTTCACCTGTCTCTGGGTCGATCATGGTCACAGGGACAACATTACTTTCATCCAGGTCGAAACGACATTCCATGGGCTCAGGGGCCCCACACCAATATTTGTAACTGGTCTGGTGATGTTTATGATATTGGCATCGCTTTGCCAGCTTGTGCAAATCCTTTTCTCTGGCTAACAATGGATGCTGCGACATATCTGATGCTGTCGGCCCTCGCGTCGAACACGGGTCAAACTTTCCCAGCTCTGTATCAAAGCTTGTATCGGGATCAGAGGGAACCGAGTTCAAAATTGTGTCGTCAAGAAAATCAATCAACAGTTTCTGGAATTCAGCATTCCCACCATTTTCCAACGCCTTGGCTTTAATCTGATTGGGATTTAGCACGCCTTCCAACCATATGAGCATATGGCAATGAAGAGTTCCTCGGCCTTGAGCTTCTATGCAACTGTAATACACTTTAACGACGCCAAGTATACCCCCTTCAACATCTTCTTGTTTCGGATCGTATCCAAGGATTGTGGAAATAAAAGCTTTCATATAGATGTTGAAAAATTGAGCTGCAACAGCGGGGTTTTTGGCCACTAGACACGCCTGGTCATAGTACTTAGGTACGATTTCGGCAGTCATCTTGTCAAGGTCTATCTCATCACCGGCAAGAAACTTGACCAATGGGTTGTAAACGTTGGCGGGATTAATTGTGAGAAAAAAGCTAGGAAGACCCTTCTCAACCATGAGACCCCGGATTTGGTTTCGCATAACCAGCTTTGATTGAGACGAAGCTGGAACATGAGCATTAACCAGATTTACCTCCTTCATGAGCTTCAACACCTGATGCTCCTCAGCATTATTAGCAGTCTTCATGTCACCATTGGCCACACATTCAGAAACAATATGTATAGCCTGCGGTGAGACAGTGGCAAACTGTGCCGCAACATGATAAAAGTGTGAACGTTTAACCTTCAGGCTAGTGCGTAACAATACCTCTCGTCTCTGAAGCATATTGAAGGCTGTGAACAGGAACGAGTAATGAGTTTGGAATCGGCGGTCGGAAAGGTTGAACAAATGCTTGATGTGAGTTTTCATACTCAATGGAGTTCTCCGCCTGCTGTCCTCGCATCCTCCAATTCCATATGGAAAGAGCGTCGGATACATCATGGGAAACAGAGCAGGATTTTTGAACTCGTTGACTGGATAGCGGTCATGCGGTATACCAACATAATTCTTTCCAGGGAGCTTCATGTGCTCAACAGCAGCCTTTCACAACTCGTTGGGCGACGTAATCCCTTCAACATTAGCAACAACCACGGATTCAAAGGGGATTGGCCCACTGGAAGGGGGGTTCAAAATGCTGGCCGATGCAGGGATATCAGATGGCAGTTGCAGAGCATCCGAGGGGGGGTGGACAGGATCCGGAACATAAGATGAAGTGGAAGAAGCTATACCGCTTGAAGGAATGACATGCTGAATGTGAAATGGTAAAATAGCTTCATCGGGCTGGCTGTCAAAAACATGGGAGTTGATTTCCACATCCTTGTACAAGGGATTATGGGCTTTCAACCAGGCGAGAGCATTTAAAACCTTTTCTTTCCGCACCGTCATGGGCTTGGCCTTTTTCTGAAGCTATTCGTAGTGGGTGTGCTGGAGCCGACAAAAATTACACAGATTGGGGTGATGACTTCCTCTATCGAAGGAGGCAAAACCTTTGCAATAGCGGACGGTTTTTGTGGATAGACGACTACATGCCCACGAACACCCCGCTGGGTTATTGGTGTTGAATAATCATCCTCTTCTCTGAGTTGCAGAATCCAACACTTTGCTCGGCAGTGGGCCATCATGGCCTCTTCTATCATTGTGAGATCACTCAGTTCCTTGGGCACTGGACCAATAAAGTTATGATTCGAAAGGGCCAGGCGGGGGACTTTACCACGCTTCAAGAAGGAATAACAATTTTTGCACATTGCCAAAACAGGTTCCCCTGGTTCGCCAGATTCAACACCTTCCTCGTCGATCAGAGCACCTTCAAAAACACTGTTATCATCGCAAGGCATTGGAGGAGGAAAACATTCAGGATCAAGCCAAGCTTGTGACCCGTTGGGATCCGATTTGTGTCTATCACCGGGAAGTTCGGCGCAATCCGAGTCAATATCCATGGCACCCGGTTGAGGACTGCCGTCAATATCCATAGCATCCTCGTGCCTCTCCTCGCATGAATGGGGATCTATATCCTCGGGAGCATCTTCAAATAAAGAAGGATGGTCAGGACATCGCAAAAGCTTCAAGTCAAAGTCATCCAAACCCATAGTACACTTATTCTTCACAAAATGTCTGCCCGAACAACTTGCACATACAAACATAGAGAGGGCATTTTTAGAAATGGAGACATTGAAAGCGTCTACGAGAATGCGCTTCCTTGCAGGAGACACCATACTTGGCCAGTTGGCATGCAAGGAGGAAAGCTCTGTTTCCCGTTCATCCTTTTTCCGCTGCTGGTCCAAAACCTTTGAATACACTTCATCTTGCAATTTTTTGCCCCTTCGCAGCCGCTGCAGATAGCCCTTCAGATGTCGACGTAGACTGGATACACTATCAGAAGACGAAAAATCCACCCGATGCATCTCGAGTATACGTTGTAAGGAAACCTTATTGAGCTTTGGCAAAAGTCTGGCAAGGACATTAATCTTAGCGAGGTCAAAATTCACGCTGAAAGCCGCATCCAAATCCATGGACGAAACATGAAGATCTGAATCAGCAGCATTGGAAAGCGCGAGAAGGGAGGCACAGCCCAAGTGCCGAAATCCAGACTTATGTAGACCGCAACTACCGCCTCCTATATGAGTGGTGAGAGTTTCGCATGCGGTACTCAGGCTACAATTACCAATGTCAAGACCGTGCAACGCAGCTAGAGATACAAGAGCAGGTCTCTGAAGACACTCAAAACCATCGAATACCGAATGCAGTGGATTAGAAACACCATGACTTTGGACCAGGGCAGCACACCTTTCAGCCAGAACAGCATTCAGATCATAGTTATCTGGAATATTCAACGCCTGAGATATAACGGATACGTGCAGGTCAGATAAATGAGCAGACAAAACTATACTATAAGCAGCATGGCTCATATGCTGGGGGGATGAAAAAGAAGACGCAGCAGATTTGCAGCCTACTCGCAGCATCGCAGCTGATCCATAGGGAAGTCTAGTGGCACACATCCCAGAGAGTATGTGATAAATTAGAGCATGTCATGCCTGTGAAGGACTGAGATCGGCAGACAGTATGTTATGGTTCTCCAGATGCGAATAGACAGCATACACGTCTCCAGATAACATATTACACAGGGGGTCAGTCGAGAGAAAATATTGGTCAAGATCTGTCGACACCAGAAAGGGAGGCACAGGACCTGCAGTTGGAACATAGGACATGGAAGGTCCAGCTAAAGGTTGAGACAAGGATGGAATTGTGTTACTATTATGAGATATATTCGACCCAGAGGAACTCGCAGACCCATGCGCATACGCAGGGACATCACACGCGTACGCATGATATGAAGGACCATACGCAGACGTACAGACATTATGCACGTACGCACGATTTGGGTGGTGCGCGTGTGCACCACCACCATTTATTTGGGACAAGCCGGGCATGCCATTCGACCCGATAGCCGAGGCCAGTGATCACATAGCTGCTAAGAAGCTATGAAATTGCAAGAGAAATGGATGAAGGTTGACAGACTCACACGCAAGGTAAGGGTTTGCCGAAGGGACAGGCATCGTCACAACAGGTGCATGGCAGGCATTTACAGCGGTGGAAGGATACGGTCAAGAGAAAGAGTGACGTGGCAAAAAACACGCACTCTGTGCAACATCTACAGCATGAAGATGATCCGCTGCATTAAAGTCCCCCACGAAGCCCAATTGAGTCCACCACTCCCGGATGCAGGAGGTCCAGTCCGAGCCAAGACAGACGTCGAGAGGCATAGAGGTGCTAATGGCGCAAGGCAAAACAGTAGTGAAAGAGCCGTGAGGACCGCCGTTGATGGTTAGAGTAAAGGAGGAGCCAGGAGGATGAGGGACCGAGAGGGATGATACGAAGCCACTGGATAGCACAGTTTGCGAGTTTGTGGCAGAGATCTTCACACGCGATGTGCGCATAGAGTTGACCAAGATAGACAAGGCTATCGAGAGCGAAGAGGTAGTGGTAAAAGAAGAAGTGAAAATTTGAGAAGCCACTGGAAAACTAAAACAAACAAAGTACGAGAGCTGGTCACACAACATTTAAAAAGAGTTTTAAAAGGACGACCTGTGAGAATCGATCCTATGACCTCCGCATATGCCCAAACAAGACCAAATTCTGCATTTACAGCCAAAAAATTAAGTGATCGCATCTCAGGACCCACTACCTAAAGTTAGTGGGCATTTCCTCCCGAGCTTGAGTGGGAAATCTTTGAGACGGCTGCTCAAAGGCATCCAAAGACAATCCCCAGGTATATGGAGGAGTCCAGGGACAATAGTGTACTGTATCATTTCGACCAGTGTTCATGTGATGTGTGACACCGCTGACACGGCCCTCTGAACTGAACACTTTTGGCGTTGGTGACAGTGACGCTGGGAGAATGAACACCAAATTTTTTGAACCATTAAATAGGCTAAAAAAGCGATTCTACAACATGCCAATTTTGCGAAAAATCTACCAAAAAAATACATTAGTGCTCCTCCCAAAGGGAGCCCTGATAGTGTGTCGTCCCCATATTCTTACGTTGACCACGACCAAGAGATACGGGGGCCGCCTCTTCGGCCTCGGCATCAGAGATCTCCGTATCTCCTGCACAGGCAAGTCCACCGTCCTCATTAACGTAAAAATTGGCCGGTGTAACTGAAGAGCCACTGGGGGAAAGAAGGCTGGAAAGGACATCAAGAGGGATGTCGCAGTCATCATACATGTCAAGGAAGGCTTCTTCTTCAACTTTGGACACCGGAGCCACCGTCAAGGTGTAAAATTGACATCCGGCGTACATGTATACATCCTTTGGTTTACGCAAAAAATAATGGAGCGAGCCTTGCAATTGTGTGCTCATTCGAGTTGATTTTTGATACCCGTTGGGATATATTCCATCAGCTGCTCAGCGACCTTGACAGCGAGGCAGACAAGTGACTGTAAATGAGACAAAAATCCTCCGTAGTGTTCAGGGATAGCCAAGCGAAATTTGTGCAGTTACCATTATGTTCTCCCACTCCTTATAGCCCCTCGGAAGGCTGCTTGTTCGAATGAACACTTGAAAAAATGAACACTTGCCAGGTATGTTACACCCCAAGGTGTGATCTGAACACCCATTCAAATGAACACCTTATGTGACGTGTGCCACCCCCTATGAACACTCAGTCGAAATGATACAGTACTGTGCCTGTCCACTTAGATAATTGGGCCCTGGCGTTCCTAAGCGGGACTGGCCATGTAATACTACCTACCTACCTATGCTTCTTCGTGTCTGCCACAGAGTTCATACATGGAAAGTCCCCTAGGAAATTGCTGCGCCTCAATCCACTTTGTTAACATCTGGACAGGGTCGAGTCGCTCCTCAAAAGAGTTGTTGACATTTCCAATCCAATTCCAATCAACCTCTCTTCCTCACCACCAAGTCCAAGCCATTGACATTCCTAAAAGATGCTGTGCAGCATCTCTACGTCCCCTACATGGAGCAGCCTGAGATGGATAGTGTCAGAGACATGCTATTGCAGAGCTCAAGGATCTTAAACCTTGTTCTAGACGTTGATCTTGACACCCAAATTCTCGAGGCCAAGGAAAGAGATATGATGATTTTTTCGTTGGCGGAGCCCTCGAGAAAATGCGTCTCAAAAAAGCTGGGACTTATGGATAGCGTCAGAGACATGCTGTCGCAGTGCTCAAGGATCTTAACCCTCATTCTAAATGTTGATCTTGACACCCAAATTCTCAAGGCCCTCGAGAAAATGTGTGCTGTCCCTTTATGTGCCGTGTTCAGACTGTCTCTTTCTGGGATTGGATCACCCATTGTTCCTTACTGTCACCCATCTTGATCTGTATCATCCACATACAGATTCCCAAAATTGCTGGCAGAACTGGTCTCAGCTGGCATCCCTCCCAGCACTAACTCATTTGTGTCTTTCAAACACGCTTTCTGATGTTATCCTACCTCAGGTTCTCGTGGAATGCCCCAAACTTCGAGTTCTAATAACCGCATTTTGGGGTTGGGATCACTGCGACCAGGCAGCCACATATTCTCACAATCTCGCCCTCAGGTGGTTCTGTTGGTGGTTGGTGATGATGCAGCTGACTGGGAGGAAGGCACACGGGGTGGCAACGACTTCTGTGTGCATGCAGAGAGGTGTTTGACTCAGAAGTGGGATGGTTTAGTTGAAAGTATGTTGCTTTCTCGTGCAGCCATTGTTGAGCAGATTCTCATTCCATACCTCAGGTGGCCGCTATTCGCTTGACAACTACGATACCAGCACTGTGGAAAACGGAGTCTGCGAAATTCGCCTTTCGCCCTGAAACCGGTGAAAAGAATATTCACATGTAGCGTGAAAACATAGTGAAACTACCTCCCTGAAGGGAGAGAGGGTGAATCTGACTTTTCATGTACCTCTTCCCGGTGAGCAGAGCAAGGTACATAACTCTGTTCATCAGTACCAGTTATGTATCCAGTACCTTCAACATCTGAAAAACCTTAGATAGTTAGTTTGATCAGTCAGCTTTGTAGCACATTGTCTTTCGGCCACACCTACTACCCCTGAATTCAAGTGTATGAGTTTGTATAGAAACCACTTGTTGCTGCAGGGCACAACTTCGGTACTGCAAATCATAGTCCCATAAGAAATTACCCACCTGTGCTTTTTATTGATCAAAATGGCACCCTCGGAAAGAAGAATTCCAGATCGGTTTGAAAAGAATGCCCCACCCTTTGATGATCGGTCCTGGCCTGATCCGAAGGTTGCTGCAGCAACATTACCCGAAGGACTCGCTGTGGAAGGGGAGGATGGACCGCTCGTCACTATCCCCCCTTTCCGCATCTCCGTTGGTACTGTACAGTACATCGGTCTTCGGACCGTTATTTGTTTTGTACGTACACATTGCCAAAGATTACCCTCTTGATCCCGAGCCACCACCATCGACGCGACCAGTGACCTGAGCAGCCCACCGCGGCTACGTCGCCAGTGAACCAATTCCATCCGAGCCCCAGATATTCTCTATCCCGAGTCCTTTCTACCGCGCACTCGTACCTCACGCCCGCACGGCACTTTCCCCGAATCACACCCATTTTCTATTCCACGCTTATACAACACTTTGGGACCTTTCTTTATATTTCTGCTTCACCCATACACCCCGTATCCGGACAACCGACCCAATATTTCTGTCCCCCGGCAGAGAACTCCGTACTGCGACACCGCTCAGGCGATACCCCAGGGCCAGAAGCACAACTCTAACTGGTTGCAGAAGTCCATCATTGCGCGACTCGACTGCGTTTTCTATCCCCTTCCAGGGGTGCATTCCTGTATTTATAAAAAACGGTGACATGCTCGTCGACAAGCTCGTCTTGTCGTTATGCGTGAATTCTGCTAGCAACAGCCAGTCGGACCAGTCCGATTGTCGATAATTTATGAAAACCCTGAGATATTTTTCGATCTCCTGGTTCATCCTCTCCGTCTGCCCATCCGTGATCGGGTGAAATGCTGTGCTTGGGTTCATCTCAACCCCCATCAGCTGATTCAGTTCCTTCATGAACCCCGACACGTATCTCGGATCCCGATCAGAGATAATCTTCTGCGGCATGTTGGAATATCTCCAAGCCGACTGGTACGAAACATGTATTAAGCTGCTGGCACAGCCATACACTGCATGGTTGCGATGCTGGCATGGATATGCACAGCAACGTTGTGAGACACGTTTCAGCTGGTCTGAAACCTCATACCTTCCATTATTCAACCTCTCTATTTGCTCTTGTGTATTACATTGTTCCCAAGGCTATAAAAGCCCCCCCTTTTTCTTGAATAAATTATCTTGACCTCGCTTTCCCCCCCTTCTACCCTCTCTGTGATTTTGTCTCGTAGCTCTTCGTCTCTTGGCACATAGATTAAGTCATTGTAGTAAATGACATCGTCCTTCTTTTCCCACCCGGGGAGCTTCTTTGAGAGCACCTGCTTGACGCTCTGATCTGTTCTTTTCTCCTTCTTGATCGCTTCCAGGATCTCTGTCTCCGGTCCGTCGAGCACAATTTCTTGCACGCGAAAGTGCTCCGGTTTCAAAAGAATGACATCATCGTTGTCGTTTTTTCCTTGGTCGTGATCTGATCTCCGAGATAAGAGATCTGCCTTCTTATTCAACGCTCCGGGCCAATGGTGAAGGGTGAAGTCATATTCTGCTAACTCCAGTATCCATCGGGCCTGTCTCCTGTTCAGCTTCTGAGGCTTCTTGAAATATTCTAGATTCTGATGGTCCGTCAGAATCTCGAACGTCTCTCGTGCTCCCATCAGCATCTGCCTGTACTCCTCCAAGGCGAGCATTATCCCGAGCATCTCTTTGTCATAGATCTTGTAATTCCGCTCGGTCTCATTCAGTCCGTGTGACATGAAAGCTACAGGGCGCCATTTGCCCTCCTGCTCCTGTGACAGGATTGCTCCTGTCGCTCCGTCCGACGTGTCTGCCTCTAACCGGAACTTGCCGTCGTCTGCGGGTAATGCTAATACCACGTCGTCAGCAATGCGGTCCTTCAGCTTCTGGAACACGTCCTTCTGCTCCTGTTCCCATCGGAACCCTTTCTTCCCCATCAACCGTGTAAGCGGCTTGGCGACTTCACTGTATCCCCGGACGAAGCGACGATAGAAGTTGGTGAACCCTAAGAATGCCTGTGTTTGCTTCAGGTTCTTTGGTTCTGGCCACTCCATCACACCCTTAATCTTGGTGGGGTCCATCCTCATCGAGTTGTAGGAGATAATGACTCCTAGGAATTCGATCTCTGTGTGTTCGAACTCGCACTTCTCGGGTTTGAGGAACAGCTTGTTGTCCTGAAGTACCTTCAAGACTTGCTTCGTCAACGCACGATGTTCTTCCAGGTTGTCTGAGAAGATTAGGATGTCGTCCAGGTAGACAACGACCTTTCCTTCGTTGATTAGATCTCTGAGAAGATCATTCATCATTGTCTGGAATGTCGCGGGCAAATTGGTAAGCCCGAAGAACATCACGAGCGGCTCGAACAGCCCTCGATTTGTGCGGAATGCTGCCTTCCACTCATCTCCCTCCGTACCCCCATCGTACGTCTAGCTTCGTAAAGTACCAGGCACCTCGGAGCTTATTGACTGACTCCGAAATTAGCATAAGCGGATAGCGGTTTTTAATCGTCATCTCATTGAGCTTCCGGTAATCTTGCACAGGCCGCAAAGTGCCGTCTTTCTTCTTTATGAAAAAGAACGCCGAAGCCATCGGCGATTTGCTGGGGCGGATCCTCCCGCTCTTCAAGTTCTCTTCTAGAAACTCGATCAGTTTCTCCTGTTCTGTCACCGAGAGCGGATAGATCTTGCAATCTACAGCCTTTGAGTTTGGCTTGAGCTCGATCGCATGATCCCATTGTCTCTTCTCGGGTAACGAGTCGAACGATTCCTTCGCGAAGACTTTCACATATTCCCGGTACTCCTCAGGAATCTTCTCCTCCGTCATCCGCTCTTTTCTGCGATTGGCTTCTTCAGCCATTTTCTGTGACTGGGTCTCTTTCAACCTCAAGTCGATTGCCTCTCCGAAGTCCACGAGTAGAAGGGATTCTCCTTCTTCTAACTTGTTCTGCCACTTGTCTCCTCTTCCGAATTCCTTCCTGGTCATGTTGCACTCCGGCGGGCACCGACGAAAGAGAAGGGTCTGCGCTCTCCAGTTGATTACGGGGTTATGTTTGAACAACCAATCGTACCCTATGAATATCCGGGCTTTACCGAGTCCTGTGACGAGGAATCTCTGCTTTTCCGAATGGGGTCCGATGGACATGATTAGGGATGGGCACAGGTCCAGGTCCGGGTATGAAACAGTCAACCCGGACCCAAACCCGCGGGTCTACGGGTTGTCCATGGGTCGTCGGAATTGATCGGATCATGCCTGCCGAAGCTTGCCGGCACAGTTTAACACCTTCAAAACTGAAATATGCTCACTAATTGAGGTTTTTAAATGCATCGGGTGCTTAGCAAAACTTTGGAGTACCTCTCATAGCTGTGAGCCATGTCAAACTGCCTTGAAATGACTGAAATTGCACAATAAATTCAATGTTCGCAGACCCGTGGTGTACCCGAAGGGTTTCGGGTCTACTAAAATTGGAACCCATACCCGTACCCGGGCCGACCCGACCCGGAAACCCAGCGGGTTGACCCGTACCCGTGCTCAACACTAGACATGATCAACTCTACGTAATGAGTGATCGTTCCCCGTGCATTCTCGGTTCCATCGGCATTCCGGGCGACGATGTGCGCTTCAAGCTTGTGTAGCTCGAAGTCTTCAGCCTTGGCATAGTCTTGATCGATGCATGTGGCTGTGCATCCGTTATCAAGAAGAGCTTTGACTGCGCGCGTCTTCCCTGTGTCCAACGTGGTCAATGTGACCGGAACCAGCATCTCATGATGCTTCCGCTGCCTCTGGACTTCCTTCATCTCCTTCGCTAGCCTGTCTCCCTTCTGCTCTTTGATTGCCCTGTGGGATAACCACTTGGCTGCCTTCAGTCCTGTCAGTCCAGCCGGCACATCAGTCGGCTTCCCCTTCTTCTCCTTAGGCGCTACCTCCTCTTTCGAGGATTGAGCCTCTGTGACATTGTCACCCTTTTTTGTCACACTATTTTTCTCGCTAGGTTGGGTTCCAGGGGCCTTTTTGAATTGAATCTTAAACTCGCTCCAGAGTTTATTATTCTTGTCCATTTTCTGATTCTTTAAGTTACGTAACCGATTTTGATTCTCCATGATACATATTTTTCGTCCTTTTTCTACACTAGCTATTTTCTCCTCGGCTCCTGCCGAGTCCAGTCCTTCTACTACTGGAGTAGGTCCATTCACATCCATAACCATAACTAATTCTTTGTATCTAATAGTATTATTCGGAACCGGGGAGCATTTCGTAACCGGAGGGGGCGCCGCTTTGGCCGCAAGCGGGGGCCCCTTTAAAAACCCTTCTCTCTCAACATCGCGGCCAGAGCCGCCAACTCCTCCTGGGAGTAGTCATCGGGTTTGAGGGCCCTGATGTTGAATTTCCCCTTGCGGGGTTCGGGACGGCTCTACCTTCGCAAAGAAGGTGTAATCTTGGCGAAATTTGAATTCAAAAATGTCTGGAGGCCCACCAAATGTATCCTCTAGGTCGTATCGATGGCTTGCTCTTGGTTTTCCTTAACGGCGTTCGCGACCTGAGTGAGAGGGCAGGTCACGTCAGCTCGATTTGTCAAGTCAAAGATCCACTAATCTGAGCGCGGGACTCCAACCTACCAAGCTGATCCTTTTCTTTTCCAACAGAGAACAATTTGCTACACCGATACCGCCCTGAAAACGCAAAATACGCCAACAACCCGTATACGATCGTCAACGGCAGCACTTTGACGGGACGGACGGCAATTTTGCCGCCCGTACCCGTCCCGTCTATTTCAACGACCAAGATGCTCGACGGGACGGGACGGCATGCCGTTGACGGCACCCGTCACACCCGTCAAGACGGGGACGGTGGGCAGCCCTACGCAGGAGTGGGTGGAGATTCCCAGCTGCAAGCACGCGGCTTCCAGCCGAAGCGCTTCAGAGGTCGGCGACGACGTGATGCTCTCTGAAGACGACAAGGTGATTGTCCTCTCTGATTAACCGCCGTCTCATCATTCTGCCACGTACACGCTGTCGGTAGCTTGCAATCAATGACCGCTTTTGGAATACCACCTGCCCGATTAAGCCCAATTTATCCGATGATTTTCAATCTTTTGTGTCTTGCTCGGCATCTTTTACAGCATCTTCCAAGTCATTAGTGGATCTTGGCCAAAGATGTGTTGCGTCTTGGATGTCTTGCCCAGGATGCTGAGTCTGTCTAAGACTTTTGAATCTGTCTAGCCAAAGATATGCGTCTTTGGAAAAATCACGTCTTATGCGTCTTTGACGTCTTGCCCAAGACGCCCAAGACGCCAAAGACAAACATGTAGTTTTACTGATGAATACCCACTAAACCTCCCAAAAATGATGGCATCACCGAGGTTTGAACGCTCGGGACCTCAGGCTTACCCAGAGGCCAGGGATGCTTGGTTACCGTTAGACCATGCGACCCCCTCGAGCTTCAAAATCTTACGGATTTGGAAAAAGGAGTTAATATTTCGACTTTAATAGGCCGTCAGGCTAAAGGAGGGGGGTCTGGGGGGAACAGTGTTCCCCCCAGTAATTAATATGGTCAATACTTACCCTAAAATCCAATGGTAGACTGACAAAGTGAACCCGGCTTGCGCAAGCGGAGGAGGGGGGTCTGGGGGAACAGTATTCCCCCCAGTAATTAGTATGGTCAGTACTTACCCTAAAATCCAATGGTAGACTGACAAAGTGAACCCGGCTTGCGCAAGCGGAGGAGGGGGGTCTGGGGGAACAGTATTCCCCCCAGTAATTAATATGGTGAGTACTTACCCTAAAATCCAATGGTAGACTGACAAAGTGAACCCGGCTTGCGCAAGCTGAGAATGATGTGTTGATGCGAAGTGATGGGATCCACATCTGAATCAACAGACTCGCTTAAATTGGGAATAGGCGTTCGTGGCGGAAATAGGTGTTCCGGGCTTTTTCCCGAACGCCCACAGTATTTGGGGGGTCCTTTACACACTTTGGGAATCGGCCACATTTTGGGCATGAAAGACGGCCTAGATCGAAGTGAAAACATGCCATCAAAAGTCATCAAATTTGGCCAAATCCGACTTACAGTCCTTTACACAGTCTGTATGCACACTTCTCGGCTCCCTAAATTCCCTAGAATATTCTATAACCTTCGCAATAGTATACAAAAAGGTTCCTACTACTCAGAATTTCAATGACTTGCACAATTAAAAGACAAATCACTCATTCACACTTGGTGTATAAAGGACCCCCCAAATGCTGTATCGCCTGAATGATACTAAAGTTGTATGTACTCTCATGGGCTGTCTGGCTGGCATGGCAGCCACACTAGCCATACTGGCCAGACACATCCAGATGGCACCATACCTGCCAGAGAAAATATGTTTTGCTGATGTAGAATGATATATCGATCATTCCCCCAATCTAGGTTAGGGTTAGGGTTAGGGTTAGGGTTAGGTTAGGGTTAGGAGTTAGGGTTAGGGTAGTTAGGGTTAGGGTTACGCTGGCGTACCCAAGAATTTGACCGAGTACATGCATGGGACGAGTAGCGGACGAAAGATATTGGTGTGACTGACGAAGGACATCTTCTTCCTCAGGAAACGGAGAAGCATCATGATGACATTGAGTTGTGAACACTGAAACGAGGGTACGTAATGTCAACACGCGCGAGAAATGTCCACAAATATGTGCGCGCTGTAGTATATATTTGTGAGTTTGTATGGTATTGTTAATTACCATCGGTCTCCATGCGAACTGGATATCGAGTGCCGTCAGATCCTTAACGTAAGAGCTCCCTGGGGGAGGCAAGCAGAAATGACCCGCACCACAACGAGCTGGCGCTCACGCAAACTGAACACCAAGAGCATTGGCGCACTCGACGGTGTTGTCGTACACAACCGTCGGACGTTCCGTGTACCAGCCGCAGTAGACAAGAGCGTCGGAAGGGGTGGAGGCGGGCTCGACGAAAGTAGCGTTGGTGTACACACCACCTTCGGAGGCAAAGAAGAGCTTGTCGCACTCGGCCTTCCAGGATAAGGTGAACTGGTCGAAAGTCTCGCCCTGGGGGATCTGCAGTGCATAGACAACGGCTGGTGAGCAATAGAAAGGCCGAACAGCAAATTGGACACGCACGATGACTTCCTGATAGTTGTCGTCACGCTTGATGACGCCGCCGAGAGTCAGGGTGGCGAGGGCAGCAATGATGGCAGTCTTGGCGAACATTATGATCTCGAGTGGACGGGGCGCAAAAGGGTGGACTTGGGGAAAGGAAAGAGGAATGCAGATCAGGGGGAGGACGGCCGTCTTTTATACGGCATACAAATTCGCGTGGAGATCCGGCCGGGCCCGAAATTCACTCCCATTGAAAAATAGCCCAGTTCCGACCATCTTTCAGAACGTCCCCGACCTGATCGCAACAACTACGCTAACGATAGTGATCAGGTAACATAAGACTGAGGCCCAGCCGGTTGGCCCATTACTACGAATATGCTGTCGCTTGCTCGACCCGCGATGCTCTGCGTTGGTCTGCGTCGGCCTTGTTTTCTCTATGACCGCTCTGGGCGACCGTAGACCTCGAACAGAGCCCGTCCTGGTTTGCTGGTGAAAGATGTTGTGAAAAAGGCAAGCTGCGTCTTTCACGCGTTAGAGCTCGACTGATCCACAGTCGGAGGGCGAGTCCTGCACCGGAAAAATCGATCATTCAAGTTCCAAGGGCCGGATTTTGCCGGAAACGGTCCCTGATTGCGAGGATAGGACGCGGCACACTCAGTAAAGTTAGAACAGAGGCCCCCCCAAAACGACTTTCTTGGCAAAAATTTGATGTGGCATGTCAGAAATTTGATGCAACCGGATATGGCAGGCGTGACTCGGCTAAGATCGTCGCGTGCCCCGGCAGTGCCCGTAGGCTCATTAGAGCATATTCGCAACCCCCAAAAAACGACAGCCAAATTTCCGCTATCACTCATCATTTTTAGCCGAGGCCAGTGACTGATGTGACCGAGCGGCCGTTTGCTCAGCTCAATTCAAGTCCAAAGTCCATTCCTAAGGCGGAAAAACTCACTTGAAGCCTGGCGAGCATGTATGGTACATTACCTGTGCGTATGTGAAAAAAATGGGTATGGGAGGATGTGTGTTGCATTTTTGGTGTATGTTATCGGTCTCTTCCGGTCACCAATTTCCATTTTGGGCGTTACCAAATTTTCGCTATCAGCCCATCAATTTTTGTTAACTTTTGTGATTTGGGGGTTGCGAATATGCTCTATTCAGAGGGTACGAACTTGGTATTACTTAATAGGTCTATATAAGTCTAGTATATACTTCCTTCCAAGTCCCCCAGCACATTTTCAATATTGCCCTGGACCTGCCGAAGTAAATACACTGCCTTGTCTGCCTGGGCCACCCATTTCCGGGCATCCTCGCGATATTTATCGCGCTCCTGGTTAGCTCGTTCAAAAAAAATGCCCCTGTTCGGCGTCCCGGATAGCTGTCACTTGTTGAATCTGCTGACGGAGTTGCGCCATTTCACTTAGCTCGGCACACGGATCCAGTCACTCAAGTGTCACACCGGAATCACATCAAAATCACATCAATCATTTGGGTCGGTTAAAAACTACGAGTGATGGCGAAAAGAAAATGGGCGGTGCAAATACGCTCTATTGAATCAAAGATGGCTCAGAGCCGTCTTTGATTTGCAAGAGAGCCGCGCTTAGGTCAAAGGCGGGACTTGCCATTTGAGGACGACGCGCCACGGGCTGATGCGCCGGCAGGTGGTCGTGTCGCGGCTGTGCATGTGACGGAATTACGGGGAGTTCCGGCACACGGTTCTCAGAGTGGTCGCACGACAAAAGAACTGGCGTAAGATGTAGATTGACCGAAGCATGTAATTACGTACAACCAGGTATATATACTAGGATCAGGGATTAAGTAAGTATCAAAGATGGGAAGGAAAGTGTGGTTTCGCAGCAGGGAACAACAACAACAACAACAACAACAACAACAACAACAACAACAACAACAACAACCACGCCCCACGCCCCGCGCCCGTATCTTCTCACTCTGGCCTCCTCCTGCCCTAAAAATTGGACCTCATTCTCCCTGAAGACTCCTTATTCATTAAATCCACTCCAGAAAAATTTTCACCGACGCGTTCTCCTTCCAGACGCCGACCTTTGACACGCCAATTTGATGGACGTCTCGCCTCGGAAGAAGCCTGCTTTTTCCCCTCGAAAAGCCACCAGAACCTCCACACCCGAGGATGACGACTACGGGGACAACTTCGGCGCCGTCAATGCACCTCTAGGTGTCTCCCTTTTGCTGCGGAGCGTCTACACCACCGGCGTTGCCATCACGACCACTAGTGCCGTCGCCCTCGCTCAGCAGACTATCGACAGGCTTCTTTCGGCCAATTCGGATTTGCCCTCGGTCATCCTACGCCCGCTCTCCACCTTCAAGCCTTCGACCTCCTGCTACCTTCGCATCGCTCCTGATCCGGACGACCTGGACGCCACCCCTCGCTTCGACCTCCTCGAAATCTGGCTCGATGTCCTTCGCAAGGACAAACCCGAGTGGGAGATCGTTTGGCAGCCGCTGTCGGAGGGGAAGGATAAAAGGATGATGTTTAGGATTGGCGAAGCGGGTTTTAAGAAGGAAAAGGGAGATAAGTCGTCGTGCCCTGCTCTCGAGAAAGTTAAGACTGCTCTCACAGCCCGCGGGATACTCGTCACGGATTCGTACTCCCTCCCCACTGGTTCTTACATCGGACTCGCCAATCACCGTCATGTCGACGACATCCTTGCCGCCGGTGCCATATCCGCCCCTGCCCTCTCGCCTAACCCAATCCCCGTGATGCGATGCCGCCAGATTGAGATCGAGCACTGCTTCGAACTCGTCGTGTCCGGCCTCTCTGAGGGAGAAGGTGTGCAGTCTTCGCTGTGCCGCTGGCTTACTCGCAATTTCCGCGACGCCGTGACGAAGGATTCCTTCTTTGTGGACGCCCGTGTTGACAGCTACGAGCGGGATTGCCTTGTCTTCTACATGTCTGACTGGGCTTCGACGACACACGTCCTCACGGCCGGCGAGAAGCTCGTGTCGGAGTTCAAAGGCGACTCCCCCTCGATCCACCGCCCCCAGCTTCTACTGGCCTTTAACAACAACGGCGTGTGGCGACCCAAATCGTTATCCCAAACGTTCCAGGATGGCGCTAGCTCTGTCAATAATGCGATCGCGTCCCTTCGCGCTGAGGTTCACGAGCTGAAACGCGACACCCGCGCTCAGTTTGAGTCTAACCAGCTTGCCATCTCCGCGGTTGCGAAGTCGGTCTCTACGCTCCACTCCACTGTCGACTCGCTTCACACTCGCCTATCCAATCATGCTTCTGCCTTCCTAATTCAATCGGCTGAGCAGGCGACTCGCGCTCAACTGGTGCAGGTGCAGATGATCATGGCGCAGCATCAGAACACGATGAAGTTTGGGAGCGCCGAACATCATGCCGAGGCGAAAGCTGAGTATAATCGCTTATACGAGGATCAAAGGGCGCTGACGAAAACCTTGTCAAAGAGTGCTGGCCAAGCTGTCGCGATGCTGGGTGGTACTCTCGGCTCGTCGATCGCCCCTCCCATCACTCCTCCTGGAATCGAGATCCATTCTCGCTCGACGTCGCCGTCTGAAAACGCGCACAAAAGGCGCAAATCATCCAACGTTAGGGATGACGACTCGCTGATGACGGACAAACCTGCCGTCGTTTCCGTGCGTGTTTTCCTCCCGTTGAAAACTCCCATTCTAATCGCGGCTCGGGATGCCTCTTCAGAACAATCGATGAAGTGCGCTGAAATGAAGCGGGTTTCGTCGCTTGTCTTTCCCTTAAGGGTTTTTCATGGTGTATTGAGCTTTGCGGGTGTTGATGTGTCGCCGAGATGTGATGAACGAGTGCTACCGAGTCGCAAAAAATCTGTTTATTCTTTAGATACGCAATACAAACCCCCTCCCCTCCTGCTTATTATCTTAATCCTCCTCTCCCTCGCAAACTTTGCCCTCGCTGCTGGTCTTCGAGCTAACTCCGGCTTCTCATCATATGCCCTCAACATGAATGGACTCGGCGGACCGGGGAAGATCAGCCATGTCAATTCGGTGATATCCCAAAGAAATCCACATTGCTTTGTGATCACCGAGACAAAGACCAACGAAAAGCTGAGTTCCAAATTACCTCGTGAATACAATATCTTCGAGGAAGACGCCATTCCTCTGTCCCATGGGAAAGGGCACAAGTGGGGTGTCGCAGTCGGTATCCGCAAAGATGTGCAGATCTCCCAGCGCATTCAGATCAATAAGGCATCCCTGAAGGGGAGAGTCCTTGCGATTGACGTGATTTTGCCCACCGACTCCGGTCGTGGATTTGTGCATAGGGCGATTGGTGTCTATGCGCCGTGGGACCCGGGGATAAGCAACGTGGATCCAAATGCTCGTGAGTTTTGGGGAGACCTTACGAGTTTCTGCAACGAGACCCCGACCTCCTGGAGCATAACTGGTGATCTCAACGCCACAGTTTCCTCCTCGGAAAGAGCGGCAGACAAAAGTGACGCGCGGGCTCAATTTCTTCGCTTCTTGAAGGACGCCAATGCGCATGACCTCTGGTCGGATGTGCCGGACCGTAACAGACAGACGTGCTGGACAAGCAAAGCGCGCGGGTCGGGAGGCGGAGGCAACATTATTGATCGCATAGTGTCCTCTAAGGCGCAACTCGTTGACTCCGAAATCAGCGTCGCGGACAGATACACTGATTTCGTGCCCTCAACAGACCATCGTGCCGTCGTTGGGAAACTGGTTTACGCACCACCTTCTAGCGCTTATGGAAATTACACGGTCTTCCCGGAGGCTGTCCAAGTCTTCAATCAGCCGCGTATTAGGTTCCCGTTCAAGTCCGAAAAGCACCTCTTCGAGGTTTTCAAGAACGCCGTGGACGAAAGGATCAAAGCTGAGGCCGTACACTTTTCCCCAGTTACTGATGACTTTTCTTTCACCCAGAGGTATGACGCACTTTCAAAAATCATACTCCCTTGCGCAGAGGAAATCTTTGGGCGGACCTCGCGATACAAGAAGTGCCATTTAGTGACTTCTCCGAAAATCCAGGCAATGGTAGCGTCCATGCGATCCTTGGGTGGTGCCATTCGTCACGTCAAAAGCGGATTCAAGGCTGCAATTGCCTTCAAGTCTCTGAATACCTTGAAGCACTACGAAGCTGAGTACTCTCTGGCATCTGTTTCTGCTTCGGTGAATTTCTGCGGGTACTTGGGATCTGTGCGACGTCAATTGCACAAGGACCTGTATGCGGAAAAGATGGCGGAAATATTCTCCCGTGCTAAGCTGCAGGATCGCAATCGAATGATTGCAGCTCTTCGCGGCGGCTCAACGAAAAAGTTGGTTGCAGCTGGGAATTTCGTTCCTCTGCCGACATCCATCAGCGCTTGTGACGAACCAGACAAGCTGCTTTCGGATCCTGAGGAGGTTATGGAGGAGACTCGACAGTATTTTTCTAAACTGTACGGACGTCTGCCTCCGGTTTCAGTCCCGAAGCCGTGGATGGATACACCATCGGTTGTCGCTGTCAGAGACCGCGTTAAGGCAGACCCTTTCCGCTGGCCGAGGCCCGCATCTATTTTCCAATTCCGTGCGCTTTTACGGAGAGGAAACCAGAAACCTTCTCCCGGGCCAGACTCATGGGAGAAGTGGCTCGTGAAAGCTTTGTCTGATTTCGCGCTTGCCCTGGTTCTTGACTTGCATAATTATGTGGTCATGAACTCTCGTTTCCCTGGGGACCTAAAAGACATGTGGATCACCATGTTTCATAAGCGTGGTCTCTTAACAGATCTAACAAATTGGAGAGGTCTCTTTCTCTCCAATTTTCTGGCAAATTCTCCGATCTCGTGGCTGACGACAGAGTTGACAGCCTATTCATCGAGAATGGGAATTGTTCCTGAGACACAGGTCGCGGTACAACAGGGTGTTCAAACGAGGGACCTGATGAGCTTCTTGGCGGCCATCCAGACCTGGTCCGAACGACATAAACAAACGGTGTACGCCCTCAAGCGAGACCAGATGAAAGGTTTCGACTATCTGGCCCCAGAGGGATTCTACGATGCGGTGTTGGCCTACGGACTACCCAAATCGATAATAGAATTGGACCGAGCGGCTCAAGAGGACACCAAGTGTCGAATTCGGACATACTACGGGCCTACGTCTCCAATCGTCGTCAGTGGAGTCACAAAGCAAGGCGGGCCGGCATCTCCATTGAAGGCGATATTCACGACAAGTCTTGGCCATCGCTACCTAGACGACATCGCGGCTCAGGATGTCGACAGCCTGATCATTACAACCTCGAATGCACTCGCAGCTGACCCGCATCAGCGAGACGACACATTACAGGTCGCGCTGTCCATGGCCGAAGCCACCGACGACTCTTTTCTCTTTGCTAAGTCCCTCCGTGCCTCTCAGAAATTCTGTCTTCATATGGAACGATTTCAGTTCGCATACGGCTGGCTCACACAGTGGCGGAAGACCTTCGCGTACATACTGAATGACCAGGACCCGAACCCTCCCGCTCGGCTGTCCTTTCCATCAGTTACGATCGAGCCAGGGGTCGACCCGTGGACAGTGAAGAATTATGAGATCCCAGTCATTCGTACAGGCCTTGATTTTCTCAACGCGAAAGTCGATGACCCAGGTGTGCGCTTCACCGAGCTCAAAGATATCATTGATGCATTCACCTTCCCCAGACTGACTGGGAGACTCCCGATAACGCTTCTGCGCAAGATGGTGGCTCAGAACATCGTGTCCAGATGTCGCGCGTTACTGTCCCTTCAACCAATCAAACGGGCTGATGCAGAGGCGCTCGACGTCAGGATCTCTTCGAAGATACATGGGATCTTGGGCATGCCGTTCTCCCCTAGTTCTAAGATTCTGACGCTCCCAGTTTCCCTCCATGGACTCGGATTCCCGTCCATCGCTAGAATTAATGCCGGAATAGCTGTCGACGGTCTCGCTCGCGACCTCAACCACCATATAGCGGCGTACCGAACCATGGCGAGAATCACACTCGCAGAATGGACATGCGACATCAACGGTTGTGTTTATCCACTAGACGGCGACGGCCTTCTGAAGGGTTTCACTCACCATTATAAGAAAATTCCCGCAGCATGGATTACGGCGCAGGCCGTGATGTCTTCGATGGAAAACCGTCTCTCGTTGCGAATGACGGACCAGCACGATTTATTGATCGGTGCCGTTTCAATTTCGCATGTTGTCGCACTGTGCAATCACCATAACCCAGGTAGAGCTGATAATCCGGACGGCAACACCTTGCGGACAATACGGGCCAAGAATATTCGGAAATTAGCAGATCTGGGTTATTGGCGAAATGGTGACACCGGCGGGCTAATCTTTGAAGTAGATTGGTCTGCGCGAAGACTTGGAAAGTGGACGCCGGCCCAGAAGACCAATTGGCTTAAGGTTGTTGGCACCCTGCAATCAATGTGCGCAGAGTGGCTCTTCGACGGGCCCCAGGACCTGCTCGCATCGCGCAAGGACCGGCAGCACTGGGCTGAAGAGAGGATCCGTGTGCTGGTCCCTTCCAGCGCTCTACAGCCATCCCCGACGGCGCGCGGACATCAGGTGTGGGGAACTGACGGTTCTATGATCCCTGCTTCGGCGTCGCTATGCGAGAGCCGCACTGTGACTGCTGCCGTCACTGGACCCTCGACGCTTGTTGTGCAGCTCAACGGTCGTAATCTATCAATCCTTCACGGAGAACTGATGGGCCATATTTTAGCTCTCGTGCTCAGGAGCAACACCGACCCAACTGTCATCCCCACCTTGTACTCCGATCACCAAAACTCGGTGGAGCTCATAGAGGACATTCAAACTTGCGTTAGCCAAGACTCAAGACTGCGGGGCATGAATGGAAGATCATACTACCGTTGGATCCTTGCCTTGGCTCGAGAACGACGCGTTAACATGTTGTACACCCGAGGACATTCCGCTGAGTTGACGCTTCCCTCTCAATTAAATAGAGAGGCTGATCATTATGCCTCTGGGTCACAACGATTTCCCGAGCTCGTTCCCTTCGCACCCACGCCAACATTCACCATGGACGCGTACACACTTCACACCAAAGCGGATGGATGGGTCGAGTCGAATACGCGGAATTTCGTCGACTTCTTCCTCGCAAAGGAAGCCGCGGAGAGACTCGCACATGGAAACAAGTTGCGGATGTTGACCTCGATCCACGACAATATGCCTCCCCCGGATTATCCCTACACAAGGGCACTATCTGCACATTCCGCCGTCATTCAGCTCTACGCCCGATCGGGACAACTTCCGACAGCCGAGGTCTTGGAATCCAGATCCAAACTACCCTCGTGCATGTGTAGACTGGGCTGCAACGCAGTGGAAAGCGTCCACCACATCTTTGTGGATTGCGTGGAATTCGAAGAGTGGCGGTGTGCTGCGGGAGAAGAAGTCTGCTTGCGGACGGAGCGGAAATTGGTTGAAGCTGGCATATCGAGAGACGAGGACCAACGTGCAATCTTGAACTCAGCTAAGTCTCTCTTCGTTGATGATGCTACCGTTTGGCCCCTCAAAATCTCACAGTATTACTTGGGCCGGATCCCGCGCATCAGCGACCATATTAGCCGCGAAATGGTTCCGGACACCGTGAAAAGACGGAAACTAGCGAGCCATCTGTCCGCGGATTGGCATACAAGCGCAATTCGCCTGGCGGGGAGGATTTTCGGGAGCATCCAGCGGACGATGGCTGCGCGCGCGGCATCGTGAACAATCATTCATACATCCCACCACCCACTGTCGTTCTTCCTCTTGCCGTTCAAGCGGCATTTACGACCATAACGACTTCACGACTCTTACGATATTTTCACATCTCATTTGGGTTCGTCGAGGTACCTGTACCTAAGCATTACTTGCGTAGACGAATATCACATTGTTAAATTGTTAAATTGTTAAAGGTAACGTTGGCGAGATGGTAAGTAGTAGGGAAAGGAACGGAACGGAACGGAAGGGATGTCGGAAAAGGAAGGAGATCAAGAATGATGTAGATAAGATAATTACGCGGGAGCGTACCGTCACATACGCCCTCCAGGTACTCGCGACGACCTCAGGACTGAGCCGGGTCCACGTCCATCCGGGGAGCTTGAGTCTCGCCATTGGTCGGATTGAAATCGAAGTACTCCTCAAACTTCGACGCGTCTGTCTCGGCCTCGCGGATGAGCTGCAAATCGGCGGGAGAGAGGCTCGACAAGTCCACAGTTCCCGTCTCGACCATCGACCCAATGACTGAGGTGATGTCGGAAGGGGCAACAGTGGTGGGAACGGCGGATGAAGAAGCCGATGCCGTGGGAAGGGAAGCGACGTTAGACGCCGTAAGTACCGCAATTGCGGAGAACGCTAAGCCATTAGCAGCAGAAGTCGACAGGCCACTCGCAGAAGGAAGGGGCGGCGCCATTGTCCTATTTGACAGGTATCTGCACGATCAGGCCGACTTCCTTTCTCCGTCCCGGCACCAATAATTTGGCCCCGGTTCTCTTCCAATTGGGCTCCAGGGATCCCTCGGAAGGTCTGTGTGTCTTTGGTCGATGATTTTCACCCAATCTGATGTGCCGGGAGCTCAACAGAACTTACCCTCCGAAAATACCGTTTAAAACTGTTTCAAACGGTTTAAAACTGTTTTCATACCGTTTCCGTTTGGTTTGCCCCGAACTTCAAACGAAAACTAAATGGTTGGAGCCTTAGCGATCACCAACAATGGATTTAGGTAGACCATGTAACTTGTAGATCTGTTCAAACACAAGCTCGGCGAGTTGGCGGGCCGTGTAATTAATGCGGCTGGGAATCAAGTGCACCATTCCGGTGAGTAGATCAATTACAACTTTGATCGAGTTGAAAGTGCTGTCCCGATTTTTGGATTCAGGAAGGGGGCCAACAAAGTCGATTCCAATCGACTCCCACGGTTGAGCGGGTGGGTTCAAAGAATGCAGAAGGCCGTAAGGCTTCTGATTATTGGGCTTGCTCTGTTTGCAGGTTACACACGAGTTGCAGTAAATCTGAGTGTCGTCCACCAGATCCTTCCACCAAACATGGTCTCGAAGGTAATCAACCGTTTCTCTTGGTCCTAGATGAGCCAAGATGGAATGCGCTTCGGAAATGATAATTTCCCGCAGGTTTCGTCCACGGTATGTTACCTGTAGGACGCAAAGTATCCGGTGGTCTACTCCTCTCATGAAAATCAGTCCATTTTCGACTTCAAAATTGCGGTAAGCCTTGGGGTTCTCAAGGATGTGCTTAAAAAATGAGTCTTGATCATACTTGTTAGCCACATAGTTGGAAATATCCAAGCCTCCATCCGCTATTCACAACTTGAAGTAAGGAATCATCTAAGTGTTCGATTTCTTCAGTAACTTCCGAAGGTAAGTCAGCGGTCTCGTCCTCTGACTTGTCTGGAGTTCCAGTTAAATTTTTGGAATTGTTTTTCGGTGTACTCCCGCCCTCCTTTGGGTCTCCAGGGATAGTAGACCCAAATTTAGGCTTTTCAACAGAAGATGACTCGTTTCCAGTCTTCTGCGCGGCTGCCCGCGTCATAGACCTGGTCACCCTGTCGCTTGACAAGGCAACAGCTTCGCGCCCTGCAAACACAGGCATGGTAATGGAGTTTATTTCTAACTCATTATTAACCGTTCTTTAAGATTTTGCTCGTTTGGCGGTGCTAATCAATTTGTACCTGTTAGTTCCTTTCTCCATATAGCTTGACTGGTCTTGGCTCTGTCTCCTGCTTGTTGTCTATAACATCATGATAGGTATATTCTGACCGCGCTCGGACAGTTCCAGGGGCTTCGTTCGAGTATGGTAGCAGACATCACTTTATGTCAACCCGCAATTTTGGACCTGAGTTTCCAATACTCGAGATTCAGCACGAACATAGGGTAGTTTTATAGGTAGAATTTTCGTTTTGAAAAAAACGGGGGTACCTCTGCTTATGTAATCAATAGCGCGAAATCCGAGAGTGAAAAACGCAAAAATTGGAGATACAGGAACAAGGATTTGTACATCTAACGAGCTGTCAGGTTCGCCTTTTTCTTCTCCCACTCTGCAGTTGCAACATCCAGATCCTTCTGCTGCACTCCTCGATGTGAACGGTATTTTTTCACCGCAAATTCAGCAACGGGTCCAGTCGCTCCAAGACGGTAAACACAAGCATACCGATTAGCACGCCGAAAGAATCACCAGATTGTGGGAAGAGGGCACGTCCGGAGTGCCTCTGCAACCAGATCCTTGGCCTTCTGCCATGTGCCATTTGATCTTTCATGGAACCATCGTTTGATCCATGCCCAGAAATATTCAATCGGATTCATTTCGGGGTGAAATTTGGGCAGGAAATGGCAAAACATGTTGGGCGCCGCTTCAATGAGCTGATTGAATTCAGTAAGCATCATATTCACAAGCCCGGAGCGAAAAAAACAACACACAAATTCAAGTTGGGACTTTTCCCCTGCGAAATCAGACTGCAACGAGAGCAACCGTCTCATGCAGCAATCGACTGGCCGCTCGTCTTCCTCTTCACTGTTGTTCCCATCATCTCCGAACATCTGCGCCTCTTCATCAGCAGAAGCGCCCTCAGGCCATTGTTCCTTTCCCACCGTCCTTGATGACTCGGCTTAAGTGCCCCATTGGCCTCATCTGATATGGCAGGCGGGCCATCGTGTGTTTTCGCTCGTTTGAACGGCCGTGGGAATTGGACGTCGGCAGGCGGGGAAATCATCTCGATGTCATCGGAAGAGACTGAGGTGGTGCGAGGCCGCTTGGCCGCGGATTTGGAAAACATGCTCGCTAGATCTTGTTGCTTTCCAGAAGACTGTGATGCGGATCCCTGGGTTTTCAGGGCTTCGATTTGGCGGTCAAGTTCGGCGGTAGAAATGTCGAGAACTCCATTTCTGAAGTCGTCTCGGAGTTTCATCAACTTTTCTTGAATTGTCCGCTTGGAGAAACCACCGACATTGTATGGGCCTCTTTTTTTGCCTCAGAAAAATAAATTCAGGTCGATTTAAGAGGAACAAATGATACAGACTCACCCTTCTGGCTATCCATCTGTCCTCCTAGCCGCATCTCGGCCCTGCGAACCTAAGCCACCCGCCGCTTCTCTGCCGCCTTCTCTCTTCTGACAGCCGGCTTTGATAGCCTCTCTTCATACGTTATCGGTCGTGGTTGCCGTTCCCATTGCTCCGAGTTGTCTTCCCCGGTGTCACTCTCTGCATCAGTCTCCCATGCCAGAGGGTCATCCAAGCCCTCCGCATCAGAGGCCAAGTCCGTGGTCTCCGAGACTGGGGGGTGAGAAAAGAAGAGTCCAGTAGTGTGTCTGGGTGGCCTGCTTCGCTAGCTTGAGCATCCTGGCGGCGGCGCAGGTCGACGAAGAGCGCTGATGGCGCTGATTGATGGCGGAGCACAGCCACCGGCGGAGCGGGCCGGCATCAAAAGCGCGAAATCTCAGTCGCCAAAACATCATTTTATAATTTCGGAGTTTTGCTCCCCTGGATCTCTGAAGGGCCTTCCTATTGTGCTATTTACACACTCAGACTTGTCATATTGTAAAGTATGAGTGACTAGTAACGATTTCCAAATCGGGTCTCAGAGTTGTCACGAAGTGATGTCTGCTACCATAGATTCGCGAAAGCGCATCTGCGTGAACATTTTCTGTACCTGGTACATACTTGATTTCGAAGTCAAACCCCGAGATCTTCTCAATCCGGCGCGCTTGCCGTCCAGACAAGTTTTTCTGGTTCAAAAGGTGAATAAGCCCCTTATGATCCGTCACCCAGACGATCTTGCGGCCTTGCAGGATATCACGATGCCTCAACATCGATTCTACTCCGGCAAGCATCTCTATTTCGTGTACAGGATAATTCTGCTGAGCAGAGTTCAGTTTAGCTGAGAAAAATGCGGCAACCTTTGCGCTTTTCCAATCAGCGCCCTGGCAGACAACGCCAGCAATTCCTGTACTGCAACCATCGGTTATTAACCATACCGTCGGCTTGTCAGGACCATATTCGAGGGGTTTACGGCGATGGTTTCGTCCGTCCTCTACGGTACTTTAATGTCCTTAAATGCTCGCTGATGCGTGTAGCTCCAGCGGAAAGGCACTGTATCTCCAGTGAGGCCGTGCAAGACTCCCATGGGGATTCGGATTAAAGCTAAGTCGTCGATGAGATAGCCCACAGATCCCAAAAACCCACGCAGGAGTTCACGATTTGTAGGTACCTTCCAAGCCAGCACAGAGTCTACTTTTTCTGGATCCATCCGGATCCCATCATCGTCCACGACGCGCCCGAGTACCTTGAGTTCGGGCTTCAACAACCGGAGTTTCTTTGCATTCAGGTAAAACTTCTGATCTTTGAGCACGTCTATAATCTTCTTGACGTGTTCTATGTGTTCTTCTAGAGACTCAAAGTAAATAACAATATAATCCAGATAAACGTCCATAAAACGGCCTGTAAAATCGGAAAACAAGTAGTTCATTAGAGATTGGTAAGTCGCTGGCGCGTTACAATCTCCTTGTTGAAGTACCAAACTAACCATATTGCCATCAGGCATGCTTACAGCCGTTCGTTCAACGTGCTCCGGCACAACTCGTATTTGCTCGTACGCATCTTGGCCATCGATTAGAGAGCGATACTTACAGCGAGCTACTCGCCGCAAAATCCCTTCCATATCAGGCAACGGCGAAGTCATCTTACGGGTATTCGCGTTGCGAGCCCGCAAGTCCACAACGACGCGCAGTCGCGGAGGACTGGTCTTTGGCTTAGGAATTAGCAGCATAGGTGCAGTATTCCCTGAATTCGTGATCTTCCATCGCCCAGACTGAAGATACGCCCTCCGTTTCTCATCCCATTGAGGTCTCAAGGCTTCTGGACAACGAGAAGGTCTCCACGGCAATATATTGCCTTCATCAATCAGAGGTATGACATGGTTTATTTCTCGGAATGGAGGTAAAGGCGTGTCTGACGCGATTCTACAGATAGGCTTCGGATATTCAAGCAATTCTTGCCTTGAGACTTCCAACTCGTCTTTGGTCACACCGGTTGCTCCTGAGAAAATGCGGAGGGTAGCAACGCCTTCCAAGGGTAAGACATTAGCACCTCCTATGCACACTCTCGCGGGATTTAGACCGATGCTTACCTTGTGTTGGTAGAGCCAAGCCGTCCCAAGGATCATGTCGTACCCGCCTAAATTGGCCACCAAAAATTGACGGGGACAATTCATGTCTTGATAGCGGTAGTTCACCATAACAGAGTGATTTATTTTTGAACGAGATCCCTGGACAGCAAGCTGCAAGGTGATAGGTTCCGGGAGTTCCTCACACTTCAATTTCAACTGATCCACAAAAGTGGTAGAAATTAAATCGCCGAGAGAGCCCGAGTCAATTAAGGCCCGGACCGGTTGACCGTTGACAAGAACGACGACGATGAGTGGTTTAGCCACCACACGCTGCGGCACGCGTGGCATCGATGCGGTGCGGGAAATTCCCTTCATGCTGTCAGGTAGAATCTGAGCACCTCCGCAGAATACTACGCCGTCGGCAGAGTCTTTGGGAATGGTTCATCGAAAATTGAACCAAGATAATCATTCTTGTTGGTGTCTAACCATCCATTCAACCGATCATTCTGGGCCAAGGTGAACTTAGCCTTTCGCTTCTGGACCCATTGTACCAGATCTAGATGGGGTTTCAACAATTTATCCTCGGGGATTCGCTCTTGTAAGTCGAAGTCATCCAGTGGTATGAAGATTAGATAATAATCCATGTCCCCGTGAACCTTTGGACCTTGGCGCCTTTCCCGATTCGCAGTTAAGTAGTAGGGAAAGGAAAGGAACGGAACGGAAGGGATTTCGGAAAAGGAAGGAGATCAAGAATGATGTAGATAAGATAATTACGCGGGAGCGTACCGTCACAGGGATACCATAGCCTTATTAGGAAGCGTCGAACGGTGAGAACGAGGGTTTTGGACCCTCAATCGAGGTAGGTAGGTAGGTAGAATTACACGGCCGGTCCCGCTTAGGAACGCCGGGGCCCAGGAGTTATCTAGTGTACACGCGCGATGTACATCTTCTGCCCCTGGACTCTCATACATCCCCGTAGCCGAGCTCACGGACGCAGCCTCACGACTCGCCGCGGTAGAACTAAAGGAAGGCACGAAAGCAAAGTAATTAGTACAGGGAGGGGGGGGGGGGCCGGCACACAGATCAAATATTACTCAAACGGAACACGGGGACAGCGTAGAATATTTCGAGGACATTGTAAGCAAATTTCGCAACCAGTGCAATGTTGAGTCTGGAATATATCATGGCTTTCAAGAACTCGGTGTCCGAGTGTTCCGCCATGTGGATTTGAAGGTCTGGGGAGTTTGAAAATAAGTCAGCCAGAAATAACCTGCGTAATTCAACAAGCTCGTCTGTGGACGTGCAGGTGATCAGCACGTGTTCTGGGGTTTCAATCTCCTCTTTACAGAGCCGACAGAGCCTATTCGCCCGGGGCACGGGTTGGTATGCATGATCCACATAGCGCAAAATCTCGACGGCTAATAGGTGAGTGGACAGCAAAATGGAGGTCAGTGCCTCTCGATGCTTCTGAGTTTTCACCATTGTTAAATAATGCCGCATTTTCGAGGTCATTTGCGTCGGCGGTTTGTCCTTCTGAGGTTCAATCCTTCCGTGTAGTAAGTATAGCTTGTCTGACGAGTCAATTGCGTCCTGTAACCATTCCAGCATGAGTTTTTCCACGAATTTAGAGTAGACTACGACATCTTCTGCTGAAGTCGAGTCGATTAGAATAAACTCGGGGCATGCCAATGGCAATCTTGCTGCAGCCGTGATTACTTCTTTCACCCAAGATCTTTTACCCCGGGCAGACAGCTCTAATGAACTGTCGAGAGCCGCACGGGCATAGTGTTTCTTGTCGAGGCCAAGAAAATAAATCAGGTGGTTCAAGAGGATCAGGAGGCATCTGACGCGAAGTGGCATTATCCCAGTCTCTGTAAATAGAGGCGCTATCATTGAACAGGGATGTAGGTTAAGCATGTGGCGGATGAACCGAATTTGAACCTTGCTCAGTTGCTTCACATGGACATCTTCGCTATCAGGGGATATTTCGCATCCGTGGATGAGGTGGCAATCAACTCGGGCCATGTAGAGCTCCTTGAGTTCTTCCGGCGTCAACCTTCCCGTCATGTCTTCGATAGCCATGATGCGATGTCCGCAGTAGCGAGCCGTGCGAGCTTTGGCCTTATAGTGTGCCATGAACATGTTTTGCGTGTCTGTTCTAAATGTAACTCCAACGTATTTCTCTTCGATCTCTATTTTCAGCTCAGTGGATCCAAGCAAGAAGACCGGGAGCGGTGTGATTATACATCTCCCATATCTGAAGATCAAAATTATAGTTTTGATCATGATCAGAATGAAGTTGCGCATGCACCACTCCTCGAGTGAGCAGAGTTTTCCCTGGAGACCACGAGCAGAGAGCAAGACCAGTAGGATGTCGTCCGCTTGTGCGAGTAGGGAAATGCGAACAGCAGCCAGAAACACATCGTCCATGTCGGGCATCATCTTTAGGTCGGCCAAGAATAGGTTCCAGAGTATCGGTGACGCCGGATCACCTGTGAGGAGCCCGGTGAGAGCTTTGAACTCCTCGGATTCCATGTCGCCGTGGCATACATAGTACACCATTCTTTTGTATAGCATGCGAAGCCAATCGAAGATTGCACCGCCCATTCCGAGACGGAATAATTTCAACCACAAGGTCGGTTGATCCGTAGATGGGAACACATTCGATGCGTCAACTGCGGCGATGTAGAGGGTGTAGCCGTGAGCCCGAGCCCAGTCCCGTAGACAGCGAAGGATGAAGGGATTATTATTAGTGCGATAGCGCGGTCTGAATCCATTTTGCCAGTCGGGGATCAGGCCTCATGCCTCCGCCCAGTCATGAATCCTCCAATGTATGAGCATCGTGAGTGCCTTCAAGAAGCAACTCTCAAGTGCTATAAGTCTATAGCTGTCTGAGTTATCATGCGGCTTAAGTCTCTTGAGGATCCCGATCAAGGCTGTCATGAACCAGACGGTTGGAGCATCGTTCTTGGTCACACATTCATTGCACAGGTAAGCCAGATCCTCATTTGGGATTCCCAACAGTTCAGTATACGATGCGGCATCTTCGCCGGCTGCGCTTTGCAAGGAGTGCTTACACAAATGATCTTTTAGGCGACCCATGTCTTCCTCTGTCCATTTACGGGTGAAGAAGCCTTCGGGGGTGGTGTCCTCGGTCTTCTCGGGCATCAGACTTGCAAGAATCTTATTGATCTTATGTTGCGCAGAGTCGAATTGCGGGGGAAGGACCTCTGGAGGGTTCAGTCTCTTCTCGAACACACCCTTCAGACCGGCCGCGGAGACGGATATTGGAGCGGGTTTCGGATCAGCAAGTCGTTTGATCTCCTTCCAAAATATCGCTCTGCTCGGAGCCTCCATAATCTTCTTGCGGTTGGCATCCTTCATTGCAACCAATTTATCCCGGCCTCTGTGCGCCAAATGGATTGACTTGCGCGTTGGCTTATCCCCTTTGTCCGCCGAGCCGGAATTATTCGGCAAGTCCGCAGTAACTTTTGGAATATTCGGCAGATTAACCATTTGTTCCAAACATACAGCTCCACCCTCAGGCTGAGTCTCACCGGTAGGTACTGCTGAGCGCGGTAAGTTGCACGCCTTTCGAGCCCGAGAAATCGCTTCTGAAAGGTGACCATTCAGATTGTCGGCCGTCGGCAAGGGGATGGCAGGCTTAAAATCTTCCACACAGGGTCGGAAAAGTGAAGTAAGCCCTTCGCAGCCCTCCCTACCCTATAAACGCTAACCCTAATGTCACGTGTGTCATCCAAAAGCAGTAATTCTGTTTTGCCAACACTCGCCTTCCATCAACTCTCAAAGAATACGGACAATACAACCACAAAACACACAGTGCGAATCAACTTATGAACATTACACAACTACGCCAATGAGCCTTATCTCCGTGCTCTTTTTCTTCTACCTCCAGCATTTTCACAACAATCGTCGTCGCAAAACCATTCAGTCCCACTCACATCCTGTTGCTTTATTCTGACGCAGCAGATATGGACCTAGGTTAACGATCTCAGAAAGTTGAAGGTAAGAAATTAGGAAGAGGATGACATTCACCGATGCCCAGCACACCCGGTTAAAGCCCACAGCCTCCGGCAGCGATTCTAGGAGGGTAGGACGTGCTGGCAAGATATGTTACATATCATACATACACAAAAATCACGCTCAGAACGTGTGAATCTTACCTGGCAGAGACTTGCTCATCATACTTGACAATGGATGGCATCACCGCGGTAGGTAGGTAGGTAGGTAGGTAGGATTACGCGGCACGGTCCGAATAACGAACACCGGTTTCCAGGAGTTATCCCGGTGTACAAAGCAAGCTAAATTACACCTTCGCCCCTGGGCCTCCAAACACCTTCCAAGCCGAGCTCGCCGATACCATGAGTCGCCCCATGCCCAGCTGTAGAATCCAGTTGACGCCTGCAAGCGATAAATATCAGCACCTCTTCACCGGAATAATTCTTCTTCACACAACAAAAATTTCCCCGTTGCTTGGTCGGTGAACCGGAACAGAGTAGATCCAGGTACGGCACTTGTGAAGCGGCGGGGGAGGTTGGGATTATGACCTGCCACAACTCAAAGCAGTGAGTTGGCAGATTGGGCCAGGGAGGAGTCAGTGTAGTGTCTGTGATACACAGAGGGGTTGAAGCTAAATGTCGAGGAGTCACACAATCAAAGGATCACAGAAACCATAAGTCTGGATATGCACTCCCTGCCGCATGTGATATGGTCCTGGAGTCCTGAATTCACTCCTTTCGTCCCTAAAATCCACTATGCATCTCTCTGCTTTGGTTTTCCATTGGAGGGTCCACTAAGATATCAGAAACTGTTCATATTATATTTCCATGATAGTTATTCCATGGATCACTGGGCAAGGCTCATTGGGACAGGAGAACATCAATATTTCTTGCAATTTATGGAGCACTACTGTGACATTGTTACTTCTAACTACCTTTACATGGCCTACACCACCATTTGAAAAACTCCTTTTGTCCATGTTTTCGGTCCAACATTTGTAAGTATTGGTCTGATCTTCACGAAATGTCACCCAAAAATTGTTGAAACGCAAAGTATTGAATCCCTCGATGCTTCGACAACATGTATCTTCTGGGATATATAGTGCGCACAATATTTCACCAATGTTCCTCAAAGCCTTGGGGAAGTGTTAAATACCGAGCTGAAGAGTAAGGAATAAGTCTGAGGGGGTAACACCGATGGACTCTGGGATATGGAGTCTGAGGATCGGAGTATCAGAGTTAGAGCGAGCACCACAAGAGCGGAGGGTGCACTCACTACCTGGGCTGGAGAACATAGAGAGAAGGAGAGAAGTCCGGAGATCGGAATCTGGAGTCCGAGTCAGAGCAGAATCTGTAGACAACGTACAGTTATTCGATAGTCAGTCACACAAGATAGCGTAAGACTCATTAATTACCTGTAGACAATGTACAGTTAGTCGATAGTCTACAGTCATGTAAGTAAATAGTTAAACGGTTAGGTATAAATAACATACCCTCAGTCGCACAAGATAGTGTAAGACTGGGGGTCGTTATGGCAGTGATATCAGTAGATAGGATTAAATTTTGCCACGAAATTGTTCATCATTCAAATTAAATTTCCCCCACATTTTACAATGGCCTCTTTCTTGGAGAGATTATGGTGTTAGATTAAATCATGAGACATGATGATAAGATTGAATCTGGGTAAGATTTAATTTTACAATATGGAAAAAGATACTAACAAGAGGATTCGAACACAGGACCATGCAAAGTACCGGAAAACTAACCACTACACCAAGCAAGGCATGCTGAGTCAGTTCAAATTATGTTCAACTGAGGTCCATCTCTACTTTACATTATTCATCTTGTACTTGCTACCTAGCTTACTTCTAACAGGTATTGAAAATATAGTTTCACCCACCAATGAAATCCTCTACAGGAATCTCTCATTGGGACCTCTGACTCCCGGTCTGATACCCATCGCACATTGTGCTACACCACTCCCTTACACTCAGGAAAGGCAAGGATGATTTAATCTTCTTGGGGTGTCATCTAGATGACCCCTAGTAATGGGTTTTGGGTATATTGGAAATGTCCTAGCTCAGCCGATCTGCTTCGTGGCTGCCGCTAGGACATGTGTCTGTCTGGCTTGCTCAATAATCAACAAGTCTTTAGTCATATCAGCTTTACTAGGGCGCCTGGTGTGCGCTGCTCCTAGGAAAGTGTGTATGCTTGGTTTCTGTCTAGTGTAATGACCATTGCAAATGGTTATGTTGCTTGGTTCTGTTAGGTGCGTCTGGCAGGCTTTCTCATCACGTGTGCTCTATCTTGCTCGGTAAGTTCTGATGACTCAGCATCCTGTGTTTCTGGATGTCCTAGGAGACCTTCTGGGTGCCCTAGTCCGTAGATCTAGTATGGGGTTCTGGTTGACGTCTCCTAGGGGCAATATCACTGCTCCTAGGAAGGTCGTGTCTTTGGTCTTTAGGTTCTGTGATAGTCCACATTGTTTGTCTGGGCTGGGTATATGTCTTCTGGGTATGGTATCTAGCCCTCACAGCTTAGTTGGCTCCTAGATGTAGGATATGAACTTAAGACTCGCATCTGGAATACAGCCAGCAGCTCAAAGCTCACTCTAACTCTAATTGTATATCACCGAACAGGGGTCCTAGGACTCATTGTAAGGTGGAGAGCGTGGGAACCCAGCACCCTTACATAAGCCATTCTGTCACGCTCTTATAACTATATCAGGAACTTTCAAAAAAATATTATGGCTGCTAAGAAATGTGCTAATTGACCATGTTATCACTTCCTAGGAAGCAGAATCTTCAAAAAGACATCCATTCCAGAGTTATAAGCACTTTTTTTTCCTTTTTAGGAAACTGTGTTCCTATGGCCTTTTCCGCGCATTTGGCGCGGTTTCAGAAAACGAACCGCGAACATTTGGAACGATTATGTAATCAATCACATGATCGGTCCGGACATCCCGGCGCCTCACCCGAGCCTCGTTGCAGCCTCGTTCAAGTCGCATTTTTGGCCCTCTCCTCTCCCCTCCATCTGCACCATGCCCAAAGCCAGCAAAAGCAAGAAAGCTAGGCAGAACAACCTTTCCAAGGCCACAGCAGCTCTCACTCTGAAGAGATCACAGACTAGTACCCCTATTCCAGATGACCTGGCTCAGATCTCTTCGGAATTGGACTCCCCAGCTCAAACCTCCTCAGAATTGGATGTAGCCTCTCTAGATGACACTCTTAGCTCATGGGATCTTTTGCTTGGAGATGAACTTCCTGATGTGGAATGCACAGAACTGCAGGAAAATAATGCAGATGAAGAGGATATGGAACTCAATTCTGCAGCTGCTTTGGATTCTTTTGGGGAATTTCTGGTCAATGCTCAGAAAGCTGCTGAGAAAGCAGAACTTTTGCTTGAGCAGGAAACTGGGAGAAAAAGAAAGAGAGGAATTTACACAGGACATTCTAAGCAAACTCTTTGGCGCCAGAAACAGGTGCAGCAAAATTCAAGTATCGAAAGTCCCCCAGCACCAAGAATATTGAGGAGATGGAAGCAAATGTCAAAAGATGTCTGGATGAAGTCCCTCAATTGTTTATTCTTCGGTTTTCCAATAGAGCAGCCAGATTTGTCTCAGCTTATTATCTTGGCTGTACTGGCAAGGATTTAGGTTATCTACAGAAGACATACAAGAGCCATAGGATGCTGCCTGATGATGCAGTAACATTGATGAAAGAGTCTGTACATATGTAGTTTTTTTTCCCCTATGAAATCCATTTTTTTGCACTGATTTATTCAATTTGTTTTCTCCGACCCGAGATTTGGAACGTCACGTCACACTTTGTCACGGCTTACATAAAGGTGCTGGGTTCCCACGCTCTCCACCTTAAGAGGTCCTAGGAATCGCAAAAATACGACTTTACATGGGTGGTCCAGGATGGACCATCTCATCAGCACAAGTCCATGGGATCCCATGGTAAAAACACAGATATTTATCTTCCCCTGAGTGCAGTTGTCTATGGATCTCCCAGTTCAGGTGCATTCTGGGTGCGCTTCAGGCCCCTGAATTACCTCAAATGACCAAGCATCCCTTGCTACCCAACACAGCCCCACAGATTTAAAATCCGCACTCAAATCTTCCAAAAATGAATATTGGTAAGGAAACTTAAATTCCTCTAGGTGCAGCACATGATGGATTGGGGATCTGAGGGTTGTATTGGGTGCACAGGGATCCAAATATCAAATTTCAAGTCCCATCTCTGCTCTGCCCCCCAGTACAATTCTATGGATTCCCAGTCCAAACACACTGTGGAAAAACAGATATTTAATTTCCACCAAGTGCAGTTGTGGATGGATTCTCGAGTTCAAGTGCATCGTGGGTGTTCATAGATCCCCCGCGGCTCCTGGCATAGCCAATCGGCACTTGCCACCCAGCAAGGCCCCATGAATTTAGAATCCGAGCCGAAATTCACACTAAACACATGTTGGAGAGGAAATTTAATTCCCGCCAAGTGTAAACAGGGATGGATTGGGGATCCGAGGTGTGGGTTGGGTGGAGGGGGATCAAATAGAGATTCGCAGTGCCATCCTCCCTCTGCCACCCAATCCAAGTCCATGGATTTCCTATCCGAACCAGCCATGGAAAGAAACACCGGTCTGTGAGGGTATTCAATTTCCACCAAGTACAATTGTAGATAGATTTTCGAGTTCAAGTGCAGTGTGGATGAAGATTAAGCCCCTGCATTGCCTGGACCAAACCAGCTGTACCTGCCACCCAGCACAGTCCCATGGATTTCAAATCCGGGTTCAAATTCCCAGAAAACACCTGTTGGAGCAGAAGTTTAATTGCTGCCAAATGCAGCTGGAGATGGATGAGCATCTCAAGCTTGTTTTGGGTGCAGAGGGATCCTAATACGTGATTTGAAGTGCCATCCATCCTATGCCACCCTGTGCAAGTCCATGAATTTCCAATCCGAACGTGCTACAGAAACAGCAGGCTGAAAAGGTATTTAATTTGTGCCAAGTGTAATTGTAGATGGATTCTCGGGTTCAAGTGCATCGTGGGTGCCAATAGATCCCTGAAACTCATGGGATAGCCAATCGGCACTTGCCATCCAACATAGCCCTATGGATTTAGAATCCGAGCTGAAATTCAGCTAAAACACCTGTTGGAGCAGAAATTTAAATGCTGAGTGCAGCTGGAGATGGATTGGGGATCTGAAGCTTGTGTTGGGTGAAGAGGGACCCTAATACATGATTTGAGTTGCCACCCGTCCTCCACCACCAGTCCAAGTCCATGGATTCAAAATCCGAAACATTGGTGTGGGAGAGTATTTAATTTCCAGTGAGTGCAGTTGTGGGTGGATTTGCGAGGTCAAGTGCTCTGTGGGTGCCCATGAATTCCCTGCATTGCCTGGAATAGCCTATAGGTACCTGCCATCCAACACAGTGCCACGGATTTGAAATCCGAGCTCAAATTCCCCTAAAACACCTGTTGGAGCGAAGGTTTAATTGCTGCCGAGTGCACTGGAGATGGATTTGGGATCTGAAACTTGTGTTGAGTGCAGAGAGATTGACATAAAGGATATGCAGTGCCATTCTCCCTGTGCCACCCAATCCAAGTCCATAGATTCCCAACCCGAACCCGCCATAGAAAGAACCACCTGGCTGGGAGGGTATCTATTTCCACTGAGTGCAGTTGTGGGTGGATTTGCGAGGTCAAGTGCACTGAAGGTTCCCATGAATCCCCTGCATTGCCTGGAATAGCCACGAGGTACCTGCCATCAACACAGTGCCACGGATTTGAAATCCGAGCTGAAATTCAGCTAAAGCACCTGTTGGAGCGGAAATTTAATTGCTGCTGAGTGCAGCTGGAGATGGATTGGGGATCTGAAGCTTGTGTTGGGTACGGAGGGATCCAAATACATGATTTTAAGTGCCCTCTTTTCTCTGCCACTCAGTGCAAGTCCATGGATTCCCAATCCAAACCTGCTATAGAAACACCAGTCTGAAAGGGTATTTAATTTGTGCCAGGTGTAGTTGTAGATAAATTCTCGAGCTCAAGTGCATGGTGGGTGTCCATAGATCCCCATGACTCCCGGCATAGCCAATCAGCACTTACCACCCAGTACAGCCTCATGGATTAAAGTCTGGCTCAAATTCCCCCAAAACACCTGTTAGGGAAATTTAATTCCCATTGAGTGCAGCTAGGAATGGATCGGGAATCTGTAGCATATGTCGGGTGGGGAGAGACCCAAATAAACAATTTGCAGTGGCAATGGTCCTCTGCCATCCAGTGCAAGTCCATGGGTTCCTAACACTGGTTGAACATTTCAAAAATTTCACCTTCTTTTTCAGTGAAAAATGTCGTTTATTTTTCACACATTTTTCACTGAAAAAGCAGGTGAAAATTTCAAAACATTTTCATCACTTTCTTATTTTATTTCGAATTTTTCACCTTGAATTGAGAAAGTGCTGAAAATGTTTTAAAAATTTCACCTTCTTTTTCAGTGAAAAATGTCTGAAAAATAAACAACATTTTTCACTGAAAAAGAAGGTGAAAAAATTGAAATGCTCAACCAGTGTAATCCGAACTGGCTGTGGAAACACCGTCTGGGAGGGTATTTAATTTCCACCGAGTGCAGTTGTGGGTGGATTTTTTTAGAATCTGAGCTCAAAGTCCCAATCCAAACACACCATGGAAAGACAGATATTTAATTTCCACCGAGTGCAGTTGTGGACAGGTTTTTCAGATCAAATGCATTGTGGGTGCACATCTTGCTTTTGTATTGCCTGGCACTACTATGTGGCACTTGGCAACCAGCACAGCCCCATGGATCTCATTGGGTGGATGAGAGTTCAATATGATGCAAATTACTCCCCTAAAATTTCAGGGCCAAGGAGTGCCATTAAGGAGTCAAACAAGTGAGTGTTTCGCTATCATGTACTGTTTCGCTTGTGGGTTAGTGACTGTACATTGAAAGTTACGGCAGACATACCCAATGACAGTCGATGTGATGAAGTCGTTCCCCCTCGGCCCGCACGCTCGGTCTACCCGGAAAATAACTGTGGTCGTGATAGGCTGAAAGCCCTCAAGGATGACAATCATAGAAAGGTTATGGAGGCACCATCAAGCGGTGCCATTCTGGAAAGAGATCAAGTGGCTCACCGATCCAATGCCCGCCCCAGTTTCTGTTGCAGCATCGAGCCTCAAGGAGGTCTTCGAAACACGTTTGAACCCACCGGTAATCCTGCCCCCTCAATTCGGAGACCCAGCACCGCATGAACAAGATTCTTGCAAGTCTCTTGCCTAAAGTGACAGAGGACCACAATCCAGAGGGATTCTTCACACAGAAATGGAATGAAGACGACATGGGTAGACTCAATGACCGCCTCTGTAAGCACTCGATGGATAGTTCATCTGGGGAGGATCAAACAATGTATTCGGAACTGCTTGAAATCCTGAATGACGATCTGGCTTTCCTCTGCAATGAATGTGTGGCACAGGGGGTGGACCATCAATCTGTTTCATATCAGCCCTCGTGGGTATTCTAAAGCGGCTGAAACCTCACAATAACCCAGATAGCTATCGACTTATGGTGCTCGAGAGCTGTTTCCTCAAGGCTATAATGATTCTCATCCACTGGCATATTTTTGACTGGGCAGAGGCAAGGGGGTTGATCCTGCCAGCTCAAACTGGATTTAGACCAGGCTACCGAACTAACAACAACCCGTTCATTCTCCGCTGTCTCAAGGAATGGGCCAGAGCGCACGGTGTAAGACTTCAAGGAAGCCTAAGCAAGGGAAATCGTTGTACGCTTGCCCTGGTGGGCGATAAGGGTTATTGAGTGGTCGCCTACTGGCGATAATCTGATCCAGATGGTTTGTGGCCTAGAAAGGGGTATCGGGAGAGGGTTTCTGCGGTATTGCGGATGCGCTAGAGCACTCTACGGATATTTCCAATAGAGGGCTGATACGTGCAGATAAGCACAATAATGGTGCTAAACGAATGTTTAGCACAAGGTTCGGTAGTGTAGTATAGATGTGAATGTCGCCTGATGCCTTCAGGCCTCTTCTCGGAGAGTCTCAATGAGTAAAAGGCTATTTGGGCACTGAGGTGACGTGGTTTGGTGTAAAGATAAGATAATTTACATAAGCATGAGCACATGAGTTGTAGCTAAAGACTATCGACAAAATAAGTAAATGGTACCTTACACACAGTTTCACCTTCTATGTAGCCTGTGTGGATTTCATGAATGCTTTCCTGTCAACTGATCAACCGACACTGTGGTTGAAACTATTCAGGTTGGGAATGGGAGGGAAAATCTTCGACTGGCTTTGCATGCTCTACGACCGAATGGCCTACTATGTTAAACATGGAGATATGGAGTCGGCACAGTTCAAGGCGCTTACTGGCCTGCTCACGGGAGACCCAGCTTCCCCGATTCTCTGGAACATCTAAGCATCTTCCGTGCAGACTTATCAATGATGCCTGACTTCGCAGATGTATTCCTTGCCGGTGTCCGAATCTCTCTGCTGGCTCAGGCGGTGATACGGCTCGGCCAGAGCCAGCCTTGGAATCACGCATTTTGTGATTTCCAGCATTGTTCTGGAATCCCTTGCTCGGTGACATACAATTAGGGTCAGAGTCAAGCTCCGTGCTGCTGATCGTGTGTTAATGATGTCGAGAGGATTTAACCTTTCAACTATGGTGCAACTAAGGCTTGGTTCTTACCAATTGGGAACCGGCAAAGAAATATTGATGTTCTCCCGTCCCAATGAGCCTTGCCCAGTGATCCATGGAATAACTATTATGGAAATATAATATGAACAGTTTCTGATATCTTAGTGGACCCTCCAATGGAAAACCAAAGCAGAGAGATGCATAGTGGATTTTATGGACGAAAGGAGTGAATTCAGGACTCCAGGACCGTATCACATGCGGCAGGGAGTGCATATCCAGACTTATGGTTTCTGTGATCCTTTGATTGTGTGACTCCTCGACATTTAGCTTCAACCCCTCTGTGTATCACAGACACTACACTGACTCCTCCCTGGCCCAATCTGCCAACTCACTGCTTTGAGTTGTGGCAGGTCATAATCCCAACCTCCCCCGCCACTTCACAAGTGCCGTACCTGGATTTTTGTCAATATCACAACAAATGGTATCATTGTAGTGGTCTAGTTCACATTTGAGGCTTGATTCACGGTAATCATTGTACTCATCCTCCTCAGAGTCTGACTTCTGATTCAGGGGCAGCAAGAAATGAAATATATACCTCAGGAAAGGGATGGGAAGCAAGTAGGGAGCTGGGGTTTTGGCCTTGTATCACAAAATGAATGGCCAGTCTCACTGGTTGAACATTTCAAGTTTTGCACTGAAAATTTTGGTGAAAAATGTTTTGAATTTTACAGTAATTTTTCGCCAAAAAAGTAGGTGAAAAACTTGAAACATTTTGGTGACCTTTTTGAACCTTGTGAAAAATTTCTGAAAAAGTGCTGAAAAAGTTTTGAAGTTCAAAAAATTCATGAAGAAGTTACAAGTTTTTCACTTGGTTTTTCACTGAAAAATTTCTGTAAAATTCAAAACATTTTTCACTAGTTTTTTCACCAAAAAACTTGAAATGTTCAACCAGTGTGTGTATGAATTAGTGGTGAAACTTTTTCAAAAGAAACTAAGAAATTTATTTCACATTTTTCACGGTGATTCCAAGTTGAAAAGGTCCTGAAAAAGTTTTAAGTTTTTCACCTGTTTTTTCGGCGAAAAACTTCTGCAAAATTCTAAATATTTTTCACCAGTTTTTTCACTCAAAAACTTGAAACCTTCAACCAGTGTATCAAGAACTTCCATTTTCTGCTGTAGTGCAGGAACGGTACTAAGAAGCTTCTCCAGAAAAATATTGCGCAGATTGAGGACGTCGGGCGAAGCCCAGCACTCTAATAAGGCGTGTTCAGGAGTTTCTATGGTGTTCAAACAAAAGCGGCAGAGGCGCGCATCACGAGGCACAGGCTGGTGGGCATGATCACTGTGACGATGCTTTTCGACGGCAAGAAGATGAGTGGACACCATGATAGAAGTCAGAGATTCTCTGTGTTTCTGGGTCTTCACCATGGATAGGTAATGCCGTAGATAAAGTGTTATTGCCACACACTGGTTGAACATTTCAATTTTTTCACCTTCTTTTTCAGTGAAACATGTCGTTTATTTTTCACACATTTTTCACTGAAAAAGCAGGTGAAAATTTCAAAACATTTTCATCACTTTCTTATTTTATTTCGAATTTTTCACCTTGAATCGAGAAAGTGCTGAAAATGTTTTAAAATTTTCACCTTCTTTTTCAGTGAAAAATGTCTGAAAAATAAACAACATTTTTCAAAAAAGAAGGTGAAAAAATTGAAATGCTCAACCAGTGACAGGAGGTTTATCTTTTTGTGGTTCACGACGTCCATGCAACAAGTAAATTTTGTTGGAGGAGTCCACTTCACGCTGCAACCAGTCCAATGCCAAGAGTTCCACAGATTTAGCATACGCCTTAATGCTTTCAGGGTTGGCGTTTTGAATTTGTGGAGGCGGGCATTCGAATGGGAGCCTGGATGCTGCTGTACACAAGTCTCCAAACCATGATTTTTTGCCGAGGGCCGCCAGCTCAATTGAGCTGTTGAGGGATGCCCGAGCAAGGTGAGTTGAGTTTAGGCCAAGGAGATATTGCAGGTACCCGAGCAGGACCAGGAAGTGTCGGACTCGCAGAGGCATTACCCCAGTTTCGGTGAATAAGGGTGCGAGCATAGAATGGGAGTGAATGTTCAAAATCTGGCGCAGGAAGCTGACTTGAATATCACGTAACTCTTTGACATGGACGTCCTCGCTGTCAGGTGAAACTTCGCATCCGTGGATGAGGTGGCAGTCGACGCGGGCCATGTAAATATGTTTGTATTTTTTTGGTGTCAGTCTGCCAGTTGAGTCATCGAGTCCCATAATTTGATGTGCGCAGTAGCGAGCTGTGCTTGCTTTTTCTTTATAGTGAGATTCAAACATGTTTCGGGTATCTGTTCGAATGTGAACACCAACATATTTTTCATGGTCCACTATGGAAAGGATGTTGCTGCCGAGGCGAAATTCGGGGAGCGGCCGGGGTGTGGGTCCAAATAGAAGAATCACTGTCTTGATTAGGTTGACAACGATAAAGTTTTTGGAGCACCATACTTAGAGTGCATTCAACTTGTGCTGCAAGCCACATGCCAGAGTGAGGCTTGAGCGTCAAATGATCAAGCTTCGACGTGCGTGAAAATTTGCAGAGGCAGTGCGAATGTTGTGGCTTGCTTGCTTACAGCGACTGTGCGGCTGTTTGCCTGATCGCGCTGTAGCCCAGTCGTGGCGCATAAATTATATATGTTGCAGATTAAAAAACTTTTTTTCTTTGAATGTCTCTAAACGTGTTTTGGGGGCATTTGAAAACCTTGTCCAAAAAGTGAAATAAGGGGTCGCTGACCCTCCCTACCCTATGAGGCTGTGTCTTAGCATCTTCCGGTGGAAGCCTCTTGGCCGTCGGCCGTTTTAGATGACAGAAGTGAAGTGGTGCCGATCTGGCTTTGATGAGCGCCAGTATTTGCTGCAGGAGGTCCCCGTTCGGGCATCTCCAGCCGCAGGCATCATTATCTGCCGCCCCATGGGTTATGAACCGAATCACGTATTCGGAATGTGTTGACATCTCCAACGACTTGTACGTTTCTGCGCTCTCCAGAGCAAGTATTGCTGCGAGAAGTTCCGCCCTGGGACTCCTTTAATCTCCCCATGCTCTCGCGGATCTATTGCGATGTGCGTTGGGTCCCCAATAGGTTGCAGCTCCAGCTGAGGTGGAGATTTTGCCGGTGTTCAAACAGGAACCGTGGATTGTCACTTTGACAGGGGTTGTGACTACATGTACGGGACCGTAGAGGTCTAGCAGTTTCTTTGCCTCGTCTTTCCCAGCAGCCAATGTGGCGATCAGGAGCTTGTCGAGGTCTGTTTCATTTGGGAGAACAACTTCAACCTTCCTCTTCTTACGCGGGCTCGAGAACATAACATTTGCCATGTCGATGTTCCGTTTTAGTTTGAGCGTCAGCGTGGCATGATCGAAACCCGGTTCCCGGTCAGCCACAGAAAAATATTGAATGTCCTCGAAAATATGTCGGGAGCAGGCGACATAATCGGTGACAGTCTTCTGCCTCCCTTGGAACGACGTAAATTTACCGCTCTCCGGACCGAAACATTGTGCACCGCTGACAAAAACAATGTTATAGTCATCAAACAATTTGCATAGCCAGCGCCCTCGCGCGGTTGGGTTACCCTTGTCCATGGAGGTCCGTGGGGGTCCACAGCATTGGCTCTTAATGTGGCGATCCTGGCATTGAGATCACCGAACAGCACAAGATCAAATTGCGCAGCATACGCGAACGCAAGAGAGGCTGCAAGCGCTCACAGGCGTCTTTTTCGAGGCTCCCAGCCCAGTGAGTCGTCTCTGGCAGTAGGTAGACATTGTAAATCAGGTGTCTGCCAATTTGAATCACTATAAAATTGGGCCCTGAGACATCAGCAAACCCTGATTTTGCTGGTAGTGTTTGTAGTAGTTTGTAGTAGCACACTTGTTTCTGTAGTGGCCTGTAGTTACGAGTACTTATGTTTACATAATACTCGTTCCTTTCATTCCTCCGAGGGGCTAAAAGTCTCCCTATTTTCCTTGTCTCCAATTTTTTAAGATAGTCTCCTTAGTGGCTGTGTCTGACTTCTTTAGTGGCTGTCCCTATACTTCGTTCACTTTTTCCTTACCCCTTTAGTGGCTGTGTGGCCTAGGGCTGTGCTGTTTTTATTTACTTCTGTCTCTTTTCCCTGGTGTAACTGTCCCATGCCGCTCATTCAGAGGGTACAAACATTAATAAGTCTAGTATATACCTCCTTCCAAGTCCCCCAGCAAATTTTCAATATTGCCCTGGACCTGCCGAAGTAAATACATGGCCTGGTCTGCCTGGGCCTCATCGAAGTCACATCAATCATTTGGGTCTTCCAGGTTTGTCGTGTATCACTGTATGTCCAGGTGGATTTGGATGACCAGCTTACTAAGCAGCGTAATCGGCATGATGGGAAAAAAGATAAGTATGAGATCCTGCCGGGCGCAGCCATGGCTCTCTACCCCCAAGTACTCTATAGCACCACACAGTAATTGGGTGGACCTGTAGTACTACATAGTAATTGGGTCAACCTGTAGTACTACATAGTATTCCATCAAAGCTATGTAGAGCTATATAGTGCTTTGGTAATCCTGTAGTGCTACACAGTGTACTATACAGTAATCACGTGACTTTGCTGCGTCGAATGAAACTGGCATTGGTGGTCGGCAATGCACTGCAAATTTCAAACTCCAACAGATGCCCATCGAGTGGTAGGACGGTTTTCTACTTCCTACAACAACTTTTGCAAGAAGTTTGTGTGGGGTGAAATAATGGCACGAGATAACTAGTGAAAATCATTGTAGCAGATTTTCCATTTACTGTCCGGATGTACCTAAAACAGTCAATTGCAATTACAAATCCCTCTATATCTATGTCCACTGGGAAGATATCGAAAATCGGCAACAATGAATTTGTTCTAAATCAATTACAGTATGTACCTTGCTTGCTGCACCTTTGGACCCAGAAATCCCCGTTGAGGGTCAGAATTTTAGGAGGAGTGATTCAAGGTAAGGCCACTGAATCCCTGATTGGGAAACTTCTACCCCTAAAATTGGGGCCCAAACGAGGTTTAATACATACAAATGGCATTTTGAGGTCAAGTCAAGGTCTTATAGGCCGATGGAAGAATGTTCTGAGCAAAGAGTAGAGAAATAGGGGGGAATATTCCTAATCTGGCAATACCAGTTTTGTGATCACTGATTTCCGGCTGGGTTGCCGACCACCACTGGCATTCAACACACCAAAATCACGTGACCACAAACACAACGCCGTTTCAACTTTTTGGCTTTGGTTTGGCAATGCAAACCTGGTTGAGTCAAACCTTCCTCACCCCCACTATACACATGCTTACTGACTCTTGCACAACATTGTACGTTGAACAATCATTGTTTGGCATTGCAAATCTTCCTACACCCCACTGGACACACAGCCAAGCATGAGCAAGGGATCCTTTTGTCAAAGTGTCCAGCCTTATCTTAGGTGTACATGTGGAGACTTTAGTTATGTCTATATAGTCTAGTTGGTTATAACGCACTGGTTTTATTTTGTGTATTTTGAAGACAGCACGAGTTCGAATCCCACCTGTTGCAATATAAGTACGTTAGCATGTCTTGTAGTTTCCTCGCTTCCAATAGTACAATTAATTCAAGGCCTTCAAATTAAAGTAAAGTCGGGTTAATGAATTGAAGGAAAGTCTGTAATGGTGTTAAATTTATTTTGGGATTTTTCCACCTTCTACTACAGAGTACTATGGAGTGCTACATTGTGTGACCATCCCAATACAGATCACTATGTAGAAGGCCCAAGACACCATGCAGCACTACAGACATATAACCCTACACTACAGGCACTACAGGCTCTATGACCGCTATGGCTGACTACAGCTGACTAGGTAGTACTCTGTAGTGTGACCAGGTTTTGCTGATGGAGGTCTTCACGAAATTTCGGATTCAGCCTTGTGCGGTATACGAGCATGACCCTGCCCCAAGATTTATCAAAGGATGCTTTGGGTCGGCGCATGCGAGAAAGAATAGAGTAGCCATTAGGAAGCTGTACTGTATTGTGTTGCCCCGGGCGCAAGTGAGATTCTTGTATTAAATTAGCATCGTGACGTTCGAGTTCTTTACGGAATTCAGGGCAGCTCATGTGTAAAGCAAAGGCACCATTGATATTTCGACTGTTAACACTAAGTATATGCGCGGTATCAAGAGGGCGAGGAAATGCCGATTGAGGGTTCGCCAATCCATTCGATCGTGCCTTCCACCTCCCTTCTCCTGGCTGTCATGCTGGCAAAATGCCGGTCGATGATTGGCGAAGTTTCGTTCGATCCGCTCCGCTTGTCTAGCCGGAAAGACAGCTAGTTAGGGGCTTGCACCGTCACATCTTTTCCTCCCGTCCCTTCTACTCATATTCACGACATTATGGCAGAGAGAGCCTATGTGAAATCTGACTTGTAAGTGGCTGATTTTATTTTCTTCACTGTAGTTAACACTCAAGGGTATGGAATAGACTATAGTATTGGTTTAACCCGCCGCAAGCCTTATGTGGACATGATTAAGCGGCAATTCGAGAAGTTTCCCAAGGGTCTGAACATCAGCAAAATCAACATCCCAGATATGCAAGCATTGCTGCTTGATCCTCAGAGGGGTTTTACCGCAGTCATTAATGCTGAAGAGGGAGCTGGCACCTCTTCCGGTAATATGACTTACTTTCCTCAGTCCACATTATTCTCTAATCCATACTCACTAGAATTTACGGATCCCTCTGATGAAGCTCAATCGGCCAAAGGTCTGCATTCTGCAGTGTCGTTGACGCCCTTCCAATTTCCTTCTTTCCTAGATGCCGAACAGTTCGTGCAGAACACTCAGCCAAAAGTTCGCGTTGTACAGCTGCTAATTCAAGACCGATGTACACCATCTTCCGAAATGAACGTCGCCCAACGCATTAACCTTAATGTTGTTGACAAGTTGGAGTGCCAAGCCAATGAATGGCGAGTTCACAGTGTTGAAACATTCAAACAGCTTCAGACCTCGATCGGACGACTCGATGGTACCGTACTTATCAAAACACCTTCAATCTATGCTTATTCTTTACCAGGCTCAGGAATAATTGGTGTTCCAGACCATCAGAATCCTGAATACACTGAGTACTTTGTCACATTCAATGATGAAGAAGGGACTGAAATGTTTGCCACAACTTCGAGCAACATTATCATTCCAGAGGGAAACCGACTGGATCTTCGAGTCGACCATGTAAGTTATGATCCATTTTATTCAAAAGTAGCTCATACTTTTCGCCGCTATCAGGTACAGAATAAACGCCCCCGGACTGTATCTCCTGCCGACCCCCACAGCGCCGTTCCCTCAACCTGCTGTAGCCAAACTCGAAACATTTCCGGCTGAGGGACTCTAGATCTCATGGCTACGGGCCAAGATCGAGAAGCGCCCAGGCTATGCCAAATTTCATTTGAACCGAGGCAGGGTGCTTCAGAATGCGGACCGAGTGGAAGTTTGTTGCTCAAGTGGATGCTGCATTTCACAAAACTTCGTGGCCTGCTGAAATCCCTTTTAAAAAGGTGAGTCAAATCAAACAGGCGCATTTCAAGAACTCACATCCTTCAGAAAATATCGAAGGAGGCAATAGAAAAGGCCCTTGGAAATGCATCCACATCCCTCAACGAAGCCATTACTATGACTCGGATCATCGACACTTACACTGTGTGATGGAGAGCAAGAAGCTAGTCCGGCACACGAGAGTCTTAGGTAGTCGGTCCACAGGTAACTGGCGTAATGTGTGGATTAACCGGGGTAATTCTACGCTACATACAGTTTTGTATACGAAGATCAGGTTGACTACTATTCGGGCACTGATTGAGTGATAGTAGAGATGTAGAGATGAGACGGAGGTAAACGAGTGTCGGCGTCTGTGAGTGACAGAGTGAATGGAAAAGGAACTAATGAGTGTGAAGGCCGAGACGTCGGCATAAGGAATAAAGAATAAGGGACGTAACGGATGGGGGAGTGTATAAGAAAAGTAGAACTGTTACACACTGCCGACGGGCCAAACTGCAGTGAACAGGTGATTGCAGAGGTAAATAAATCGCAAGAGGTCGATCTTCTGGGAGCTAGTGCTCTCAAATCTTTCCTTCAGGCACGGGCCAAGGACCATCCAGTCGTGGAGGATTGAAATGGATGTGTTTACTTAGTTACTCTGAATATTTCATCGTCTCATCATATTGTTAATTTTAATTGCCTTGCTTGCTCGAAGCTCTGGAAAATTATATCTGAGTAGCCAGAAATGGACCTTCAACGACATAAATATTCCGTCAATCGCATAAGTTAAACCCTCCATGTCCGTGAAATGTTGCAAGCCAGTCAACATTGGTCTGCCTAGTTCGGAAGTACCATCAAGATTCCGTTGTAACGTGCGGTGTATGAAATAAGGGTACCTTATCTTAAGTTCTGGTGGTAAATACCACATTTGAGTCTTAAGTTCGTGCCCAACTTAAGTTCTGTCTCGCTGCCTGTGCGGTGTGTGTCTGCAGGTGCGCACAGTCCGTCATTGGAACTTAAGTTCCTCAACAGGGGTGCTCAATTCTTGGCTCATCTCACCCATCTAATTTCTGCCCATCTCATATTTGTTCGAAATAAATAAAGATTTTGATCTCGGATCATGATACGGCAAACGGTGCCGTTTCGCCTCGCTTACGCTGTGATAATTGATCTCCCCTCGATAAGTACTATGCTGCGCATCACGAAAGCACAGACACAAGCAGATGTCCTGCACATTGCGGAGACCTTTCTTGCAGCTTCTATTGTACTGGAGGAGGACCCCGATGAAGCTGATCTCCTGGGATACGACGAGGAGGAGGCGCAGCTTCTCCACGATGATATCACTGAAACCCTTGATCTTTCGGCACTTAACTGGATTGCTATTGCGGAGAATTAGAGAGTGTGGACGTGTAAGCAGAGAGAGGCGAAACGGCGCCGTTTGCCGTATCATGATCCGAGATCAAAATCTTTATTTATTTCGAACAAATATGAGATGGGCAGAAATTAGATGGGCGAGATGAGCCAAGAATTGAGCACCCCTAACACTCAAGTTCCCCAACACTCAAGTTCCCCAACACTCAAGTTCCGCAACACTCAAGTTCCGCAACACTTAAGTTCCCCACACTTAAGATCTTGAGTTCAAGCTGCTTTCATAACTCCCGTGTAATTAGCGTACAGACTGAACCTAAGTCCGGCGTAACTGCAGTGCGTGTAACTTAAGTCCCGCCCACTGAAGTTCCAGCGTGGCCTAAAACTCCTTGTAAGCCCTGTGTACACCCTAATCCGTAGTTAATAAAGAAGAGATGCGTTAATAGTGCACAGACCATCTCATCCATCCACTTGAACACTACATCTCGCCACTGGTCAATCTTCAAGACCAGCTCGTCGAAGGCCACTGCTGAGACCCAATCGTGATGCGCACCCGAATCGGGACTCTTGAATATCACCTTGGCATTGTGCTCGAGCCGCTTGTACATCGCGGCTTGCATGCGAGCGAATGTCACCGAGCCATTGATGCCTGCACTGCCCTCTTCACGATCTGCTCGTCCCGTCCACACCTCGCTATTGCATCGGTACCTTTGGATGACGCGCCAGAGCTCAGCGTGCTTGCGTTCATACGCCTCTAACCAGCGGTACATCTCCGCTTCCGTGCGAAACCACTGCACATGATCACCTAGTACTAGTCAATATATGGCCAAACTGCTAAGATGAAGCACTTACTTTCCCTCTTGTACTCGGCCAATTTACCCTCGCCCAGCTTTTGTCCCCTCGTCAAACTTTCAAGCCATATCCAGCCATCAGACCTCTTCACCTTCTTCTTCCCGCGCCGCTTGAGGCGCGGGTATATCGTCCGCTGGCATTCCCTGAATTTCTTAAGATCGATGTTCAGGGAGTCGCGTAGTTTAGTGATCGTTGCCCAGGTGTCTTGCAAGGGATGTTCCCGGTGGCTTGTCAGAAGCGCGATGACAAGTACCCTGTGGCACAGCTCATTAGAATCGCACATCCATACGCGGGATAATTACTCACTGCTGATGCTCGATGCCCATTCCATTGTGGATCCACTGTGCCACGGGTGTTCTCGGCTCATCTCCATCTTCGCGTGTCAATTTGTCTCGTTCTTCGGCAACCAAAGAAGCCAGGATACTTTCAATTGTGAGCACTGAACATCTTTGAGCTTCAAACATGTGTCAAAAATCAAATGAGAGCATACCTCTCGTCGACTCGTGCTGATAGACGCTTTCAGGTTTACCAGCGGCCGACTTTGTAACTGTGCGCTGCAGTCGTGACCAACCCGCCACTTCGGACGCATGTTGTCTGCTCAGGTCCTCGACCACAGCCATGTGCAGTTCAAAGAGCTGAAGGGCGTCGAGTCTTTCAGCGGCAAGAAGTTCCGCTGCAAAAAATGAAATCAGCAATGCCACCGCATCGACAAGGAAAGGCTTACCTTGACGAAGTACCTTCTGTGTATTCCACGCATCTACCACAAAATTAATAGTATCGTGCCACGCAGCTCCGGTCATTTGGCACGTTGAAGAGCCGAGGGCGTTCAGAAACGCCCAGATCACCTCCGCCGTCTCCCCGTGAAAGTGTGCTCGGCATGCAAAGTACACAGCTTGCCAGATGGTCTGGCAGTCCTCTCTGTGCCCGTTAATATGATCCGCGGGAATCTGTCCTTCCACTGAAGCCAGCAGGGTGTGGAGCCAAGTCTCCTCCGGGAAAAGGTCAATCGCCCGTTTAACTTTGTTGACCACGAACGAACACCAACTGTCATAACTGAAAACAGTTGGCGTAGTGGTGGCTGGTCTGTGAGGCGGTGAGTTCATGTGCCTCAGATACTCGCGTTGTGCATATGTTCCCAGCGCAAAACTGTTAAAAAAAATCAGTCCGTGACAGCACCGAGAGCGAAAGACTTACGCTTCACCCTTTAGCATATCAATGAAGGACCCTGCGGCGGCATGATCGCATGCGCAGGCCACGACCCCACTGACTGCCGTATTACCATACTTCACTTGTCCCTGGTGGCGAATAGACCCTATATGCGCTTTACACGGCACTTCCTTTGACTCCTCATCAGCGATGAGCAGTACAATGTCAGAGATTGATTTACCTTGTCTTCCTCCGATACTACAAACTCCTTTGCCAGCACATTAAACTCTGGTTCTCTGGGAAAATACATGTTCCCGTCCGTGAGGGCTATGTCGATGCCGTCATCGCGTTTGAAGAACAAATTCAGCTTAAAGTTCCCATCCATTGTTGCATAGAGCGCAATCAGGTGCCTAGTATTCCATTAGCATCCTCGCAGGTGGAACTAATTGCCGCGACTCACCGAAGCCATTGTGGTAAATCAACATGGAACGGCATATTCACGCCTCTTTCCAGACAGGCCACGCATTGGAGACCCAGATAGCCCATCGGCCGATTGGGGTACGGGCGGTCTGTTTTGCCAGGGAGAACCTTGTCGAGCCCATGGGCATGCCCGCGTCGTATCAGGATGTCGAGATGTTGATGAAATCGGGTAATGGCAAGGAAATTAGCGTAGATGTCCTAAGACAGGTTTAGTATTCGTTTTGGCCCAATTTATTGCTCAACCCACCGGTACAGAGTCTGCAAAGAATGGATCCGCCATCCGCTGCAGGACAAGAACGAAATTATATGCGGAACCCTTCCCTTGGCTGCGGAGCTGACAGTAGTAGTCGAGCAGGCCCAGCGTATAACCTGTCTTGGGCTCCTTCACGCTGCCAGGGAAGATGCCTGCTTGCAGGAGTTGTTGGAATTCTGGGGCGCCGCGCTGCCCATCGGGTCCCCTACACCGGCAGAACGCAATGGCCGTGGCATGAATCCCGTTGCAGTCCACCAATGTGAATGTCCATCCCAGGTCTGCCTTGGGACACCGCTGACCATAGTGGCCAAGGCCGATGACCGCGTTCTTCAACACTCGACAGAAGTCGCATTTTTCGAAAAATCTTTCGCCCGCGTTCCAAACCAGAGCCCAATGCGTAGGTGTCGTCCGGTGCTTGTTCAGCCAGCACTGGGAACACAAGAGCTCTGCCTGAAGACAGTTGCGACATCCAACGTTCCGTACGTGCTGGTCGATGCCACAACTGCAGGGTGTCAAAAGCGAGGAGTCGTGATAAGTTGAAAGAAGGGTTTGGAGGAAAACCGCTTCCTGGGCTTTGAGTTCATTCATATGGGCGACAGTCTTCAGGCAAATTTAGTTAGTTTCTGTCATCAAATGCTTCCAAAACACTAAACGCACCCATCATGTCTTACTGGCAGCACCCGTCTCATCGCACGGCGTTGTGGTTTCATACGAGGGGACAGCACCTGCCGGCTCTTCTTCAGCCGCGTCAAGAAAGGGCAGTGATAGGGTGTTGCCGTCTGCGGACATGTCGAGCGGCACTGGTGGTGGCGCGGGCGGCAGACATCCCCTCACGTTTTCAACATAGCGCTCTTCGGATTTGGGAGCTGTGGCATCTGTCTGGGAGTTGGTTTGTAAGTCGGGACAATGGTGGCCAAGTCTCACCTGTATGGTACGTCACTTTGTACGTTGGCACGGTCGTGGCAAGTAGCGAGGTGCTGGGATTCTTGGTATTTTTTCGATAAGTACTCTTCATTTCAAGGAGAAGGGAAGAGAGGACGATCAATCTGCAAAACACAGGCTGACGTGAGTTGAGATTCACAAAGAGAGTGTACCAAACACACCGATTGACCACCAAAACTCATTGTGTACATCCCCACACGATACATCGCACTAAGTGCTGGGCCCTTATTGAAGCATTGCTTCATACGTAGCGTCCAGCCAAAAAAAAATGAATAGTCCCAAAATCACTAAATAATTCCAAGTCGAATTTCTGTATGTAGAGTGCCCGTCTGACCACGAAAAAAAAAGAATTCGAGTACATGAATAAAAAAAAATAGACTGGTAGAGTATGAAAATGGCCATGGGGAAAGTCAAAGGTAAAGTAAGGACAGAACAGGGCCGACATGAAAGTCTGGCGGGGCTGACATGAAAGTCGAGCCCAGGAATGGTGTAGGCTGACATGAAGTCGAGCCCACTAGCTTGATGTCGGTCCTCGGCCGGCTTAAGGATAGGTGAAGCGAGTGAGCGAGTGGGTGATGGGAGCGAGCGGGGAGAAGGTCGACGTCGCAGGTCAAGAGAGTTGTTTGGCCATGTTAACATCCAAGATCTATCAAGGATCAACACAGCCTCGTATTGCTTTCGTCTCATCTCACCTCATCTCTCTCTCCTCTCCTCACACACAATCCCGGGGATCCTGACTACATGTCGGATCGCTGACTTAGATCCTAGACTTCACGTCGGATCCCTTGAATCCAGACTTCACGTCGGATCTTCTCTTGGACGACAGCTACGGTATTCTCTTCGACGTTGGGCGGATTTTTGGGCGACATGTCTTTGGATTTGCTCAGAAACCGGGATCCAACGAGTGCGCTGGGGTCCTTCGACAGGAAAGTCGTGGCTTTAGCTCAACTGGGTGCAGAGCACTACTTCATTACCACCAACGCGGACTACGTACCCTCAGTTCCTTCTCTTCAGCTCCCTCACGCGCTTTTCCTCCGGTCTGACATGCGCTATGGGACGGACGACCCCACGCTTTGGCCCAGGAATGGACACAACACTATTGTCATTTGCCCGCCATTGCCAAGAAGGGCACGCGCCCTGAGCTGGACATAATGTGGTGGGATCCGTCGATGTTGGATTTCGTAGTCGGGAGTGCGGTCACACGAGGGCTGGGCAAGCTCAGATCTACGCGCCTTTCCCAATTCATCCTCCCCATCAACGAGCTCGTCGCGCGGTGCAAAGAACTTGGGCAGACATCGCGAGCTCCCATCTCTCCCCTTTTCGGACAACTCATCCAAATATCCTTATGTGGACCGAGCAGCTGCAGTCTCTGCCAACTACATACTCCAAAATGGTCTTCGTGATCACCTCGCTTCAACGCGTGTTCCTCGAACTCGATGCGCTGTACAATTATATAACAATTTACAAGCCACGTATTGATAATTTCATGACCGGCCCACCAGCGAATACCCCTGTCGCGCAATGCATCGGCGGGTCCACGACAGTTCCATCGGTCGCACAGCAACTGTGGTCCACTCGTCTGCCGTATTGGTTTCTGCGACCAATGTTTGTCTTCGACACAGAAAATATCTTGAAAGTCGTGCCCTTATTGGAACCGAGGTTCATTGTCCCAGATGCACTTGGGAATGGAGCGCTGCCAATTATATACAGCGGTAACCATACCGTCGAAAAATAGAAGCAATTCATCGTGCTGCCGTTCATGTCCCTTGGTATCGTGACCCATTCGCTACCTCCAACACTCGTGTCCGCTCGCTATCCCCTCTGTCCGTATCTCAGCTGAGCGTGCCAAGTGCAGTTCCAAGCAGCTCCCGTCATGTCGGACGGTCAAACAACCAGCAACCGTGTTTCAAGCCATGTATGTGCTTCTGTAGCGAAGAACAATACATCACTGACTCATCTGACTACAGATCCTTCTAAAGCGCCAGCGAAAGCACCGCCCAAGAGCACTGCAAAGATGGAACGGGACAAGTTCAGTCCTTTATTAATTGAAGCAATGCCGCCATCCATCGTCGCCTGGGCCGAGGCATTGGCACAGGTGGATCGGTCGATAACCATGTTCACATCTAATCCGGCCGACAGACGATATGTCCTCCCTGAACCCGCGTTGCTTGTAAACACGACCCCCGAGCGGTGCCGCAAGTTCCTCCACCATTGGAATCTGATCTCGGACGGCTTCATTTACTTGTTAGGCCAGCCGCAGCAGCACGCGCAGCTTCTCAGCGGCAGGAATGGAGAGACATATTGGAGGGGCTGGTAAGCAAGCGCGGCCATGCCAACTCCAGAACGCAGAGGCGCAGCGCCAATCTCGAGGACCGCATACGCCCGGCATTGGAAGCATCCAACGTCTCCAGCATCGAGGGTTTTCCCGTCCCCTCAGAATCCGTGCCTAACTTCAGTCTCGAGCAAACTCGGGACATTGTCTGGCAGGTTGCCGAGAGGAGTTTTCGCTTCGAGTTTTGCTCTCTTGACAGACGGGCGTCCAAGAAGGATTGAGTGGATGAGGTGAAGCGTTGCTTCGCCGGACATATGTTGATTGGGGTCCCATTGGAGCTGAGCAAGTGCGGTTGGGCGGCGACAGCGATCGAAGAGCGCCATCATTATGTCTTGAGGACAGCAAACCTGATGCTCGACTGGATGACTAACTCCCTCGCCCAAATATCATTGGCTCTGGCGTCGCCCAACACTTGAACTGGTCCCCCGCCCAAGATGCAGCAGCTGGAAATTGCGGTTTGTCGCTACAATACGCAGGCCTTCTTTGAATATTTCGGTCGGGCTGCCGTGGTCCTGCTGCGTCTTGATCATGATGTGGAAAAAGAGGACGGACAATTGTAGATTCTCTATCTTGTATGTTATTGTCCCCTAAAATAGTCATATTGTATATCTTAGTGTACAAAATACATCCATTCTTGAGTCTTTATTAGTAGCGCTCATGCGCCCAAAAAGCGCTGCAATGATTAAATCACCAGCTATATTCAACATGGCCAAACAACTCTCTTGACCTGCGACGTCGACCTCCTCCCCACCCGCTCCGCTTCATCCACTCGCTCGCTCACCTCGCCTATCCTCAAGCCGGCCGAGGACCGACATCAAACTGGTGGGCTCGCCTTCATGTCAGCCTACACCATTCCTGGGCTCGACTTCCATGTCAGCCCCGCCAGACTTTCATGTCGGCCCCGTTCTGTCCTTACTTTACCTTTGACTTTCCCCATGGCCATTTTCATACTCTACCAGTCTATTTTTTTTATTCATGTACTCGAATTCTTTTTTTTTCGTGGTCAGACGGGCACTCTACATACAGAAATTCGACTTGGAATTATTTGGATTATTCATTTTTTGCGTCCATTTTTTGTACGAACGCTACCTACGCCTGCACTGTGATCAGGATGATTCAAGGGTGTGCAGGGCCCCGAAATAATGTCACTAGGTAAATCTATTCAGCGCTACGTTACTCAGAAATCCTAACTACATGGAATTGGTGTTCTTCAGTCAAATCGTCAAGTCGACTATGCCCAAGAACCTCTGCTTTTTGCGTGGACGCGAGGCCGCCTCCTCCTGCTCGTCGGCGATGTCGATAACCCCCAGGAACTTCCGCTTTTTGGGGGCGCGCAGGGCCTCGCTGCCATCACCACAAAGATCAATCGGACACAGGCGCGCACCGACTCGGACATGGGTGGGAGCGCCGGGTGAACGGATGGGAGAGCTGGGTGGAGGTGTGGGGAGAGCAACCGGGGCACGACCCGTCGATGCGGGTGTGATGTGTACGCTTGTAACGGCCCGTGGTGCGGGTGCGGGTGTGAGGTGTACCCTCTGAAGGCCTGGGAGTGACTCCAAAGCCCAGTCAGGACGGCCAGTCGTCCAGCGAGCCGCGAGATAGGGGACAACCCAATCGTGCCATGCCTGTTCTGCAGCCTGCAGCATACTATCACGGACTAGGTAGTTGACCACTTTGACAATACAGCACTAGAGACTTGAACATCTTCAAATTTGTGCCTTGGGGAGGGAATAGGACCCCTGACGCCAGTCCATGTTGAATTTGGAGGCAAAGTGATGCGTCAATCAAAAGTTGTGGTGTGTTTGACCACGGGCCGAAGCGTGAGAACATCATTTCCTTAACTCTGAGCGGACATCAAGCACTTGTTTCTTCCGTTTCTCCACAAACTCTTTGTCGATTCGCGACTTTTTGGGCTCGTTATGCTCCCTAGCCTTGCCCCGTCCACCTCAAACTGCCTGGACCGCGACGCCTTCCGTGTTCTCTTTGCTGGAGCGCCAACACGACCTCCTTCCGATCTGCAGCCGCCCAAGTTGACCGCCCATATATCGGACGGCCCGTTGGCAGTACAGGTCCGGGACTTGACATGGGCCATAATGACTGGTAATATCTGAGCCCCAGAGGTACGCTAATGATCTATGTATTTTATTCCTCTCTCACTGTTGTCCATTACACGAAATCACCCAATTTCGATGGTACGGACAACAGGATTTTTTGCAGGAGTTGCTGACATGACGAGGAGGAGATGAGTACTCAGGTATGTCCATATGACTTTTATGAAGCACCTTGGAGCTGATTTTGGATCACTGTTGCCTCCATTCGTTGCGCAACAGTCATGAAAGGCCAGAGGTCAATCTTGCCTGTGTTGCTCCGCTCCAGAGCCCAATTTCTATACTTCTTATATAGGTCCGATGTATGGTCTGAGCGTATATAATAGCTCTTTGGGGCCCTATGTATGCCTATAGATGCACCGCTCTCTCAAAAATCACCCCGAACCTTGTATTTAGGCCCGTGGTCAACTACCCCGGATATTCCCTTTTTTGGCGTCCCATCGAAAATAAATCACACATGCGTCAAAAGCTCATGTAAATTCCCCAAATCTGTTACAGTGATTCTTAGGATGTATGCATTTGTTTTGAACCCCATGTGCCGCAGGTGAGGACTCTCTGCCCTTTAGCCATAGGCAAAAAACATTAAGGTGGTCAACTACCCAGTCGGTAACAGTAGACTTCGCCTGGGCATCGCGGACGAGTGTTTCCTTTTCAAGTCCATTATTATCGTCCAGATCGGATTGTTGGTCATTTGCGACAATGCACGTCTCAAGTGATGAGTGCTATTTGAGCCTGCATTTGGTTTTGCTTGTTGGTGGGTGGCAGTTCTTACAAGTGGATTTTGCCCTTCACTTAAACCACTTCAGTATTTTCTTCTTACCTCCACCACTGACATGCAACGAGACACGCAACGATGGCGCGAGAGAAGAAGGGCCCCAAACCCAAAGAAATGTTCAAGACATACAACCCCGACGATGTCCCCGACATCATGCCATTCCCAGAGCTGGCGAAGGTTGCCACCACCAAAGGCGAGGAAACCGCTGTCCCTCGGCTCAACGAATACCAGCATAGCTGGATCCTCGATGTCGCGGTCCGCGATGTGGATCTGCCGAGCCTGACGGGAAAGGATGCAGCCAACCTTTACGACCGGGTGAAGGACGACGTGTTCGATGCCAAGGCATTCCAACACACCGTACAGCCCACGGATCGGGACGAGGAAGCGGAACTGCCGGCGCTCATCGTGGCCTGGAGACATAAAGAGCGGGCCAAGAAGAAGACGCGCCCTCAAGATGACGATGCCTCTGGGGACGAGGAGGAAGATCAGGGCGGACACGCAGCTCTCTTGCGCGGATACACCATGGCGGGGTGGCAACTGGTGAGTTCTTGGTTTGCTGAGTGTTAACTTGTTCGCTGATTCGAATAAAGGCAATTCAAAAAGTTATCAGTAACAAGCGGACAGCCCAAAAGACGAAGCTCAAGACGAAGACGCCGAAGGAAGAGGCCGACGATAGGGATTCCATTTCAAATACCCCCGCGTTGGCGAAGCTCCTCGGTATCGCCGCCTACAGCGGCCGCGACAAGTTTCGTGATGATCGCCACGACGAGTTTCATGAATATTCGAAGACCTTGCCCAGCAAGATAAATGCCGGTGGCAAGTTTCGCCAAGCTGAAGCCCTCTTGTGGGCCAAGGAAGATCAAGCCTCATGGGAGGCCGCCGCAACAGCTGACGACGACGTCGACTGGGTACAGTAAGTCGTTTCTGCTAAAATGTACTTTCTTTGCCACTAACACTTGCTCAGGCGCCAAAAGCTGGTGGCAAGCGGCTTCTGGCAGATGGTTGACAATCTGCACGCCAGCCGCAAGTTCCGCCCTTTTGTGGCAACCATGCTAATGGGTTGGTTGTCCACTGACGAGAAACTCACCTTTGAGTGGTAAGTTTTTATTCATCTGCGATACCTGGCATACAACTCACCATCCGAGGAGGGTCGAGGCGGTGCCCAATGGTGTTCGTGTACCCCAAGCCTTCGAGAAGACGTACGAGAAACTCATTAAAGAGAACCTCAATGCCATGTATACATGGGCGGAGAAGCCTCTTAAAGGTAAGGCAGACAATCAATGGCATGATGTGATCTGACGTGCGTCCACAGATTATCTGGCCACTGTTCAACCGTCCACGAGGGGCGCCACCCCTGTTTTTCCTCTTACCGTTGAGGCGCTGGACGACATCACCCCGAAGACGCTGGCGCAGACGGTGAGAAGTTTCTTAACCGAATCGTATGGTATGTGGTTTCAATTTACAAGAAATGGTTATATTATTAACTTCACGGACACGGCAGACGCTGTGTTTGGGACCCAAGACATACCGTGGTTTGCAATTGCCAGTGAGCCGGACGAATATTACGACGCTGCCAAGTTCAAACCTGGTTTCTCTTTGACCGGGTTGGCTGAGCTAAATCACACGGAACTGTACGACTTGGCTGCTGCGCTGGCATTGGTCACGGGCGCGGGGACTTTGGGTTTTTTCCGCAAGCCGGATCCGGCTTCGTCGGCCACTCCGCCTCCTCCTCCATCGCGACCCCCTCGGCCTGAATCGCCACCCCCTCGGCCTGAATTGCCCGCCCCTCGGCCTGAATTGCCGCCCCCGCATCGTGAATTGCCTCCACCACCGCCTCCCCATCCTTCGTCGCTGGCTCCTCCTCTGCCTCCTCCTCCGCCTCCGCCGCCGCCTCCTGCATCGCCGCCCCCGCATCGTGAAAATGAGGGCCGAGAAGGGCCAAAGAAGCGTGGTAGGAAGCGGAACACGGATCGTCAACTTGTCCCAGAGGACGCAGCGCAAGAGTCTGGCGGGGGCCAGGTCCGGCGCACTGCGAGAACACGCAAAACGCCCGAGGTAAAGTTTTATTCAGGTGTTTCATCTCTTAGTCTGATTTGAAGCCATAGGAGGCCAAAGTAGAACGTGAGATGAAGGTCGCGACTGCAGCTGGCGGCCCCAAAGTCAAACCTAGGTAAGTTTTGACGTCTGTATGAACGTCAACGGTGCTAATAAATCTTAGCTACGAGTATATTGTCGTTTCGAAGAGTCCGGTAAAACCCCCAAGAGGCGGCGTGCGAATGGGTACGAAATTACTCGCTTTCGATATGTAATACGGCACTGAAGGTTTTGTAGATCTCAAGTTCTCGAGTCTGCATAGAGCTTAAGTTGCGCCGGAACTCAAGTCGCCGGAGAGCTTAAGTTGCGTCGGAACTTAAGTCGCCGGAGCTCAAGTCCGTCGCCAGAATATGTATGTGGTAGAACCGAAGTCCCTCAAATGTTTAGAGATATTCTTTTCATATGAACTGATTACAAGTTTACTGAAGTCCTGCGTGAACTTAGGTCTTACAGGAACTCAAGATCCGCGAACTTAAGATCGAGCTGAGGGGAACACCAGGGCTGATATTTGGCATATGTAGCCTGTTTAGTTGAACTTAAGATGTAGTAAAACTTAAGACTTAAATGTGGTGTTTACCAACCGGAACTTAAGAGGAGCTCGTAAATTAGTTGGCGGTGTTCAATTTTTTCTGACCTGAGATGTCATTGGAAACATATTATACGACACAGAGGATCTGTTTAGAATTAATTTCAAGATAACTGGGGTTCTGGGGGCAGCTACAGGCGACTGGACATCTGGTTGACCGGATTTGTCTTTGCGCCCAAGTAATTGTCATGGTAATGCATGCTCGGCCATTCCCATTGGAATATATAAATCAACGTAGCTTACCGCAACCGCAGGTATATGATAAAATCATTTTTTATACAAATTTCCAAGCACCCCCCGTCTTCCACAAAATCGAGTATCGACTCAACATCCCGGTGACCGGATTTGGAAGTGCCATCAAAGATGGACACGATACACTGGGTTCAGATTGTTGGTGGAATTTTGTGGTAATATATGAAATCGTTAGAGAGATATAATAGAATGTTTGGACAGACCTCGATGCTGGTGGCAAACTGGCGCTGGTCAACATTCAGCTAAAAGGAGATGCGCCACGCACCACATCCGATTTCATAGTCTATTCTGGACCTCGACTGAGCTAGCGGTTTGTGAACCAGAAACAATGTCCGGAGCAAAAACAGATCGAGCCACGACAACATACTGACATTCCAGCTCCAAAAGTCGAACCCAAATCATCCAACCACATAATGGATACCCAAAGACGGCGGAAGGGATGTCATACACCTCGCTCGAGCTCCTAGCTTGAGTTATTCCTTCAATACACCAGCAATTTTGAACTAAAAATTGGGGCGAAAATATAAAATCCGGTTTCATCCGGGCGCCAAGAGGAATGAAATGGGTATTTTAGGTGGGCTGGAAGTGTACTGCACGCCACGCTCGATTTTTGGACCACAATTGAACCTCGGAGACGTGAGAAAAGTTGGAAATGAAATAACCAAAGGAGGAAAACGAGCAGGATTGAGAGATGACTATTCGGGCACAAGGAATCGAACCCGAGTCATGCGCGGTAGAGGATTTACAGGTGTGGGCCATACACCACACTCGAGTTCTAGGTATGGATGCGACCCCGATATCTGGCCTACTTTTTGACTGCAGTCGTTAGCAACTTTGAATTTGAGGAGATGGTCCCGAGCATAACGGGAACCAACGAATTCGAAGACACCGAGTAGGACAAATAGACGGACGACGAAAACCCAATAGCCCAAATCAAAAATTAATCTAATGGAAACCGTTCAAATTTCGGCCTTGGTTCAACAAACGGTGTTGCGAATATTCTCCTACAAAGGGGAAGAATAGGCACAACGCATGCCACATTCAGAAAGCCTGAAACGCGACGACGTAAGCATGGGAAGCACGATCGACATGGGTGCAGGCGCAGGCGCGGGTAGGGAACAATACATTTGGTCGATGCCTTCGTGATCGAGCTTGGACGTAACTCAGCAACTTCGAAAAGAAAGTAATATTTCGAGTTTCGTAGGACAACACCGACTGTCAGACAGTTGCGAACTTACAGATCAGTTTCGCCCGTCCCGGTCCGTAGATAGACACCTCATCCATAAAAAACATACGAACAGTGCCCCAGTCCAAAACGAGGCACTACGTAGCTGTGGAATCATAGGCTTTGGCTAGAAGTACATTGACATGGTTGGGTGTTAAACTGCTCAGGGAATATCACTCTACCCTCCGCGTCTTTCCCTCTTCCGCGCAAATACCCTCCACCTTCACGCCAACCTCCTCCCCTTCACACAATTCGAAATCCTCTTGTCCTTCCACATCCCTCTTAGGAACAGCAGACACCCTGGCCGTCATAACCCAGATCGGCGGTGCTTTTCAAGCGCGCCTGCATTACTCCTCGCAGTCAACCCCAACAAGATACGTCGTCCCCATTCCTTCGTTGCCCCGATCCCTTTCTGGTCCTCGTCCTTCGCATCCCACCCTCCACCGCTGGACGGAAAGTGGGAAGAAAACAATGGGCTGGAAGCGGACGCACGTAACCGCAATCAAAATGACAATCCCCTCGCCCACCTCAGCTGGTCCGCGCACCTTCTGAAGAAAAAAGGTCAGTGAGGGGCTGTCCAAAAAAGGTAATAGGATTGCCGGATTGGGCGAAGATACGCAGGAGAAGGAGAGAAAAAGGGAAGAAGAGAGGAAACGCGCCTTGGACGTGTGGGTATCGATGTGCACACTAGGTGGTATCGCACACGCCGACCCCGGGGTTGCGACGGGCGGCCGACTCGACGCCCGCCAGAACCGGGGACATTTCCAAGATTTCCAGCTACCACTAGCTGCTCGTCCTCCCTCCGCGGCAACGTCAGCTGCTGAATGTGATAATCTGCGAAAGCGTTAATCTCTTATATGGACGTACGAAGGAAAGGGCGGGGGAGAGGGAGCGAGAAGGAAGGGTGAGAGGTCACGAGGAAGGTGGGTGAAGGAGAGGAAGGCGGAAAAGGAACGAAAGAGAGGTGGCGAGGATACGAAGGGAGAAACAAGGAAGAGAGGGAAGAGACGTACCGATCGTCCACACGTTCCCTATTCCATATCCATGTCCTCCCCGTCTCTCATCCGCGCGCCCATCCATCCCATACCTAATCGACGTCGCGTAGAGGATGAACGGGCACGACCAGGAGCCCGAGCAAGTCTCCCGCACAAGCCCCCGCTTCTCCCAGCTCCGCCTCAATCCAAACCCATCCGTCAAAAACACCCGCCGCCATAGACCCGACACAGTGTAGTAGACGACAACTACTCGGGGGTGGAGCAGCACGATCCGTGTAAGCGCGGGGTATCTGGCCCTAATCGTGTCTCCGAGTTCTCGCTGCCCTGCACACCCTCCGTTCCCTCCACGGGCAGCGTGCAGTACGACACCGCGTATTGTCTCGTCTCGCCTCGCCCTCCTCCCACGACCGTAGCTGCATCGCGAGCATCTGAGCCCGGGAAGAGCACCCTATGATGAGGGACGCGTCAATGGTGGATTGCCAGCCCCCGATTGTCCTCCTCTCCGCGAACGCCTTCCCTGGTGTACCTGCGGGGCAGCAGACACGCCCTCATTGAGGAGGAGGATGACGAGGGGAACGAGGCGCTTCTTGCGCCACACTAGCATCCCGGCGTGAGAGACGGCGAGTCGGAGGTATCCTCTCCACACGCTGCCACTTCTCCCAGCTCGACCTTCTCTGGGCCCCTACCCCACCCGTCGAAATTATCCATCAGCGGAGGGGGAGCTCCGCCATAGACCCGACACGGTGGAGGAGCACGCGGGGGTTCCACAGCACGATGCGTGTAAGCGCGGCGTATCGTATCCCCCATCGCACCCCACACCCGGAAGGGCTGGATACAATCTTGCGAGCGATCCGGGTGCTCGCTGCTCGGGATTCCTTCCGTTGCCACCACGGGCACTGTACACTTGAGACCTTCCACGGGGACGACGTGCGATTAGCAGGACGGAGAAGCGCGGCGTGTGGGTGGCGATGGCATCCTACCCTCCTCACACCATCGCCGCCTCGCGGGCGTCCAAGAACGTCCGAGTCCGGGGAGAGCAGGAGTGCTGGGGGACGCACCGATGGTGCGCTCCCGATGGTCCTCCTCCCCGCGAATGACATCTCTGGTGTAGCTGCGAGGCGCAGACTCGCCGTCATTGAGGACGATATTGAGGGGAAGAGGCGCCCGTCGCGCCACACTAGCAGTCCCGCGTCATGATCAGAGACGGCGAGGCGGAGTGCGTCGGGGAGGGGTACGTCGGGGTGACGGATGGCTAATCCTGACGAGCAAAGAATCGAAGGCCGAAAGAGAAGGGAGAGAGTACGCAGACAGGACGGCACGAGGAAGCGAGTGGCGAGTGTCATTTTGGTATGGACACTCGTCTCTGAGAACGTCGGGAGAGAATCCGCGGTCGTGCTTGCAGGTATCACGCTCTGCGCCGGGCACTTGCAAGCAACGGAGCTGTAGGTGCGCTTCTTCTCCAGCATATGCAAGCGCCGGGCTACAGATGACCTTACTACAGTGGACGAGGGACGAGGAGGGAAGGGCGAGGGGAGGATTTGGGTATCCCCCGCTGCGCGTAGGTCTCGACAGCCGGGTGCAGACAGCCCGCGGGGGCGCAGGCGAGCGTATCGTCCGACCCCAGACACGCACGCCAATACTAGCGCCGAGTCCCGCGTGTGCCGCCACATCGCCAGTACCCTCCCAATGCCTTGCCCTCCCTCTCCTCACTCTCACCAAGGTGCGAGATGCCCACGCGTCGGCGCACGCGCCTGCAGATCCCACAGTACTTCGCCTGCTCGCGGACACAGCACCAACGGCAAGCGAGAGCTGGGGAAAGACATCTGTCCCGACTTGCGAAGCCAGTAAAGTGTGAGGGCGGGGCAAGGAGATGACGTGAATAGCGAAGGGCAGCGCGGGGTTCGTGCCATGGGTGTCGATGCAGGCGTGTCCGAGGACCAGCGAGACGGGGTCGACCGCGAGGGCCGTGGAGCACGCCGAGACGGAGGTGCCTTTGAGGTGCGCGAGCCGAGGAAGACGAGCGATCGATTCCGATGCGGATTACGTGCGAAGTAGAGGAGCGGGCCCGCGGTATCGCGACGTGAGGGAAGCGAGTCAATCATCTGTGAAAAAGCAGCGTTAGTTCGATTGAGACGGAAAGAAGCGCGAAAGCGGGTCGGGAAATTAGGGGAACGCCGCGCGGATGTGAAGGCGAGGACGGTAACGCTGGCTCACAGGGTCCATGGCGCGACAATATAAGACATCCCCGGTGAGTCCACGCCGAGAATTTGCTGTGCCCGCGACCAGGAAGGACGTCGCAAGGGCAAGGAAAGGGGGCCAACAGACGCCCCGAGAAGGAAGAGAAGGAAACCGGAAAAGCTCAAGGAACGGAGCCTGGAGTGGGAATCCCAAGGAACGGATAAGGGAAAGAAAACGTACCTTAGACCCCAGCATTTCCCTCGCAAAAGCGCGTGTGCGCTCGGTGGGCGATCTCCAGACCTCGAAATATCCCTTAAAGGTCCGCACAGAAGCCTGCGCACGATAAGATTAGACTGTCTCCAAGGCTTCCAAGCCAATCACGGACTACACACACCTCCAAACCCGCATTTCCCTTGACCAAAGATATAGGCCGTTTGGTGTGGGCTCAGGGAAGGCGTATGCACGCCACGTCGTTGTTGGTGGCTAACTCCAAGTGTTACGGCTGGAGAATAGAAGGAAAAGTGAGCCGCTTAGTGTTTGACGACGCCATGCACCAGAGCTCACCTGAGACTCCATCCTAGTCGCTAACTGTCATTGAGATCGCGGTGAAGGTGTAGGCGGTTATCATGACGCGTGTCGTGTTTGGATCGTAGACTATGGGCCGATCCAAGGCGTGAATTGGACGAAATAGCCCACACGAGAATGGAAGTCGAGAGCATGATTTGATCGGGCCGTCGATCCGACACAGCCATTATATCCCGCTCCTCCATCAGCAAACCCTGATTTTTGCCGTAGTTGGCGTAGCAACCGTAGTTCCCCGTAGTTCCCCGTATTTGCCTGTAGTTGAGCGCCTTCTATGTAGTTGGCTGTAGTTAGGAGACTTTTACATAGTTGGCTGTAGGCCACTTCTTCGTTTTATGAATAGGGACAGCAATGTATTCGGGTCAACCCCCCACTGGTCCCTCTATGAAGGTGGATCGGCCGCGTCGTCATCCTCCGTGGCTGTGATGAGGGCTGCTCGCGAGATGGAGGTCTAATTAAATACCAGCATTGTCATTTCTTTCCGCGCCGAATATTATATGATTTCTCCCTATTCAATTTACCCAAACTACAACTAAGATAATGTGCCTGTGTATGTTACGAGCCCTGCCTTGAGTGTACATGGGCTCGCAAGGGCAGAAAAGCCCTTGTCTGCGTTATGGGCCTTGGCAACCATCACAACGATTTGTGGTTCGACGATCGTCACACACGCAGACCTGCGATTATCAGCCCTCGCGATCTTGTTCCCAATAATTGTGAAGATTATAGAGGTTGCGAGGATCGCAAGCGCTTGTATTGACTCGCAAGTTGCTCGCACGTTTTTTCCACATTTGGTGATGCAGGCGGGCCGTTGATGGCGTGCACAGCCACCGGGGATCTGGTGACGACACTCGATAATATTTGCGTGTACAGCTGATCGAGAGCATGAAACGGGCTCTCGGGAGATTCGGTCCGAAGGCCCAGCACGATTGCTAGTCGCTGCGTGGGACAATAGTTTTTGTCATCAACGAATTTGAGGACTGTGGAGGCGTAGATAAAGTAGCCCGACGACCGCACCAGGAAATCCAGAATATCCTTGGAGGGCCATGGAGTTGGGACCTTCGCCATGGTATAGCGATGCTCGGCATGGATGCGCCCAAATTCTTCCCGTAGAAATTGTTCGACGTCCGCAAACCACTGTGTAATGTTGAATGGCCACGTGAGATCCGTCAAATCTGTTTCTTGCAATATCTGCTGAATCTGGGGCTCTGGCTGGCACGCGATGAGAAATCGAAGGGGGATGGGAGATTCGCGCACGGCGTCGCCGATTGAACACAATATTTTGGTTTGTGCCTGCTCATCTTCGCATTCATCAAGACCATCGATGAGAAGGAGTGTATGGCTGGATCCTATTAGAGATCGACAAGGGTAGAGAATTAGCTGTCGAAGTTGAGCATCAATGGATCTGTCCATGACAGAAGGGCCGTCTTCCACACTCTTGAAGATCAACCCCTTGAGCTGGGGAATATACAGCGCGAGCTCATATGCAAGGGTAACGAATAGCGACCTCGTGTAACCCCGACCAGCATTGCCCCGCTTGAAGAAAAACTACCTCTCAGATATCCGGCGTCCTGAAAGCGCTGACACAGCGATTGCATTATCGCGGATTTCCCGGAGCCGGCAGGTCCGTAAAGCCAGAGGATGTGCTTCCCAGAATCCGGACATGGTGCTCGGACAGACCCATGAGGCATGCCTGGATCAGGACACGTCGCCCACGCCGATAATTCATCTAGCATTGATTGGCGAGTCACCAGGTGGCATTGTGGCTGGGGAAAGGTTGCCGCAGAGTCGTAAAGGGCTTCGAGTACAGCAGCCTGATGCAAAATGTGGAGTCCTGCATCGAGGTCAATCAAGTGGCCCACATTCAGCCCGTCGCCACAAGAAGGCTCTTCAAAAACGCACTGGAAGGCACAGGGGGCGTAGTCATGAATGTGAAATTGCTCGTCGTGGTGCACTCGAACACGTTAATGTCGCACGCGCTAGTATTGAAGACGGCGGCGTGGCTACATAAGCGCCTGGGTATCAGTCACCATCCACGCCGATTTGCCGTTACGCTCACCAAGTGCGTCCGACACTGCCTGGGTTCGGTGGAGCGGTGGGTTCGTTATCAGGTGTGTCTGTCCCGTCGTCCATGGATGGTCAGAGGTGTGGGGAAGAGACAAGAGATGTTAGGCACTGGTGGTGACAGCTTCCGATGCACTGATACGGACCAAAAATAATCACATCAGCTGCCGTGGTTTTCAGTCTAGTCCGGTTTTAAGCGCGGGGGTCCGATCGGGGTTGACTCTTGTAGTAGGCTGCCGACGTACCTCTAAAAGTGTTTCAGCAACCAACTGCGTTACTGTGGTGTTGCCTTTATGCAGAAAAAAAGGATTATCGATGAAATTCCAGATGTCGATGGACTGGATGTCCCCATCTGGGTATGGGAGCGATGTGGCCCACGCAACCGAACACTGAATGGGCCGCTTATCGCAAAATGATCACGTACATATGCAGAAAAGGGAGGCAGCAAGACTTGAGAGTATGTTCTCTACCTCATGCAATCGAAGCGATGAAGGCGGTGAATGGCTAAAGAGATTGAACTTCTGGACGAGATAACTTGACTGGAAACTCGTGAGTTACCTCTTTGTCTTTGAAAGAGGACTCACTAGCCTCCGATATCAAGTCCTACCTGGTATGGGTCGTCTGAGTCTTGGGCCAATCCGATACCCGACATCGGAAAATGGTCCAACCAGACAGGGCCCTTGCCATTTGTAAGGTACCGATATGATACATAGCATTGACACTCATGTGGAGCAGAAAATTCTGAGTTTTATTCAACTTATCGACCTGCTTCTTGTCGGAGATGATCGATGGTGTATTGGATGTGTGATATTCAGCCCAAGTAGAGAATTCTTTATTCATTTTCGGGGTTACCTCCAGACGTGATGGTGACTGAGAATCCACAATTGCATGTTGAGGAATCAGCTCCTGGGAGCATTGAAAAAACTGGAGTGTAGAAACACTGCTATTCATTGGAGTAGACAAGTTGACAAGGGGACTCGTGTTTCCTTGTGAATCAACGATTGGAATTGTGCTGTATAGGCTGTTGGAGTTGCTCTTGTCGGTTGGCTTGGCGATAAAGACAATACCGGGACCTAAAAATTGAAAGAAGAGATCAGAGGTGTGGTATCACGTCGACACTGAACCATACGGGTATTTGCTATGGGTGTATCCTTTCCACCAGGCCAACCAACAACTCATTCATACACGTTACCAGGAATATCAAAACGATGGACCGCTTTCAAGCGCCCACCCACATCATATCCACAGGTAACATTGAAGGTGGTCGCATTGACAGTGACGTTCCCCGTCCCCGAATCAACGGACAGGACATCATATAATGTTCCACCATGTAGTCCACGACTGGCAGCTGCTCATTCACCTCTGCTCCATTTTGTCTATTTTGCCTCACGCTGGTCTGAGGTCTCCGTCGGTCCGACCCGCTGTTTCACGTTGATTTAAATTTATCGCGCACACCTGATTTTGGACGTTTGAAATTTATATTTGGGTCTGCTTCAAATAGCTGAGCACTTGTGAGAATCAAATGTCAGAAAATATGCGATTAAAAACAATGTAGCGGTAAAAACCCATTACAACAAGCGATATACATCTGCCCAAGAGGGATTAAATGTAAAGGTGTTGAGTTTACATCAGGCTTTTAACAACTTACTTGCCGGCGCTTGTAGACACTTGTACAAGCTTGTACAAGCCCAAAAAGCTGACAAGCTGACAAGTCAACAAGCTATGTCAAAAATCTGACAAGCAACTCGCCGCAAGCCAGAAAAGTTAGACAAGCCCACAAGAGGCACAAGGAATATGCAGTATTTCAATATATTGAGCTACATATAATAATGTGGGGCATAAAAAGGCCCGGATGATGGTGGAATATAGTAGGAAAGGCACGAAAAAAGAAGGGTCGAGCCGGGCGGGGCGGGGAACTTAAAAAAGGAAGAGATAACGACAGGTGATCTGCAATGCAGCCGTAGGTAGGGAGTGTGGGATGCGACTAATAGATCCAAACCCGACCGGGGGTAGACGCGGCGGTTCGAGGCGCGGTAAAACAGATTGGAAATTGTGATGGTCTGTGGCGCGCGGTCGCGGCGGCGTGACGCCGCTCGCGGTCGAGTCGAGGGGCGCGGGCACTAGGCTGCGCGACGCACTGAGCCCTAGGTAGTGCGGCTACACGCGTACGTCGGCGGCGACGGGCTGGGCAGCGACATTGAGGAGTGAGGGCATCGGAGAGGCGTGCTGCAATTGAGAAATTGGAAGCAATAGGGCGGAAAATCTTGAGAGCTTGGAAAAAATGAGGCGAAAGGGCCGACGGATTTGCGAGACACCTGTATGGGTAGCTGGAGAACTGGCCTATGGTCAGACGAGGCAAAGGGCCCCAGAGACACGGATTGAGGCGGGAGGCAAGTGGAAAAAATGGGGGGAAAAGGAAAGAGGCGACCAACCATGTGATGCAAGTCACGCCATCTGTTGCCATCTGTCAACAATCGGCATCGTGATGGGCAGAGTTTGAAAGACTTGTCCATATTTCCCCACCCACTAACACGCCCAATTGCTTTTTTTCTTTTTGTGATTGCTGTTTTCCGCGGATTCAGGGAGGAAGACTAAGATGCAAGTTATTCGCAAGATTTTGTTTCAAAAAGAAAGGCATCAACTCAGACTCGTCAGTCTTGCTTGTTCGGCTTGTGGGTCTTTTCTGTCTGATGAGCTTGTGCACAAGCAAAACGGGCTAAAAAAGCCGTAAAAGCCCCAAAAGGAAATTGCACTATTACTGATGTACGCGAACACCCAGTCGACGGTAATTTTGCCGAGCGCGATATAGTTCGGCTTGAGCAACGCCATGACACCCTCAGTCAAATCGATGCTGTTTGCACCCTGGCAGCCCGGGCACAGGTCGGCGATAATGAGCGAGATGCCTTTGCCGTTGTCTGAAGGGAGCAGAATTGCATAATCATCAGCAACGACGTGTCGTGCCCAAAATTAGAACGCACACGAAACATTGATTCTCTGTCCGCAGCGGGTGCTGGAAGTGTATTGCGAGGGTGAGAGCGCTACGACAAGGTCGCCATTCCCGAGGGGGTTCCCGCATGCGCCAAACCCACCATTAGGGGCAGTCAGAGTAGAGGATTCTGGAGGGATTAAGGCAAGGATTAAGGATGGATTATGGAATTTTGGAATGCCCATAATCCTCCATAATCCAAGCATAATCATGGTATAATCCAAATCTACTCTGACCGACCCAGAACTGCAATGAAGGATTATGATCAGAGGTTTAATCCGTGATTATGTTTAAAGCCATAATCCACCCATAATCCTTGCCATAATCACAATCCCTTCTGAATCTCCTCCAGAGGAGCTTCGAGGATTCTGAGGGATTAAGAATTCAAGGGATTCTCCCACGCTAAATAAATTCAGAAACCTTCCATAATCCCGACCCATAATCCTACCAGAATCCTCTACTCTGACTGCCCCTATTAGGGTCATAGTAGGTGGCTGCGAGAATTGTGTTGGCATTGGGATCATATGGGCACAAGGGGGAAACATACCGATGGCAGTGAAGTCTCTGGCAGAGATTACTGAAGCAGACGCCATGGTGGCAGTCGCGAGGAGGGCGGCGACGGATTTGAAAAAGAGCATCTTTAAAGAGAGGAGATGTTTGGGGTGAACAAAAGGTGTAAAGAGAGGAGTGGGCTTGAACAATAGATAAAAGTCGAGCAATAGTCCTGGCTTTATAGAGATTTCAGGCAGCCTTACGGATATACGGGCGCTCACTGGGTGCAAATGGGCGCTGACGCATGAAGTCGACGGGATGTGGTAATCTCTGCAGTTCTGCGGCAATCCGTTTGCTGTGCATGTTCAATCTCGTCGATCATCATGTGGCCCGCACTGTTTCAGTGTTCTCTTAAAACGGCAGCGCCGAAATCCCCAAGTCCTGAGACCAGCAGCCCAAAGCTGTTGATATGGTAACCTGATCAGAGAAGCGTGTGGGCATTGTCAATCCGTACTACAACATTGTATCACCTGATAACCAGTTTTCGAGGCCTTAGAAGAATTGGCAATGAGGTTTCATGGATCCTTGCAGCTGCAAAGACAATGAAGAATGTGAATGTTGAAATATCACATTGTTGAATTGTTGAGTGTTGCCAAGTTCTTTTCAAAGTCTGCTCCGAGTCGTGTGATTGTTCCAATGCACACTGGAGAAAGCAAAATATTGACCTACATCAATATGTTAGCATAGAGTAGAAAATTCAGTAGACAAATCAAAACTCGTAGATAGTTGATGAATGCAATTGGTGCGAAACGGCAACGGAAGTAGCTGCAATCAGCCGCTCTTTTGAAAACGGAGAGTTGTTCACTCTCAGTGAATTGTGAAAGAACTCCTGAAAGTTTATCTTTCAGCAGCCATTTCCAGATAGAAGAAAAACTTTATTTTCACACAGTCAAAAGCTGCATCGGAGTGTCTTTATTTCCTTTTTTTATGATATATTTCCATATTTAGGCCGAAAATTTCAGCAAAACATGAAACAAAGAACTTCAATGCACCTTTCAACTGCATGAAAATGATGTCTTTCTTCTTTCTGTAAATGGGTGCTGAAAGATGAACTTTCAGGAGTCCTTGTTAATCCGTGGGAAAACCCGCGAGTTTACCTACCCACGGGTCAGGTACCCGTTCCCAAGCGTTTTTCACGGATCCGGGTTTGGACTTTGGTGAAAAAAAAAATATGCAAAGTCATGAGTACTCACCCATATTTCAGCAGGTTAGAGTGCTCTAATATATGTTTCCAACCCTTACGCAGGCTAACAAGTAGTTTAAAAGTCATTCTAAAGCAATTGTAAAAGGCTATGACATATAGAACCCCTTTTTTTTAGCTGTTACATGTACAAAATATTAGCAAAACCCGCAGGTACTCACAGGTACTTGCGAGTTTTTTAAACTCATGAGTACTCGGACAACCCGGAGGTTTTTTACTCGTGGATCCGAGTTCAAGATTTTTCATTACAGGTACTCGCAGCCACGGATCCGGGTCACCCACGGGTGCACTCGTGGACAGCCTTAGCACAGCAGCAAAAGATTCGAGTCACCGCGACCACCCATACTTGGTTTAATCTGCACGATTTATGGCTCGGAGAAGTATTAGCTTACGTGTTTGCCCACGCCGGATTCCATCCCCGGCCCTGGTTATACACAATACAAACCTATCTCACGAGGGTCGCGCTATTCCGAGAGTAGGCCATATAATACTCAGGGTTTGTTTATATCCGGAAGAGAATTTTCTGGCAGGCTTCCAAGCCTTCTGACCTTTATAAGACATTATTTTTCCTTGCCGGTTTCTCCCGGTTTTCGTGATGGCCGCTCGGGCTGGTACGAGAAGTCCAGACTCATGGACAGAGACGCTATTCTCAGGGGTATCAAGTCGAGAAGCCCACCAGTTGAATGAGCGCTCGGCATGACCCCTGCCGACATTTATTTTGTCCTCTCACACGTCGGAACTTGCTGCGATGTGCCTTGATCTTCCCAATTATAATTACGGACTTTGACCCTTTGAATATTTGAATCCCGTGCGATTATTTCTGGACAGTGGTCTACAGTGCGCTGGATCTGCCGATTGTTCCTTCAACGATAGCAGTGGAATCATTCAATTTCTCGTGTTTTATTGACTACTGCTGGACACCGAAATCGCATGTTCTCCCTCAAGCGGGGGCGTCGAAGACCCTTGTTTATTCTCCGGTTGGCGTTGATGCGTGATGGTTGATTTCTGCAACCTTCCCCCCGCGTTTTTCGTCGAGATTGCCGCCCTATCACGAGGACTCCGGCGTCAAATCTACTGCCTCGACTTCCGTATCTCTTTCTTAGTAGCAACCTCATCATTGCTCAGTTTCTGCTCCTTCAGCCTCATATTTTTGAGTCCCAACATTAAAGCGTCATGGAACACACACCGAAATTCCCCCACCATTATTACACGGTACCGATTTGAATCCAGAACCACGCGTGATCGCCGTCGAGCCTGTTGCAAGACCCAGGAACGACATCGCCCTTCATCGACATCGCATGGGCAAATTACGCCGTGGAGTATATTCGAAGATGGTGGACTTCCTCTGTAGGCATTTGGTCAGGTTCGAATTAATGCCATAGGGCAATCACTCTTTTCAGAGTAGCGCTGGGCGGTGGTAGAGTGCGTTCAGTATACGGGTGGGTACATAATCCCATCTGGACGGGGGACTAAGTACCTCGCTTGTTGAGTCAACACCTCACCATTGAATGCTTTGGTTCCATTGGGACCCGGACCCAAAGGGAGGTACGGAACTTACCGGCATCTCACCGCATTATTACTCGTCTCAGCCCCGTGAAAATAATCAATCAGTTCGACTGCGGACTAAGTGCCGGCCCAGCAACCACTCTGCAGTCCCGATTCCTTGTTTTCGTTATTGAACACCCATCCAATACATTAGTGGGACCGGCCGTCTAATGCCCCAGGGGATAGAGACTCCATGCGGTAAATGGAACTGGAAAATGTATAAAAAGGCAGCGACGAGTCTGGTATCATCAGTGCACATTCAACCACTGCTCGGCCTCTTATCATGTTCAATATTCGCTCCCTTATGATTCTCTCCGCCGCCGCATTCATTGGTGTGAACTCAGCCGTGCTGCCAACCTCTAGTGGTACCGACGTTGCCCTGCGTTCCCCAGGCGAACTGGCCGTCCGCAGCAATGCAGGTAGTGCACACAGGATGCCCAGATCACTCACCGTCCTAATTATCATTGCACAGCGGCCTCCTGCACCCTGTGGAGTCTCGTCCCGAACACGGCGAATCTCCTTGCCTCGTGTGACGACCGCCAGGGCGCACATCACATTACGGTGATCGAAATCAGCTCGTGCGTCGGGAACCAAGACGGCCATCTGGGGTGTCAAAAGAAGTTCGCCCTTCTCACTTTTTCTTGCATTGCCCCCGGGATAACCTGTTTCTGTTTCAGCGGAGGCGCCGGTGGCAGCTGTGTCTTTTTCGGAATCAATTTTTCGTCCAGTTTCTTTACCATCTCGGCCCATTGCAAGAACCGCAGCGGTGGGACGACAACAACGGACAACTTCGATATGAGTAAGTCTTCCTGCAATGCTCCCGTATATACTGTGGGATTGAACGAGAGGTACGGATGCGTGCTTGACGAATGACAACGGAAACTTGTCATGCTGGGTACATGAAGAGATGGGACTCGGAGGCTGAAGAAATGGGGAGATCATCGTGCGTTATGGGATGCCCTGTATATTACGATATTACTTCAAGCGACTAATGGAGGAGACGGAGAGTACGCGACATAGCAGGAGTAATCTGAGACGCAATCATTAATCGTTTGGTGGAAAACAGCCCAAGGGAGAACACCTGGGAGATTATTCATGACTGCTGTAATGGTCTCTTCTGCAATGCAATTGCTGCATAAGACACCAAAGGAAAAAATTTCCAGTACATAAGAGAAATTAGCGCGACTCGGCGCTGCCCGAAGGCAACCTCATGTCTGTGGTATTTATGATAAATGAAATCAGTAATCTGTCCATTGAGCACTCCCAATTACATTCAAATGAATCGACGCAGCACCTGAAGGAGTTAACCAGCGGAAATGGGGAACGAGAGTCTTGCTAACTCCTATATCCACCAGCACTCCAAATTTACTGGCGCAACCATGGAAGTCGTATTTACGAGGTATATCGCTCGATATGGGGAAATTAGGCTGGACTGTCGAAGTATAAAGCCAGCGGTTTCAACATGCCTGTCCGTATCTCCTCTGCCTAAAGTCTCAGTTGAATAACAAGAATGCTAATGGTCAAGAAATCCTTCGTCGTGTTAGGTGTCGCGCTCTCGGTTCCAAAGATGCCCAGGTTATTCAAGAAGCGACACTCGATCTCTCAAAAAAAGGAGTCCCAACAATTTGTAAGGTTCTTCCATTGTACAAGGTAGTCCAGAATCATCTTGAGATGAGTCTCGCTGCGATTTCACCGGCCGAGGATACCTGCAACCTGCGTAAGGCAATCAGGGCCGGTCTCACGAAGCTCAAAATTCACACCGAGAAGGCGTTGGTCAGCGATTATCCTCTCCTTGGTGCTGGTATGAATTTCACGAGTTCAATCTATTGTCATCTAACCCATCGCACGCGTAGCACTCCATCCTGCAATACGTCTGGTCTACTTCCAGTGGGGCAGCTAGGACGAGGGGCTAGCCGATCGGGCCAGGATTCTCCTCGAACACTTGTACGAAGTCCACAAGGAAGAAATTGACGCAAAACAGCCTTCAGCGCCCAAGAAAACTGTATCTTCGGTGCATACAACCTCGCCTTCAAAAGGGATTTGGCGGCGGGCACTAGCTGGGTCCTCGGGTAGTTCCACTGCGAAGAAACTTCAGACGGAGTTAGAAGTATATTTTCGTGGTATCTATGCCATGGCAGAAGACGATGACGATGTTTTGGGCTGGTGGAAGGTCGGTGACTCCTTCTTTCAAATATTTTTGGTCTGATTTGCTTTCCAGGTGTATGCGATCCACTTCCTCATCTTGTCGCGAATCGTGCGCGACGTCCTCGCGATTCCCGGTGTCAGCATTGCCGTGGAGCGGCTCTTCTCCAGCAGCAAGCACACTATGTCAGATGCACGGTCCTCCATGGCTGCCTCCACTGCGTCTTCAACTGTGGTGGCCAAAGAGCTTTTGAATGCAGGTTTCGGCGAAGGTTTGGATTATTTGGAGGGTGTTAGCATCCATTAAATACGATTAAATACAATTATTCTGTCATTACAATAAATTACGATACCCTTACAATTAAATATGGGCTAAATCCTTAAGATTACAGTATGATTACAGTACGTTATGGTCGGTGGGCATATTTAATCATAATGTTCCAGCCTTAGGCGACTTGGGGTGCCGATAGAGCCGAAACTAGAAAGGTAAAGACTGTGAGTATATGTGCAGAAAGACTTATCAAGCAACTCACATGGGCGGCCGCTGTGAACCGCACGGACGCGATGGCCGTAAGTAGTGACGCTAATTGTAGGCTTGGCTGAGAAGGAAGACTATAGAAAGAAATGGTCAGCAACGAATAAAGCAAAGAGGAAAAATAACGAAGCGAATGCTCGCCTATCGGTGTTGAGCACAGGAGAGATGAGGGCGACGACAACAGCATACCCCGATTCACCCTCCTATCTCTATTACACCCAGGATGGGGGGGCCATCCTATTGACTTGGTCTCCCTCGGTCCCCTGGGGGTTTCTCGCCCTTGCGAACATTATTTTGGCTTGCAGCGAAAGACCGTTTCTCATGCCCGTGCTCTGGGGAAGGTTTTGATGTTAAATTGCGAGGGTTAGGGGTTAGGGTTAGGGTTAGGGTTAGGGTTAGGGTTAGGGTTAGGGTTAGGGTTAGGGTTAGGGTTAGGGTTAGGGTTAGGGTTAGGGTTAGGGTTAGGGTTAGGGTTAGGGTTAGGGTTTAGGGTTAGGGTT